>KE598560.1:942799-1145779 GCA_000444155.1 Cladonia macilenta KoLRI003786
CCCTCAGCACCTCCCTCCGCCTCTCCCCCCACGGCAAATCCCCCGCCCAGATCTACATCCACTGTTCCACCTCCACCGAACTTACCCTCTCTCCCGCCGAACTAGACGCCGAAGCAAAAGACGCCATATTCCTACAAGCACAAGAGAAAGAAGCAGCAGCAGCAGCAGCAATTTCTCAGGATGCTTCGAACAACGATTACAGACCGGTGACTGAGCCGCCGCCAATACAGACCACCACCACCACCAATAACACTACAACCACAACCCCCGCCCCCCTCGGCTTCGACCGCCTCCTCTCCGCCGGCCTCTCCCCCCCCGAAGTCTCCTCCCTCCGCTCCCAATTCCTCGCCATCCAAGCCCACACCCACACCCCCGACACGATGCCCTCCCCGCACGAGCTGCGCCTGCTGGAAGAACGCTGGCTCGATGCCGGAAACTCCCCAAATAATACCACCGGAGAAGGAGGGACGGAGGAGGACGGGGGAGGAGGGTTAGAAGATATGCTGTGGGGGAATGTGATGGGGTTTTTTTGGGCGGTGGGGGCGATAGTGTGGTTGGTGAGGGAGGAGGGGGTGTGGAGTAAACGGAGGCAGATTGGGGTTGTGACGGGGGTGTTGGTTAACATTGCGTTTTGTGTGCTTAGGGTGGGGAGTTGAGCGGGGGGTGGGGAGGAGTTGGGCGGGTGGGTAGGGGGTGTTGGGTTTAAAGATTAGAGGTGGGGGAAAGGGTGTCTTGTGTATTGTGCTTGGTGATATATGTTGCATGGCATTAGCGAGCGGAGTCTGTGTGGGAATTATGATACCCAAGTGCAAATATAGTGGATGTACCTAACCTGCGACGAATGTCCTTTAAGTCCCGTCGTGCAGAATCATAAGGCTTTTAGATAGAGGGCGGCTATAGGCTGCACGCAAAAATGTGAGATATGAAATAGACATCAACGGGAATGGATTCTTGAGTGGCATATAAGTACATCGACCGCAGTTAGTGAGGGGTCATGCTATGAACAGAACGCCAATGGCCCCCTAATTTCCATGCTACCTCACGGTAAGGGAATCCAAGTCTCCGAACGACTTTGGAGCATCCCCAAACAGCATCGAAGGAATATGTCCTTTTCTCTGTCGCGTCCATCCATCATTAATAGCACGCATGATATCCTTCATCGCCCTCCCGCCATAACAGCCTTGTAATACTGCAAGCTCAACTCCATCGTATGCATCAAGTATTTATCCTCCGTAAGCGGCAGCTGTAAGATACGCGCACCTTCAATGTCCTAGCGGCATCCATTAGCGAAATTCAAATCGTTACTCTTTGAGAGAGGTCCTAATTAGATGACAAACCTTTTCCTTCATCGCCAGAATTTCTTTCCCCACCACACCACTAATCTCCTGCACAGCAACCATCTCCCTAAATCCGTCCTCCCCACCTCTCGCCATTGTTGGTAGCGCCTCAACCAGTCTCTCTAGGCACTCCCTCTTGCCCTCACCTTCTACTTCCTCGAAGACAAGAGCGAGGTAATCTTCGTAGACCTGGCCTCCAAGGCCCCAGTCATTGATATTCCTTTTCCCATCTGCAAAAGCATCGAGAGCATCACCCAACGTACCCCAATCCTCTTCAATCACCGTCATGGGGCCGACTTCTTTCCTCAACACTTCATGAGCCTCGAGCACGTTCCCCGCTCTGATGAGATATCCGAGTTCGCTGACAGGATCGCGCAGCACATTACGTGCGTAAAGAGCTTTTGCATCAAAGATCCAGCTTGGGGGAATTTGGAATTCTTCGACGAGGGTTTGGAAAATTTGGGAACCGGGCTCAGGCTTGATGTCTGCTGCATGATGAGCGAGATGAGCCTGTATTGCCATATGGCGTTGCTCGGGAGAGTGGAGGTGGAGGAGGGCGAAAAGCGCCCACAGCCATTCACCACCGCCGTCTAGCTGGGTAGCGAATGTCCAGATCAGAGCGTCTGCTTGGAAGGGAGCAGCTTCGGGCGCAGTTGGGAAGCGAAGAGTAAGAGCGTGATAGAGTTGGAAGGAGAGCCGAGCGTCGAGAGGGTTCCCGGTTGTATTGTGAGGAGCGAAAGTTTCTGCGATAGACGGGACTGGGATGGCGGATTTGGAGGCAGCGTAGAGTTTGAGAAGACCCCAGAGAATATCTTCGCGTTGATTTGGTTTTCTATCGTGCCATGGGGTTTTATTACCAGCTTCGAGAAACCATGGAATCGGTTTCTTAGGTTCCTCACATTGTACGTCGTTGCTGAACCTCACAACAGCGGCTTCGATGGGCTCTTCAGCGAGAATGGCGTAGTATAAACGGAGGCCGAAGGCTCGCTTCCAGTCCAAGTTAAAGCGTTCACTGATAAGGAAAGTCTTTGCTCGATCTTCGAGTGAGCCTTTCTTCCCCTCACAGACAGAGACGTTGCCGGCTAGGAACGCGTAAAGTGTCCGGATTGGCTCGGTCATTTCAGACAATACGTTCAATTCCCTCCACGCATCGATCTGATTCTCCATACCTTCTCGCATGATCTCATCACCACCGATTTGTGCTATCAACGTAGCCAGTCGAAAATCTTTGCCTTTCATGAGAGCATCGCAAGCTGCAGCCACGTTGTGTCCTGAAAGATAAGCGATGGCACATTCTTCGGCATTTGTAGCTGCATTGGCTGCGCTTGTTGTGCTTCCTTCGCAGATTCGCTCCCAAAATGCTATGAGGCGGTCTTTACGAATACGGTCGTCGTAGGTGGCTTTCTGCGCGGCAGGTACGCCATACTCTTCGGGATCCTGGTCGTCGAAGAGGATGGAAGCAAGCTGCCAGACCAATTTTTCGTAATCGGTATCTGGCTGTATTTGAGCCGCAAAATCCCCGAAAGGACTCTGCAGCATCTTCGCCATTGGTACTCCGTGCTCTATCGAGACTGTTGTATGGGCGCGTTGTTGAGTGAGGGTTTGTGGCGTAAGCTGTACAGTAAATGAATATACAAACATAGTAACGGTAAATAGGACGAAATGCGCTTACTTGAGCAGCAACCGCGATTTTCGCAAAGCGAATGTCCCTCCCTTCGGACACGATAGCACTTTTCCTGTACTTTAATATGGGATCTGTCTGAGTACTTTTGGTTTGAGAGATGCCCACTTTGCCAGGAATTGAGTAGACCAAGGTGGTACCAGGACCCCAGGATGGCTTATAAGAAGCATGAAATTCGCGTTCTTTCGGAGCCATGTCGGCCTCGGCGTCATCTTGAGTCTTCGATCTCTTCGAATAGGGCCACTATGCAATTGAAATTCAGCTTTCATTCCTTTTCATTATTTGCTACATACATTGGAAGGCGGCAGGACATGATCAATTTGGGTCCATGCTGAGGGGCATTTCAATGAAAGCAACGCCGGAACACTTTGAAATTGGATTGATGAGGATTTCAGACCTTAAGACCCTTTTCCTTTATCGCGTCTTTCTGTTTCTGCCCTGTCTTCCTCGCTTGCTCCTGCCCCCATAGGGATTTCATCAGATCGATATGGTTGTCCAATTTGGCCGGGCCAGTCCCTCGCAACGACACCTTTGGTGTCTTCTCCCGATCGTCCTCTTGGTCCTCAAGGACATAGGCCTGAGTCTCGCGAAGAGCTTGTCGATCTTGTTTCCTTGGACTGATTGTCCTCTGCAGCGCCCCAGCCCAATCATCGTCCACACTGAAAACAGGCTTCGCTGGAGTATCAAAACCAAGCTTAAGAGCTGCTTCATTCGTCGCGTTGTCTATGGTTGCCATGGGAAAAGACCCTGCCATTTCCATTTCCATGTCACTATCCGACTCACGAATAACCAGAGACCGATCTTCAACATTACCGCTATCGGATTGTATTTCGCTTGGCTCGTCTTCACCACTATCGGAAGGCGAGACGGCCAAGCGCTCATCTAAGAAAGACTGCTCGTTGTCGTTCACTTCCTCCATCGCCTGGTCATCATCGGAGACCGGTTCTTCATCGAATGCTCCTGGCAGTATCTTTTTCTTTCGAAACTGAAATGTATCATCTGGGCTAGAACCTATCGCCGACGATTCATTGGTCAATGTGCTGGAGCGCTGTGTAGAAGCGGTCGCCGTCGGAGTGCGCCTACTCCCGCGTGTCTTTGGTGTTGGAGTCTCAGGAGCCTCACTTAACATGCTGGACTGCATGCCATCAACTTCGCTCACGCTCGTGTCATCGTCATAGTCGAAGCCGTATGTCGTAAAATGTGGGACCTTAAAAACCCAAGTACCAGTATCCTTCTCGTATCTTACAAATTCCGTGCCACCGACTTTGCGTAGGCGATCGACGTGCTTATTAAAGCGGGGACCACTCTTTTCGTGTAATGGGGTCTTACGATCCCTCTGCCGAGGCCATGAATTTTCCAGGTACAGCGTCGAAGGAACATTAAGACCCTTTTTGAGAGTTGGTTTCTTGCTCTGGTCCGGGTAAACAGTAAGCGAACGGAGCTCAATGTGAACAATCTTGCCACAGATATCCTCCAGAGGGTGTAAAGTCAGGTCAACAGGCAGATTGAACTCAACGCGGCCACAGCCCTCGCGTCCAACGCTGAAGTTTGAGACGCTGCGCTTCTGCTCTTGAGTCATCTTTTGGATCTCCTGTGCCGATGGATTCATCCAGTAGGCTCCAGGCTGTTGGTCTTCCTGCGATATTTGACTTGGAGCTCGAGTAGTAGTAGGTGCGCTCGATGACTCAGGAGACTCATCTTCATGCACGACAGCAAGCTCGTTGCCTCTCACTTGCTCCATCTCAGGCTGTGGAGGAACACCATTCGACTTCGGCGCGGCAAGTCGACCTTGCCCACGTGATGGTGTCCTAAGGAAGCCTTGTTCTTCAGCGCTTGGCGTGGCAGAGCTATTCTGATCACTGCCGTTAGTGCCGTCAGTACCATTGACTTGGGCTCCATTTGCGTTTTCTCCATTTCCTCCCACCGTGCTTGCATCAAAGCTGACTTTCTTCTTCAAGATGCCAGGCTGCTTCGACTGGTCGTTTTTCTCCACGCTGGGCAAAGTCGCTGGTGTTTCTTTGTCGCCGAACAGGTCTGTACGAAGGCTGCGATCAATTGTCAGCCTCTTCAGGCTTCCTGATCCTCCATAACGAGAACTCCCTGCAGAAAAAGCCCCTGGTGTCAGGATACTCTCGCCGTCGCTATCGAAATTGCGGCGCAGATTGCTAGTAGATAAACTCTTCCCCAAACCTCGGCCAACACTGCCAAATAGCAAACTGCTGCCAAGACCGCCAGGCGTGCTCGCATTGCTTATGGCACTACCTGGAGTACCATAAGTTGAGTAGGTAAAGCCATACCCACGTTTCTGTGGAGTTACAAGTCGCGAAGCTGCTTGAGGGCTCATCTTGTAGTGCGGCAAGATAGCACTCTTCTTTAGCTTTTGTTTAACGTTGATCGGCGTAGCAATAGGGCCCACAGACACTGGTGGCGGAGGCAAACCCGAGAATATTGAAGGGCTGCCGTAAGCGCTGCCTGGGTCCATCAGAGACGCATTCATAGCTGGTGGGGATGAAAAGACATTAGGCTGTTGCTGAACGTGTTGCTGTTGTGATGCAAAGAGGCTGCTGGCCGGGTTGTTGCTGTTGTTGCTGATGGTATTGCCAAAGAGGCCTCCAGATTGCTGCTGTTGCTGGTTGTTCTGCCCAAACAGAGAACTGCCTCCTTGCTGATTGTTGTTGTTGCCCAAATTGCCGAATAACCCGCCGCCGGTATTTGACGAGTTGCCAAATACACCACCAGGTTTCTGCTGCTGGTTGTTCGTGTTGCCAAACAAGCTGCTAGTCTGATTTTGCTGGCTCTGATTGGCATTATTATTATTCCCAAACCCGCTGAAAAGCGAACCGCCAGTACTAGAATTGTTTGCGTTCGTGTTTCCAAAGATATTTGAGCCCGTAGTAGCAGGCTTGCCGAATAGCGAAGTTCCAGAGGCTTGATTGTTGTTCGTACTGCCAAACAACCCCCCACCGGTCGATTGCTGTTGATTATTGTTCTGGCCAAGATTGGCAAAGGGATTACTACCAGTGTTACTGGCCTGCCCAAACAATCCGCCAGGTTTCTGATCTTGTTGCTGCTGGCCAAAGCCAGAGAACGGGGAACTATTGGTCTGATTTTGGTTTTGTTGACCAAAAGCCCCGAAGGGATTTGACTGAGCCGGCTGCTGCTGCTGCCCAAAGGGGGTGCTATTATTAGTACTGCCGAACAAGCCGCCACCTGTGGCGTTGTTGCTACCGAAAGTATTGGTCCCAAACCCTCCTGTGGTGGATGTTCCGCTGCCGAAGAGAGGCGGCTTCGATGTTTGGTTTTGCTGGTTGTTACTACCAAAGAGACTGCTTCCCCCGCTACCGAATCCACCTCCCGTACTACCGAACCCCCCTCCAGTCGCTCCAGCTGTACCGAACAGACCGCCAGTCGGCTGAGAAGTCGAAGCCGCCCCAAACAGGTTTGTGGCTGGCTTACTGCCAAAAAGGCTGCCACCTGTGCCAAAGCCCGATTGTGCTGGCTGGTTGGTTCCGAAAGGTGAGGATGTCGCGGCAGGTTGACCAAACAACCCACCTCCTGTGTTGTTCGCTGGCTGACCAAAGCCACCGCTGGTATTTTGGCCAAAACCGGCACCGAAGTTAGACTGTCCAAAAGCTCCAGCTTGTCCACTACCGTTTCCAAACCGTCTGCCTTGATTATAATCCGCTAATCGAAGCTCCTGAGAATTGTCAGTGTGCGAGACAGTGGTATTGAAAGACCAGGGGAACCAACCTCGAATGAGAAATTCTTGTACGGCTGCATGAAGCTGATACTCTGGAAATGATTGGTAACGCCGCCAGTAGACTCTTTCTCAGTGAATGCGGTGAAAGGAGTATTGCCCGTGCCTTGACACTCGGCATTGTTGCCACCCAGGGCTGAGCTTATTGGAAAAGCGCTTGTCTGCTGGTTGTTGTTCAAACCAAATCCTGTATTCGGAGTAGTAGAATTGCCGAATAAGCTGCCGCCTCCAAAGGCTGGCTTCTGCGCGCCGAACAAGCCTCCACCAGAAGTGTTGTTGTTTGTATTTCCAAAGCCCCCAAAGCCGCCCGTGGAACCAGCAGTAGCTGTGGTGCTGCCAAAAAGGCTTCCACTTGTTGTGGTGGCAGGTGCGCCGAATGCAGGCCGGTTCTGACCAAATGGGCTTGCATTTGTTGTGGCAGCGCCAAACCCTCCTGTGCCTGTCGTACGAAAGTTGTTAGCTCCAATTTCCTGTGATTTCCACAACGAAGTTCAAATCGGAAGATGCTTGGTGGAGAAAATCTTGTTGTTGATATGTGTAAAGCGAGAAACAGGCACGCCCCAACCGTGGCTTGGTCGCACGACGATGATCTGGGCTCACTGAAGCGGGCATCCGCAATCTGATGTCCAGTCTTGGAAAAATTAAGCTATATACGTACCTCCTGACCCGAAACCACCAGTTGAGGCTGCATTGCTGCCGCCAAAAAGCGTTGATCCGCCGAAGCTGGTGCCGGTACCAAAACCTAGATGCAATAGAGTGTCAGACCGCGATATCTTGGAACCATTTGATAGTGGACCTGATCGATCATTGCGGCGGATGACCAGTCTCGGTACCAAATCAACTCAGAAGGTGACCTACCTGTGGTTGTATTATTATTGTTGTTCGCACCGAAACCACCAAACCCCGTACTTTGGGTATTTTGCCCAAAACCGCCGAAGCCCGACATCGTTGCTGATGATGTCTACAGGATCTGTAATAGTTGTATTGGAGGTGGTTGATGATATTAAAAGGGGGCGTAGGTTTGGTGGAACATTAAGACGAAGTGTCGAGTCAAAAGTATGAACGCGCTGCTGGTGGGGGAGGTGAATCGTCGTCAAGATCAACACCTCAGGCCGAGCTGCACGTGTAGCTTCGCGAAAAGAATTGGTCTGAATGAGCGACTATCACCTCGAGCCGAAGGCGGTAACGTAAAGGTGTTAGAGAAAGACGCGATTTGAACCGTAGATTTTATAAGTGAGGTTGGGTAGTATGCGACAGGATTAAGGTTATTTATTAAGGATGAGAAATTCTGAGGAGTTGTAGGCTTCTAGGCGAACTTCTAGGCACTAACAAATCGTCAGGCTGCAATCTCGCTTGTTAGTCACGTGCTTAGCTCTTGACTCAGACATTAAAAGACTGCTTCTCTACTCACGAGGCTATTGGCTCGTTGAAGGAGAAGGGTCTAGATCAGTGACGCACAATTGTAAGCAAAATTCGTATTTCAGGCTTCTAAAAGCCTGGGCATGGATGCCTGTGCTGCTCCACTACTGTTGGCTGGCTGCGTTTCTACTGTAGCACAAATATCCATCTTCTTCTCTTCCTAAGCACCAAGCTGTCTATTCTGCCCACGCTCAAATTACGGACGCCTTGACATGTAAATCTTCCTGCTCAATGACCGGGATCGGACGGCAACCCATATAGTAGAGTAAGTTTAGACACCAAGAATTTGAGGCTGAATGCATCCAATCAGCCTTTTGCGTACGATACGCCAACACTCCTGGCGGCAAGTCCGCGACATGGAAATATGGGCCTGATTTTGCAATCTTCCTTACCTTTCTATCTATTCTTATCATACAATGACGACCGCGTAGAGAAATACTCACGCGGTCCCTTGGAAGAACGCCGTATCAATTCATCACCGTCGCTAAAGCCAGACCCCGGGGATGAATGTGGTTTGATTGGGGTAGAAGCATTGAATAAAACGTCAAAGTCTCATGGGGTGACCTTTGGCAAATGCTTGTCGCAATCCACCTCTTTATCCTCACCCTATTTCGTTATTTTCGTAGCAGTACCTTTCTTCCCCCTAGTAGAACTTCTCATGGCCTTTACTTTTGTGTCCGTAGAAGCCTCCCCGTTCACAATCTCTTCTTCATCGCCCTCTATAGCTTCTTTCCGGGTTTTCTTGCGTGGAGTCTGCCAACTCTCCTGTTTTAATTTTCTGTTCTTCTCAAACATTTCCTCAGAGGGTTCCTCTACTTTCCGCTTCGTGCTATTCTTCGACGGCTTCCCTCCTCCATACTTAGCTTCCAACTGATCAACGATAGATGATCGAGATTTCTGATTGCGCTGGATCAGCGTCGCCAGGTCAACTTCGTTATCACCATCGTTTTTACCGCCCTTCTTGCCCTTCTTCTTGCCATCCTTAGCTTCTTTATCTCCGACCCCCATCTCCTCTGCTAGTTTTCCGGCCTCTTTTGCCTCTTTCGCAGCTGCCTTATGCCTAGCATCTCTCTTCTTCTTACTCTCGTGCGTGTAGGCGTGATAGGCTTCGGTTTCCCCTGCTGTTATAGCGTGATCAATATATGTACGAAATCTTCCCTCGTCATCCAACGGATTGCTGAACATGATCTCAGTGAAGACTGCGTTGAGGTCGCCACTGAACTTTTTGTAGGCGGTGAGAACGTCTCGTTTCTCCTCATCTGAGCCTTGATATTCGCTTTTGAACTTGTCTAACTCCTTGCGCTTGAACTGAGGATCGCCGAACTGGACACGAAAGAAATCCGCCCAATTGAACTCGTCATCTTCGATGTCAAGGGATGCCGATGTGTTTCCCGTAGTATCGTAACGTTTCCGTCTACGCTCGTCCGAGAGAATAGCATATGCGAAGGCTATTTCCTGGAACTTAATGTGCGCAGAGTCCCGCTCGGACGGGGGAACTTTGTCTGGTGTGGCTGGATGAGTCTCGAGCTTTTGATCGAGAGAGGTTTATATACCTGGATGGTGTCGTAAAGCAAGCTTCTTGTATGCTGTCTTGACTTCACTTGAAGTGGCTGATGTTGATAGCTCTAAAGTCTCATATGGGTCAATGTCCGTAGGTGGCTCATTCATGAGGTTATCTGTTGTATCTGCCATGTTGACGGAGGCTGATATGGGATTTGGATGGTATCTCGTGCCGAAAATACGATTCACGAAGTTGGCGAAGCGCAGAGCTTGGTAGGGAGAGATTGATGTGTCTGTTCAAGTTCAGGTCGACGCGATCTAAGCGCGTCTGAGATAGAAGGGCTCACCCTCCTGGAGATGCCCTAGGGCTGGTCGCCTGGGCGCTAAGGTTAGTCCCCGGGGCTTGGTTTCACTACCAAGGAACATCTCGTTTCTTGGGGCACCAATTTTAGGGGGGTTTCACTTATTTTAGGTATCAGCCCTACAGGTTGGGGGGGGTGTTTATGTTGTGCTGTTGGACTGGCCACTCGCCCTATCACCACCCAGGCTGAAGTGAAGGTCAACATATCATGAAGAAGACAATGAAGCATGGATACTGGCGTCGACTAGGATTAAAAAGCAGCAATTGCCTCCCATATCCACTGTCGCTTGCTGGATTCTGGCGGAAAATGAAGGCTGAAAGAAGTTCAAAGCCTAAGGTACATAATCTATCCTCTAACACATTCGTTCAATGCCTCATGTTCGCTATAACAATACGCTACACAGACGCGCCCATACGCTCAATCGATTTTTGCCTCAGTCAGCTTTCCTCGAGGCTTCGATGGTGTGAGATTGTTGGCAAGGCGAACTTTATGAGTTGACAAATGTTTAGCCTTCCCAGCAAGCTTCTTCCGAGCTACCATGACTGGAACGGACGACTTCGTGACTAGATAATTCGAGAAAGACCCCAGAAGGACGCTATTCTGAAGATCAGCTCCTGCATTGTTCAGAAGATACTCTGGGATTTAACGTACCCTTTCAAGGTGCCACGACCGCGAGAGCCTATAATAACGAGCGTGGGATTAAGGATATCGATCTGGAAATTTTGAGCATGACATCTTACTCATAATGAGTTCCGGCTTGAACTTACAGCTTCCGTGATCATATGTCTCGAGCTCTTGCAATGTATGACTTCAATCACTATCCTGACCTGCAGCCCTGTTCCCCTCAAAAAGCCGAGACACGTCTCTGACAGTTTTTCTAAGGCATGCAAGCGATCCTGTGCAGCCTTTGCGTAAGGGTCTGAGTCTGAGCGCACAGCGCTTGAACTTCGCGAGCTTGTACGAAATGCTGCCTTCGAAATTGATGATGGTAGTGACATCAATGCCCCCTTTTTGGTCGCAGCAGTCATCTTTTCCATGACTGCCGTGGTATCTTGCATCGCTTTGCCACCTTCTCCAATAGGTACTGCATCTCCAGTCTTGGCAGTGCCAGTTTCATCGTCCACGGCGTAAATTGCGTAGAGGGTATCCCCATCACGCAGGACTGTGCCAATAGTCCACTCTAGAGCGTAGAAGGCTTCTTCACTTAAGTCAGTAGCTATGAGGTAATTTCTGACACGCCGTATGCCTTCTTCGGATTCTTTCTGCATATCGAGAAATCGGCCCCGGAAAATCGTTTGAATAACCCGGTGAGGAATTGTGCTATCGATACTGGAACAAATGACGTTTAGTTTTTGAGCATGTCGAATGTCTTCCATTTCCTCGGAGTCCGTAGTAAATGGACTGACGCCTGGGCTGGGCGTTTTGCTGACGCTTTGATCGAAGTTGGTGTTGGGGCGTACAATATCAAATCGCTTGGATGTAGACACTGGCTTACCACCCTCTGGGGCAGTGATCGTCACCTCTGGCTTATCTCCTTCAGTTGCCGTGGGGGTCTCTAACTCTTCCGACCCATCTCTATTCCTGCCTCTTGGTCTAACTAACGGAGAACTTTCATCGTCAGAGCTCCACTCTCCAGCATCAATCTCAATGTTTTCCTCGACATCTTCCCCGTCATCATTATCCGCTTCGTAATCTTTCTCTTGACGTCCAATATCCCCAGTTTCTGGACCCTCACCGCCTGACGACAGCGACCGCTGATGCAATCGAGACGATGGAGACTTTGATGATGTCTTGAGGACGCCTTTGGTAGTCGGCTGCTGCTCTGCTGGCTTCTTGATCGGTCCAAATGACAGGCCGCGTCGAACAGCATCGGAAGTCTGACTTCCTCGCTTCGTTCCGGCTTTCGACAAGCTCTCCGACAGGCCTGGCTGGGCTTGGATGCTCATGTCGAGGTCAGAGTCTTTCTCGGTCGAGATGTTTGGCGTATCTTTCCTAAGCTCAGGTATCTCTGGAGGGTTACAAGCTGCAGACTTATGATCTGAAGAGTGTGCATCTTCGGTCATTGTTTTAGTTCCTGTCTCGAATCCTGTGTTGGCTGCTCTTTGCTCGTTGCCAGGAATCGCTTCACCGGAAGCATGCAGGACTTGTTCTTGCTTCGATTCTGCGTCCATGACTATCCCAAGAGCTATATATGGCTCCGTTGCAGA
Source organism: Cladonia macilenta KoLRI003786 (assembly GCA_000444155.1). NCBI lineage: Eukaryota > Fungi > Ascomycota > Lecanoromycetes > Lecanorales > Cladoniaceae > Cladonia > Cladonia macilenta. The sequence continues at coordinate 955,063 of KE598560.1, forward strand.
GTCTATGCGTTAAGAGGTAGCAACGTGTGGGAGGAACTTGGGAAAGCTGTGTGCAAGCTTTTAGGCCGCAGGCTTATCACATCTTTATATGTTTCAGTCCATGATCAGGGAAGGAGCGCTGTGGAACTACCCAATATGCTCCAGTACACAAAACAGCTATTCGGCAAAGTTGCTATTCTACCGTACGTTCCTCATCTGGCTTCTCTAGGCCACCAGCCAGAAACAGACACTCTCGGGGCGGTCGTAGCATTCTCGAGGGCGCTCAAGCTGACGTTAAGTGTAGAGGGAGGTCTCGTGGGTGACTAGCAATGGGTTTACCCCACGTAGCCTCAGTGGCTTTGTGAATTGACGGTCCGAACCTTATATGATAAGCACACCGTAGGGGCATATTGAAGCTAGGTGTCTGATAACGGTGATTGCTTGAATGTTGCTTGTATGGACTAATTCACCGAGACTTTGAGAATCTGTAGCAGAGAGCAAAATCGAAGACCTTTGGATGGACCAACCCCTGCAAATAGCATCCCTGGACTTGGCGCCGCAGATACGTGGTATGCAAGGATTGAGTTGATACACTTTGGATTTTACATATCTCATCGTCTCGTTCTCACACCTCTAAAAGATAAATTCGCCCGCGCCGCAACACCGAGCCTGTGGACACCACCCCTTCGCTCCCAAACACTGCTCTTACCCTCAACTATAGCGATCAACTCATCCGCAACCTTATGGGCAAACATAGTTCGACCACTTCCCTTCGACCGCTTCTTGCTTACAGCGTCCAATATCCACATTACAGCTGTTCGTCTTCGCTGCCTCACACGCAAAGGTATAGGTATCTGTAATGCTACACCTCCTCCAGCCGCACCTCTCTGTGACCGTATCCGCAAAAGAGGTGCTACAGAATCAATTGCAAGAGTAAGATAAAGTATAGGATTTAAAGGAAGATGTGTTGTAGGAGGCGTGCCGGGGATCAAACGATGTTTAGGGTCTGGAGTTGGCGGCGGCGCGCTGCGTAAACGCTCGAGTATCATAGCCATGTTCTACACATACGAAGTCAGTAATTTATACCTCAGTATATGTGTGCTCTAGAAATTGATTGATATGTCGAGAACAGAGGAACTGACGGGCGTACCCTCTGAGCTACACTCAGCTTGCCATCTTGCATCAGAAGATTTGTGACTTGTTTTATGACTGGATCGTAGCGATATTTGATATTTGCAGTGCTTGGCAAAGGCAATTCTGGCAGGCCAAAGATGTGGCCTGGAGGTTGGGACCCTGAGGAAACAGAATTGCTCATGGCTTGTATTTGTGCTGACCGCCTTGCGGTAGTGGAATATGCCCTAGCTCCCTTCGGCTTCGAGAGATCGGCCTCATCTTTCAATACTTTTGGTGCCTTCTCTTGGGCTTTCTCGTCACGTTTAAGAACCTTGGTCAATGCTGTAAGTAAAAACAGTGATGGTTATGTCAAGAAGCAAGCACACCTCTTGCACTGGTGTGCCCTGCTCGATCTCTGGACCGCCTTCGCCTGTGATCTTTCCGGTGGTTGCTGCTTCTTCGCTGACGTGTGGGAGTTGTTCTTGATTGGTACCTGGAGGGTCCTCCGCTTGCGGCAGAGGTTTTTCGTCCGCTGTGATCGACCTCCTTTGCTGAAGACGTATACATAATGGCAATGGAAATATGGGTGGATTCAAGGCCTTAGGCCGCGAAGTAATCGACCGGCCGGTCCGTGTAAGCTGGAGCTGGGGACGCATCTTAGCTTCTAATCGTTGCTCAACTCTTCATGAGGCTCTCATGCATGCGAGAAACAGTACCAGTACGGATCGACAGAAAATCCACTAGTCCCCAAGCTTACTAGCATGGTTTGACTGTCTTGGCTTTTAGCGTTATCTTTGAAATAGACTGACGATTGCCGAGGACGAGCACCAAAGCTTTCGCTTTAATGCTCCCCAGTCGTTGCAGCTCTGGTAACCTTCTACTGAGATCCAAGCTACCTATTGAGGGACTCCGCAGTGTCGGATTGAGCCGGTGTCGAGTGGGTGTTACTAGTCCTATTTATCTGTGCACGCGACTTTGACGGCGGCCTCCGACGTACGGGACGGTTAGATATTGCTTTTGATGCTTCTTTAACCTTCTTCTGTCGCTGTTCCTCAGTATCAATTGTACATACGCTGGGTTTTCTTAATCGCTGGGAAAGTTCTTAATGTCACTCGACTATTCTGGCTTTGTTCACTGTGTTTAGCAACACTCTCTCATTGTAATCATAATCTTTCGACAGTCTCCAACATGGCCCCAGGGATTGTCGAACCGAAGCCAGCGGTCCCTGCGGAGATGTCACATTCTCTTCACTCGGTGACCGGGCCGTATGATGATACCTTGCKTTTTTATTTGAACGGCACGAAAGTGGTCATCGATTCGGTCTCCATTGATCCAGAGATCACGCTTCTCGAATACCTCCGAGGCATCGGGCTTACGGGTACCAAACTCGGATGCGCAGAAGGAGGTTGTGGTGCCTGCACAGTTGTTGTCTCCCAGCTCAATCCGACGACTAAGAAACTTTATCATGCAAGCGTTAATGCCTGTCTTGCCCCGCTCGTCAGCGTTGATGGCAAGCATGTTGTTACTGTGGAAGGTATTGGGAACGTTAAAAACCCACACCCTGCACAAGAGCGAATAGCGAAGGGCGGTGGTAGCCAATGCGGCTTTTGTACTCCTGGTATAGTAATGAGCTTATACGCCCTTCTACGAAATGATACAGATCCCTCAGAGCTGGAAATTGAAGAGGCATTCGACGGTAATCTTTGTCGCTGCACAGGTTATCGTCCAATCCTCGATGCTGCACAGTCATTCAGCGTCAAGAAATCATGTGGGAAAGCAAAAGCTAATGGTGGTGGAGGCTGCTGTATGGAGAATGGCAACGCGAATGGGAACGGCGGCTGTTGCTCAAAGGACACAAACGGGCTCAATGGTGACCAACCTATAAAAAGGTTTACTCCTCCAGGCTTCATTGAATATAATCCGGACACCCAGCTTATATTCCCTCCTGCTTTGAAGAAACATGAGTTCAAGCCGTTGGCCTTTGGAAACAAGCGTAAGAGGTGGTATAGGCCAGTCACCATGAAGCAATTGCTCGAGATCAAGAGTGCGTATCCGTCCGCTAAGGTGATCGGCGGCAGTACCGAGACGCAGATTGAAATCAAGTTCAAAGCCATGCAATACACCGCTTCTGTCTACGTCGGAGACATTGCTGAGCTTCGCCAATACATTTTTAAGGACGATCACCTTGAGATAGGTGGCAATGTTGTGCTGACTGATCTTGAGGAAATATGTCTAAAAGCTGTTGAACAATACGGTCCCGTTAAAGGCCAGCCATTCCAAGCCATCCATAAGCAGATCCGATACTTCGCAGGACGGCAGATTCGGAACGTTGGTACACCAGCAGGGAATCTGGCCACAGCGTCTCCTATCTCTGACTTGAACCCTGTATTTGTTGCGACGAACACCGTGCTCGTAGCCAGGTCACTTGACAAGGAGACCGAGATACCTATGTCGCAGTTCTTCAAAGGTTATAGGATGACAGCGCTGGCCCCGGATGCAATCATCGCCAGCTTGCGTATCCCTGTCGCTCGGGAGAAAGGTGAATATCTCCGCGCATACAAGCAGGCTAAACGCAAAGACGATGACATAGCCATCGTTAATGCTGCTCTACGTGTCTCTCTAAGCGAAAAGAATAACGTAGAGAGCGTGGACCTAGTCTACGGTGGTATGGCAGCCACCACCATTGTTGCGAAAGAAGCCGTCTCATACTTAGGTGGGAAGAATTGGACGGACCCCGCGACCTTGGAAGGCGCTATGAACGCACTTGAGAGGGACTTCGATCTACGTTTCGGCGTGCCTGGAGGAATGGCCACCTATCGAAAATCACTTGCTCTCGGTTTCTTCTACAGATTCTACCATGAAGTTCTTTCCGAATTGAGTCTCAAAGAGTTGGACATAGATGAAGATGCCCGAGGAGAGATTGAGCGTGCGATCTCGGCAGGCAAGAAAGATCACGAAGCGACCCAAGCATATGAGCAAAGAATCTTGGGCAAACCTAACCCGCATGTCGCGGCTCTCAAGCAATGTACAGGTGAAGCGCAGTATACTGACGACATACCTGTGCAGAAGAACGAGCTCTATGGGGTAATGGTTTTGTCAACTAAGGCTCACGCAAAGATCCTTGCTGTGGAGGTTGAGGCCGCATTGGATCTTCCGGGCGTTGTGGAATGGGTAGACCACCACGACCTACCGAATCCGGAGGCAAATAAATGGGGTGCACCCGTGTGTGATGAGGTCTTCTTCGCTGTCGATGAGGTCTTTACCGCAGGGCAGCCCATTGGCATGATACTTGCGGACTCTGCCAAACATGCCGAGGCAGGTGCTAGGGCGGTGAAGGTACAGTATGATGAACTGCCTGCAATCTTCACCATTGAGGAAGCCATCGCCAAAGAAAGCTACTTCCAGCACTATCGCTACATTAACATTGGGCAAGATGAAGGCGCTTTCGATGAACACATCTGGGAAAATGCAGATCACGTGTTCTCCGGGGTAGTCCGCATGGGTGGACAGGAGCACTTTTATCTTGAGACTCAAGCCTGTGTTGTTATTCCCAAGCCTGAAGATGGGGAGTTGGAAGTCTATAGCAGCACACAAAACCCCACAGAGACGTAAGTATTCGATCAAAAGGCAGACATGAAGGCTTTGACTAATGTTGTCTATAGGCAATCTTATGTTTCTCAAGTGACAGGTGTCCAAGCCAATAAAATCGTCTCTAAAGTCAAACGCCTAGGAGGAGGATTCGGTGGCAAGGAGACCAGATCGATTCAGCTTTCAGGAATTTGTGCTACTGCTGCGAATAAGGTGAAGAGACCAGTCCGCTGTATGTTGAACCGTGATGAGGATATACTGACGTCTGGTCAACGCCACCCATTTTTGGCCAGATGGAAAGTTGCTGTCAACAAAGATGGAAAGCTTCAAGCTTTGGATGCCGATGTCTTCGCCAACGCAGGATGGAGTCAAGATCTCAGTGGTGCTGTAGTTGATAGAGCGTTGAGTCATATCGATGGATGCTATAAATTCCCCAACGTCCATGTTCGTGGTCGTCTAGCAAAGACAAACACTGTCTCTAATACGGCCTTCCGTGGATTTGGCGGGCCACAAGGAATGTTCATTGCAGAAACGTATATGGAAGAGATTGCAGACCATCTGGCAATTCCCGTGGACAAACTACGTGAGATAAATATGTACGAATCAAACGACCGCACTCACTTCAAGCAAGCATTGAAGGACTGGCATGTTCCCTTGATGTACCAGCAAGTTCTTCAAGGATCGGATTATGCCGAGCGCAGAAAGGCAGTCGATGACTATAACGCAAAACACAAGTGGAAGAAGCGAGGTCTTGCTATCATACCCACTAAGTTCGGCATTTCATTCACGGCACTGTTCCTCAATCAAGCTGGGGCATTAGTCCACCTCTACCACGATGGCTCAGTGCTCGTCGCTCACGGCGGTACAGAGATGGGTCAAGGTTTACACACAAAGATGACGATGATAGCGGCGCAAGCCCTGGGAGTCCCTCTCTCCGATGTATACATATCAGAGACCGCTACTAATACTGTCGCAAACACCTCCTCGACTGCTGCGTCCGCTTCAAGCGATCTTAATGGCTACGCTATTTTCAACGCTTGCGAACAGCTTAACGAGCGTCTGAAGCCTTACAGAGAGAAATTTGGGAAGGAAGCAACGATGAAAGAGCTCGTCCACGCGGCGTACTTTGACCGCGTGAATTTGTCAGCCAATGGCTTCTACAAAACCCCAGACATCGGTTACGTATGGGGCCCCAATACAGGCCAGATGTTCTTCTATTTTACGCAGGGTGTTGCAGCCGCCGAAGTGGAAATAGACACGTTGACTGGAGACTGGACATCTCTACGTGCAGACATCTTAATGGACGTTGGCCGATCCATTAATCCAGCCATTGATTATGGCCAAATTGAAGGCGCTTTCGTCCAGGGTCAAGGGCTGTTTACCACCGAAGAAAGTCTTTGGCATCGTGCTTCCGGTCAAATTTTCACTCGTGGCCCGGGCACCTACAAGATCCCCGGTTTCCGCGACATTCCGCAGATCTTCAACGTCAGTCTACTCAAGGATGTAACGTGGGAGAATCTACGCACTATTCAGAGGTCACGAGGGGTAGGCGAACCGCCGCTATTCATGGGAAGTAGTGTCTTCTTTGCCATCAGAGACGCACTGAAAGCAGCTAGAAAGCAGTATGGGGAAGACGAGGTGCTGAGCTTGCAAAGTCCAGCAACACCGGAAAGGATAAGGATTAGCTGCGCGGATCCAATCCTTAAGAGATCTTTGGTAGAGCCGAGGGAAGGCGAGAAGAGCTTTTTCATATCTATCTAAGATATGTTGTGATTTTGTAATTGACACGCCGGTCTCCTTTTGGCGATTGGCTGATGATTTATGATTGTACAGCTTTTTGTAGCAGCGATGCAACATGTCTCCGTTCGCTTAGATATCTCCTCTTTGGACGTATTCTGTTTTCCTTCAGCGTTCAGGCAACTCCCTTCCAGGATTGGCTGCTCGGATCAGCACGGTTGTCCTCATGATCACCACACGGACTCAATCCATGAATCCCCTTGAACTACCTTATGTATCTCGTAAATCAGCTTCTCATTCTTTCCATTCACTAGCTATGTCCGAATCTGCAGCCATGCTGAGGGGAGACTTAGCTGGTCATGATGGGCAATGGCTGCGCTGTTAAAGCCTTCAGATAGTTGGGATTTTACTAGAGGATTATCGAGATGCTATTGATTAGCGCATGCTAGGTAACCATGGATGCAATAGTGGGACGTGGGGCTGCAAAGCTGGGCGTAGAAATCCGTCTTGAGACGTGCCACTATGCAATGATGACTCGTGTGCCAATGGTCTGGGTACCTGCCTGGCTTGCTTCTCGCATTAGCGCCGCTGCCTGAAATTGTGCCACAGTCCCGAGGTCGTGTCAACAACCTGTATTCAAGTATATTTACCCTCCTTGTAGAGTCATTGACGATACGACAGTATTTCATTATGCATTTCAGAGATATTCCTTTGGACCTCATGCTCATACTGGTAGATAAATACATCTCTCCAGATGACATTGAGGCCTTCTCACTATCCTGCCGCGGGATGTACAATATTGCTAACTCACGACTACGCAACCATAGTGTACTTAAACAATCCTTCTCTAACCTGGTCGTCGACTTACGCGAATTCTCCACTGGAGGCGAACAATGGAACAAATTGTACCAATGCTGCTCGGATCCATGGACTGCTCGCTATCCCAAGCATTTGCGCATCATCGCCCCTTCACATGCATCCCTTGCATCAAATCGCGCTCCTATCGACCGAGCTATTGCAGATATGATCCAGAAATCAGCTCCTTTCAATGCATTCATTTCACCCGGAAAGATCAGTGACTGGAGTGTATCGGCTAATGCAACTCATGATGCTATGGCCGCAATCTGTCTCAGCTTTTTACCCAATTTATATACTTTCGAGCTTGAATACGAGGGCGAGGCAACAGCAAGCTCGCATAACAACCGTGTTATATCTGTTTTGCAGCGGAGTCTCGAACCAGCAATCATACGAAAATTCAACGGGCATCTCTCTAAGCTTACAAATGTCAAAGTCCACGCGAAATCCCGTGCTACGACTTTAGTGGAATGGATCCAACCGTTTCTCGATCTACCTAGCATGGGAAGTATCGAGGTTTCCAATATGTTTAGTGTAGATGGGCAAGAACAGCCAGATACAGCTGCAATCAGAGACTCGAAAGTCACCAGTATTGCGCTGAACAGATGTCTCATACTTGCGAAGCCATTCTCGACAGTGTTGTCAAGGCTTGAGGGTCTGCAGAAGTTCACTTATACCCATGGCCTCTTCCCTTTTTCCTGTGCTCCTTCGATACCAGACCCCCATGAAGAGCTTTGGGACGGAGAAGAACCTCAGCGAATCGTGTACACCCTGATCGACCACGCAAGAGACTCACTTCAGACCCTGCACCTAAGCTACTCATGCCGGCATTGCGCTGGGCCGATCGCATATCTAAAGGGTTTCAATTCCCTCAAATCAATTATTTTGAGCGCATCACTGCTTTTCCGAAGAAACGATACCGGTTTGGACCTGGTGAACCTCCTGCCGAGCACGGTTGAGTATCTGAAAGTGATCCAAGAATTACCGTCGAACGCCGAGGAGAGGTCGAGACACCAGAAGCAACAGTGCGAATTGCTCACAGCCCTGCCGAGAATTCGAGAGAATTTTGGCGGCTCTCTACGCTACCAGACCTTGAGTATAGCCAAGATCAACTTTAACGGTCTCTACGGCTGGCACCGAGTAGTGGCGAAGTACACTGTGCACCCAGGACCTGGTGGAGCCTTACGGTCATTGAAGCCTGATGAATTTTTGGAGTGGATGGAATGCGGTGAAGATTCAAGTCTGGCTATGTAGGATCTGACTTCAGTTACGGAAATCTACATTGGTATGAGAATTCGCGAATAGTAATTCTACCTGCGATGGACAACCACGACATGTGAATGGATCAGAACATGGAGCCAATATTCACTCCCGTGTAACACAAAAGCATCGAAGACGCCTCGAGATATCTCGTCCGGAGGACTATCCTAAACTCTTCTGTCACATCATATTACAAGACGAATATCTGATGGTAAATACTGCATAGCCTGAGGATCTCGAATCTATCGAAGGAGAGTACCTATGTACATGATGTTTCGCAGCTAAGATGGGCAGCAATAGGGGTAGAATGCCTGTGGATCCATACTAAGTGAGAATATMAAGCAGAAGTAGAATGCAATCACATTGCAACATCTTCTCAACCCTATCGAAGCACTGTGCACAAATCTACCAGCTTACCTTACCAGCACCTACTCAGTCTCGATCCAAGACTCACCCCATGTACACGGTATCTCCAAAATTCTTCGCCTTTCCCTCCCTTTGTCAATTACGCCCATCCATACCATACGATATCCCGTTGAGATCAATCGAAGATGCATAAAAGACTCTTCCGTCGTGTATTAAAAAGGAAGCCAGCAATGAGTGGGGGATTGCATATACACAGGTGTAGGTAGCATTCTCCTTGATGTCACGGGAAGAGATGTTCATGAAGCCATCGATTAAACCCACGACTGTATGTATGGGGGTTATCAGTCATCTACCTTACCACGTAACGGCTGCAAAGATTAGACAGGAATGTCAGGTATCGAATCGGATCGGCTCGAACAGTCTCAAGATACAGGATAGCATGGGATCACAGGCGGCGGAAAAGGATATATGAGACATATTTCACAGTGAGATTGTATTTTATTCGGAGTAATTATATGACAAAAACGCAGTATTACTAGCCCAGCTATGCAATATCAAAGACCCCCCCAATCCTGTCGTTTCCCTCTCCCTGCACACAATCTGATCACTTACTCCTCACATACCTCCACCACCATCCCATCTCAATCATCCAATCTCATCAACTAACTTCCAACCCAATAATCGATAATCGTTCACCACACCTCAAACCCCCTCACTCCCCCTCCTCTCCGCCCTCTCCCCCCACCCCCTCACCCACTCCCCAATCTCAAACCCCACCCTCCTCAACGCCCCAACCGCAACACCACCCCCAACTTCCCCCCTCACAATCACAGCCCTCGCATCCTCCAACTTAACCTCCACCGCATTTCCCGCCCCACTCGTCCCAGAGCTCCCACTCACACTCCCAGGCGCCTTACGCTTGCGGTCCCTCTCCCCACCGCCGTTATTCTCAACACCCGCCTGCTTCGCAACTTCCTTCCCCGCACCCGCCTTGCCTGTTGCAGTTCCCGTTGTCGTTTCCATCTCCTCCGCTCCAATAATCGACGACGCAGAACCCTGCACCGCAACCGTAATATCCGCACCGACCACGTTCCGCCACAGCGTAGCCCCCCACTGCCAATGATCCATAGGGCTATAAGCGTCCCCTATACCGACATGTGAGGCGAACCAGTCCGACCAGGTGACCTGATAGCCGGGCACGATAGCGATGGGCATAGTCGCTTCTTTATCCCTTGCAGATTCTTTATCTTTCGGGAAACTTTTCGGGGAGACGGGGGAAGGGGATGATTGTGGGGAGGGTTGGTGGGGAGGAGTAGTGATGTAGTCTGTTATTTGGGCGGAGAGGGTGTGGTATTCGTCGATTAGGCGGAGGTAGGATTGGAATGAGGGTTCGGTGTCTTCTTCGGTAGGGGAGGAGGGCGTACTGAAGATTTTGAGGGGGAAGTCGCTTAGGTTTTGGGAGACGGTGCGGGTGAGTTGTTTGAGGGAGAGACGGTCTGGGGCGTCGAGGGCGATGACGAGGCCGCGGGTGGGGCGGCCGGGGGAGGTGGGACCTGGGGGTGCGAGGGGAGGGGAGATTTTTGCGAGGACACGGATTTTGCCGAGGGTGGGGATCGAGAGGATCATTGCTTCTAGGGATTTGGCTTGGGTGTCGACGTTCATTGGGTCCGAGGTGGAGTTTTGGATGGGAGCGAGGGTGAGTGGGGCGGAGGAGTGGTGCTGGGTGTTGTGTGGCCGGGGTGGAGGGCCCATAGTTACAGGGGAGGTGATGCTAGGTCCCATGAAGTCAGGACGGGGGAGGGATTGGCGGCGAGCGTGGCCTGAGGCGAAAGGAAAGGGGGTTCCTGGGCCGGTATTGGCACTGGCGCGGATGGGGGCATAAGATGCGTTGGTTATACGACGGCGTTTGGAGTCCGGGCTGTTAAGGAAGGGACGGCTGGTTTCGGGGCGTTTGAAGCGTGGGGAGGTGTCGGTTGCTTCTTGACGCCTGCTGTAGGGTGGGGAGACGAGACGAAGGGGCGCTCCACTGGCTATTGATTGGCGTGGCGCACGGTGGCCTGCTGGCGCCATTTCCATGGGTGGGCTGCCTATGCTACGCATAAAACGGCCGCCTGAGCTGGGGGTCTTCATGTGTGGAGAGTAGGGTGTGGTTGGGTGTTGGCTTGGAAAGGATACAGAGTTGGACATCATGCTAGATGTAGCGATACTATTGCCACCGCACTTTGGGCACTTGCGTGGAGATGTTTCCGTTGACGAGGGTTGAGACGTAGAATGGCTACCGTTTCGACCGCTTCTACGTGGTTGGTATCTGTATTCCGGATACTGCTTCTGATGGCGGATCTTCTCTTCCTATCATGTTGTCAATAATCTTTGCCGCCGGCAAAAGACAGAGATACTTACGTCGGCAAGTAGTTTCCAGTGATTCTTTTCGTCTGCTGACAAGTTCCTCCAATGGTCGCCAATGATCTTTGAAACCTCAGGATTCGCTAGACGGGGATTCTGAGCAACAACGGCGGCCTGGTTATGTTGTCGATAAAGAATGAAAGCTGTATTGAGTGTCAGCACATGACCAATGACGGGATGTCGTTATAATAAAGCAGCTAAATGAAGGTGGGCTGGGAGCTGCAGCAAGCCTGACGACAGATGTCACATACCGTTCCTTGGGCGCGGGACCTTTGGCTCTGGCTGGCAAAGGCAGAAGGAGCTTGGTGATTCTGCTTTCCAGTCTGAGTCTCTCGAGAGTGAAAGGCGAGGCGTTTTGGTATGGTTTCCTGTGTCTGACTCTGGTAGGGAGCGAGACGGGTGCTGTGGTGATCCGTCCTCTCCAAGCTCCTCTTCACCCGGAGAGGATGAAGGGATCTGCTCCTCAGGCAATGACGAGCTCTTAGGCTTGGTCGTCACAGTTTTGCTATCGTTCAACGCAGGCTCAGGAGTCTCTTCGGGCATGATCTTGGACCTCAGTAGTGGATCTGGTTGAATGGCCCATCGATGGCTAAGTGCTTCGTTTGAAAGGGCTGGCAGCAAAGGCAGAACTCGATGGAATGACATTTGAGAAGATGCATTGACATAGATGAAGATTATAATGCTTTGCTTCTGATGATGAAAGCGACCACCATGTATGAGGATTGTGAGAGATGGTAGGAATGTGCAGAAGAGGTGGGTTCTTTGTCGCTCCCGTCCATACTGGCGAAGATGTCATAGGGGATTTCAGGTCTTGTGCCCTGGAATAAGCCATGTTTGATTGCGTGCAGCTATCATGTGTCGAACGCGGAGATTTGGCGGAGTGCTGGTATGGTTCTCTTTGTTCATTGTCTGATCCTCACGGTACCGAACGCGGGTAGTGGGTTGGTTGAGACATTCATACCAAGGATGCCAAATGCCACCAATGCAAGAACGCGACAAAGAATGTAAGCAGGTTTCAACCAATAGCTGGTCATATCCGTCATAATCGAACCTATGTATACAAATTGGGTATCATTTACGTGACATAACCACCTCCTTCCAGTCCCAGTTTGCTTCCGTTGAAGCCTCTGGGTAGAGGTTGGAGAACGGCTCACATTAAGAATGGAATTATGTGTGAAATGGTCCGTTTACCCAACGCTATTGCTTTGACAGCATTATCATTGCGTTGGCTGGACTTCTGCTGGAGACGCGTCTGCTGAAGGTTCCAAATCAGACTCCGCTAAGGAAGGAGCTGCGTTGGTTATTGTGACCTCTTGGGCAAACCATGAATCTCCACGATTCGATGCAATGTCTTGCGCAATGCCCTCCCCAATCATCTTCATGGCCTCCGAACCCAAATGCATGTCGTCCCTATGCACATATTAGCAAACTTTCAAGAAAGATGGATAGATCCCAGGTACACACCAGAAAAGATAAGTGCCTGGATCTGAGCATCGCTCTATACCTGAGGCTTGTGCTAGAGTTGCATTGGTTTCGACACAACCTGACCGCACATTACTCCAAGGGGGTTCGGTGGATCCCATGCCATTGGCATCTTTCAGGTGCGCAGTGTAGAGTTGTTGCTCACGAACTTGATCCAACAGCCATTCGTTGGTGTTGTAGATATACATCGAACCCCGATCCCACCTAGTGGCTCTCGTGTCCAGTGCTTGGTTCCATTGTTCCACGAGGCGCACTGCATTCCTCTGGATTTCGCCATTAGGATCCGACCCGCGAGGGCCAGTTCTCATCTTAGCCCATCCAGGCAGGAAGGTGGTATCTATCGCTTCGGGCATTATTATCTTCATTTCAGCAGGCCAGTTTTCGGCGATCAAGTCGAGTTGGTCGAATAATGTATCCATAGTCTTGCTCACGGCTACCTCCGCCTCCCCAATGGTCTTCTCGGAATAGTACCACAGATCCCACAGTGAGAACCAGATCGTGAAGACGGTGCCATTACGCTCGACCTGACTAACTCGGCCGTTGTTATATTGGTGCTTTTCGAATTGCAGCCACTGTTGTACTTGGGTCTTCAAGTCCGCTAAAGGTTCGGCAATCTCGAAGTTTGTGACCAACGAGCTGTTCGATAATGTCATATTCATGAGTGTACTATTAAGAAGATTACTGTCAACAACAGACCMACTGAAACCGCTGTCCCATGGTTGAGGCAAAGACCTTGCGAAGTTGTCGTGGTGAGTACAAGAGATCTGAGTATAGTATTAGCAAGGAAGCTACATTATGGAATAAGGATAGCATACCGCGAAGCATAACCATTCTGTCCAAACCTTGCCTCGCGCCTCCTCACGTACGGGCATTAACTCCTTCGGAGGGGGATCGATAGGATACTGGCCATTATCGCTCCAGGAGTCCCCAAATACGATGAGTCGCCGAGGGGATTGATCCCATTGTATATCCACCTCAATCTTCGCAGATGTCTCTGTCTTCGCAGAACTTGTAGGAATGAACCGCTCGAGTCCCGTCTTCACAGAGAAGCCAGGAAGGAACCAAGTGAGATAGACTATACTGCATATGCCGGTAGCTAAGATGGCTGTGAATCCCTTCGATCGAGTAAGAAATCTGGCATTGCCTTTGTGATGTCCAGTGAGGCTGAAGAAGCCAATCACCATAACTTCAAGCGTTATGGATTCCTAACAGTATTTTTTATGTTTTATCGACATGAGGGGTGTATGCGGATATAAAGAAATGATGCGGAGTAGCTAGACAATAACGATGCTTTATCTTGATACAGCATGGTATTTATGCAGTCGTCAGTGCAGTCGTATCATCTCATGGGGATCAAAATGTCGTCGTAAGCAAGGTAAGCCGGATAAACTTTGCCAATTGGGGAAGCTCGATGATAGGTCGCGCTAAACACGGGAGCCTCAAATGAGCAGATGCTTCTGCGTTGGCCCATGCGACGCAGCAAATAGGAAGACATGGGGGGGTGTAGCATGAATTAAAACTTGAGATAACATGACGATTATATTTCGATATCTGCAACTTCAAACACGCACGCGATCCGTCACATTCCTCTTGGCTTGCGTGACAATTCCCGCCTTGGCAGAAGCTTGATTAAGATGGTGAGGCTTGGCTGCCGCCGATCAGATCTGGTCCAAGCTCAGATGTCTTATTTGGGATGGTGAATGATCCCTATCACTTATTTATATGCAAACTACGTTAACATACTGCTTACAAGGACGTCCTTGTAGAAGCTTTCAAACTTAAGCCAAGTTGTCAATCCCTGAATAGTACAAGTCTATTGCTGAATGGCTAGCATGCAAAATGGCCAGCATATTAGACGCCCTTCAGGATGTCGACCACTTCATCAAAATCTTCAACATCTACTTTGCGGCTAGATATATTATCCACCCAACTCTTCTTTTCACCAAGCCCTTCAAGACCCCTGTCTTTCAGGACCATGTAGAGGCAGCCCATTGCTACAGCTCGTGCAGGATAAAGACTGGCCAGCTGCCAATTCTTGCATCTAAGAGGGTATTAGCTTGCAGTAGATACCGCTGACATCTTGGAAGGACCAATTGGCTCACTCACGCCGCGACAGCCTTAGCCCTGCAAGCTCTCCCTAGACCCGTCTCCATACTGTCCTGCAACACGCCATATTCTTCCTTCTCCTCCTTTCCCCAGCTATCGTAGTCTTCGCCTGCATCAGTGACATCCCCCATTGCACGGTTCAAATAGCGAGATAGGTAGTCAAGAGGCAGCGGTAGTCGTAATTCGAACCCAAGAACTCTCAAAAGCATCAACTCCGCCTGCACAAGAGTTGCACGAAGCGTATCATACATTGCCGACGGAACTGAGAGAGGCTTATTGATTGGATGCGAGTCGGAGCTTTCATCATATTGGTGAAGTAAACGATGCGCAGGAAATAAGATTTCACGCATCCTACGCGGGGATTCTGTTGACTTCGCGGCTAGCGACAAGCATGCCAGTGCCAACGTCTTGAGATGAAGGAGGCCCAGTCAGTAATCGTCAGGCGCGTTTAGATGGCGTAGAGGGAGGCATCTTCGGGTCTTGGAGGGAAGACAGACATACTCATCAAGTGGATCAAGTGAAGATGAAGAGGTTTGGAACCGTCTGTATCTGTTCAAGTAGATGTAAGACATTGCGAGGGTCTCGTCTGGCAGACGAAGGAGGTCAGCCATCGCATCTGTAAAGGCAATTGAATCCTGAGGTACGGGCATTTTGAGGTCGAGCCTTTCTGAGGTTCTCCAATGTGGAAGTGAGAGGCTCTCTTGAGATCTGAGGCTTGATCGGCGCTAAGATAATGCGGAGCTAACAGCTTAAATCCACGGCTTGGCAATTCTTTGCCCTCATAATTGACTCACTCCTCGAGGCCGCACAATGCCAATCGAGCCCCTATGCCAAACAAACGGCTTACTTGTGGGCGGACCAGGTGATTGACCATGAAGACTGCTAATCAGCTGCCACCTCGCCAAGCACTTGGGAAGCGGACCCGAAATGATCCTGAGGCCTATGCAACTGAAATAGCACCCTATCCAGTAGGTTTGGTGATCATCAAATTGAATTGCATTATCTCGGCGTTGCATGTATGGCTGACTAGATCTCTGTTCAGACTCCCAAGTCTACACAGGCTTCTCCCATAATAATATCCTCTGAAGAATCGAATCATTCGAGGACTACGACTCCGGGGCTCGGTCCTCATGAAGCTGGTAGCGACCTCTCTGAGCCTGATGAGATAAATAATACCCAGAACCTCAATGGCTCATCAAAAGATGTTTCAGTCACTGCTGGCCAGGCTGCACTGTCCAACATTCTCAATCAATATATCCCTTTGGGCAGTTTGACACTACGTCTGAGCAGCGAAGGTCAAAAATACATGTCTGGGGATGATTGGATAGAATCGAATGATCTCTGGCTTGCATTTCACGAGTATCTTAGTTCCAGAGAAGCAGGACCTGTCGCCTATGCACGAACACTCGCAGACAATAGGTGGATCAGAGTATATACTCGCAAGCATCAGAGAGATCAAGGCTTTGCGACAATGAGAGTTTCTGTACTACCGGATGATATCGGACGGCGATATGTTGATAGGAGCAACGCATACCTCCGAAAGGTCCTTATAAAACTGGTCAATGAGCTCGACAATTCCATTGATGCCTGGGTAGGCTTCAACCATTCCCATTATCCAATCGAACATTATAGCTTCGAGACAAGCAATAACGACTCTCTATTCTACCTTTTTAACACCCTACCCTCTCCAGCCTCCTTACCTTCGCCGGTCTCTTGTCGAGTTTCCGCCAATGCAATAGAGTCTGTCTTTGGCTCGATCAAGCTACCAGGTTTACAAACCCGCCTGTACCCTTACCAAAAGCGCACTGTGGCTACAATGATTAAGAGAGAGGTTGAGCCTGCAAGAGCGCTTGATCCACGGCTTGCATTATTGCAAGGGCCAACAAGAGAGGCTTTCTACTATGACAAGGAGACAGGAGTACTGCTTCGCGATGGCAGGGAATATGATGAAGCAAGAGGAGGGATTCTGGCAGAATCTATGGGTTTGGGGAAAACGCCGATCTGCCTAGCAACCATTGTTGCCACTAAGGGACACTGGCCTGAGATACCACCGCAGTATTCTGTTGCTGCTGATCCGGTGCGGCCAAGGGTTGGGTCACTCATGGATATGGCAGCGGCTGCCGTTGGCCGTAGCAGAATACCTTGGCGAGCTGTTTTTAACGACCTCTCTCGTGCAGGTGAAGACCACGACAATTGCGTTGCACTTCTTGAAGACAACGTGGGTTCGTACACCATTCCAGCGCCAATAACACGGCACCGTCGACGTCCATCGGTGGTTCCGCAAGGGAAGACGATCCGTCTCAGCACTGCCACGCTGATCATAGTACCGCAGAATCTTTTGAGTCAATGGAACAGCGAGATCTCATTGCACGTAGAAGAGGACAAGCTCAAGGCGCTATGTATTGACTCTGCTGAGGATGCCCCGTTACCATCCGCAAATGAGCTCCTACCGTACGATATCCTCTTGATGTCAAGACAGCGCTTTGAGCGTGAACTGGCACCCACAGAAACTGTCAAAGCGCGCAGAAAACCTAAAGGTGCGGCGAAGGGTGGATGCAATTGCTCATTAGACGAGGATTGCCATTGCTCCATTAGGAATGATTATCAATCGCCCCTGAAGGAGATCCATTTTCTTCGGATAATTATGGACGAAGGTCATGAATTTTCGTCTTCTGGACGCCAAGGGGCGGCATATTGGGCACTTCAGACACTTCACGTTGACCGGAGATGGGTCGTCAGTGGGACGCCGGCCAACGGGCTTCTAGGGGTTGAGGTAGGGACCGCGACCTATGAAACCGCTGACTCTCGGAATACTCATGGTGTAACCAACGGGGACGTACTTGAATCGCGAAGAAGAGAATCTGCACTATCACAAGAACGCAAGGACCTTGAGAAGCTGGGACTGATTGTTGCTGGGTTCCTACAGGTCAAACCTTGGGCGAATAGTAAAGATGAAGACCCCGCTGATTGGCAGAAGTACATCATGCCTCACAAAGATGGACGGAGGAAAGTTCGATCTTTGAAGACCCTGTTAGAGAGTTTAGTGGTACGCCATCGCTTTGAGGACATTGAGGCTGACATCCAGTTACCGCCGCTGAACAACCGGGTGGTATATCTGCAGCCAAGCTGGCATGACAAGCTTAGCATCAATCTCTTCATATTAAGTTTGACAGCGAATGCTATCACTTCCGAACGAGTTGATGAAGACTATATGTTCCACCCAAAGAATCGGCACCAGCTCCATGCACTCATTACAAACTTGAGACAGTCGGGTTTCTTCTGGACTAGTTTCTCGCCTGAAGACATTGCTAAGACCTTGAAAGTGTCTCGTGCATACTATGAGGAGCACGGATGCCTTGCTGCAGCTGATCATGAGCAGGACAGAATGCTTATTGAGACAGCCTTTGGGGTTGGAGACGTTGTCCTGGATTCCGCTTCATGGAGATCGTTTGCTGAACTACACGAGATGGGAGTGTTTATCGAAAATTTCCCAGAAGAGGCTAAGAGTTCTTGGTCTCTCGTGCCTAGCCAAGAGAATGATCTAGTACTCGTCGGAGCTACTCAGCTGGCGAAGGCTCAGAAGTGGGTGGACAGCCACTTGTACTTGCAAGACCCGTCCCACAAGCTTGCAGATGTCGGGTCATCGACCATGCAGAAGCTGTGGCGGGATGCACTGCGCAAAGCCGAAGATGTCATGCCAGATGGCCCGCTGCTTGAGGAGGACACGCTATTTAAAGCACCTTCCCGCAGGAAGACCCCGTCAACTAAAACAGGGGTGCTGAGACTGACAGAGAAGCAAACATTGTCTCGAGCGAAGGCAGGCCCGAGCCCCACCAACAGCAAGAGAGCCTTATTTGGGCCGCTCTCTGATTCAGCAAATGCTAGTGGCTCGGCAGGTCTCAAGCCTGCTCTGAAGTCTGCACTAAAAGCTCCAGAAACGATTGAGCCGGTCGACTTGATTCCGCCAGACTCCCCTCTAGCAAAGACCATGCTCACCGGCACAGCCTCCGCGAAACTGAGCTACCTACTCGACAGGGTGAGCATCCTCCACCACGACGAAAAAATCCTCATTTTCTACGAAGGCGACCATATAGCCTGGTACATCGCGCAAGCGCTTGACCTCCTCGATATTCGCTACCTAATATACACGCGCACCCTCTCGCTCACCCGCCGAAATGCCTATATCACCACCTTCAACACTACCGAAACCTTCCGCGTCCTGCTCATGAACGTCTACCAAGCTGCCCACGGCCTGCACATCGCCTCCGCATCGAGAGTCTTCTTCGTCAACCCCGTCTGGCAACCCAATGTGGAGGCCCAAGCTATCAAACGTGCTCACCGTATCGGACAAACGCGGCCTGTGTTTGTGGAAACGCTAGTGCTGCAGGGGACCCTGGAGGATCAGATGTTGATGCGGCGCAAGGGTATGACAGCGCAGGAACACCAAAAGGCGGAGAGGAGTTTGTTGGATGATGATACTATGAGCACAATTATCAAAAATGCCAAATTTATCCCGCTTGACGAGGAGCAGAGGAGGGATGTTGGGAAGCAGGTAGCGAGATTACAGGTGCCGCAACAACTATTTGGTCGGGTGGGGAGAGGGTTGGGGGATGTGGATGATCCGGATCAAGACTTGATCTTCCCAACGGAGTCGCCTAAGAGGAAGGGTAAGAGGAAGATTGCGAGTAGGGATGGTTCACCAACTCCAAAACCAACCAAGAAATCAAGAACAGCATCGGTTGGTGTGACCTGGGTTCCTGAGATCCAAATGGACGCAGCAGAGTCCTCCAATACTGTCAACGAAAGTAATCTCATGGGATACATCCGTGCAACGAGGCCCCATACACCAGATCCAGGACCCGTGAACGCGACGCTCTCGAGGAGAGTAGGTTTCGCCCTTCCTCAGCCACAAAACGATGGAAATACCTTCAGGCCACCTGCTAATCCCGCTGCTTCTTCTTCATCCCCTTCTTCTACTACCACGAGCAGAGTAGGTTTCACTACGGATGAGCAACCGCAAAGGAGTTTATTTGGTGGTCCCTTGAGAGATGCGTGATGGCATATAGCGGGCATTTTGTACTTATAGAAGATGAGCTACAGCCGGGCGTTTAGAGGAGCAAGGATGAGCTGGATCATGGAGTAATGGGATTTGAGGGGAATTGAATTGATATGATATGATACCCAGGGTACCAGGGAAGGAAAGGGAGGGATGGTGATGGCGTGTATTCATTAAGAAGATGCTAGTATATTGAGACGGGGGCTATGGCGTATATAGAAGAATGAAATAAAATTTCATTTTCTTCTATCTATTCATCTGCTCTGCTTTGACCTGTTGTGATCATTCATCCATCCATCCATCCATGCTCCCTTGTCTATCCAGCTAGACCTAATTAGCCAACGAATCTCTCTCCCTTTCCATTCTTCTTCCTCCTATCATCAAACACAGCATAAAAGAAGGTAAAAAGTGGAAGCGATACCAAACGTAAGCAGTTCTTCTATGTTGAGCCAGCTCTGGTATCGAAGAATAGATTAATTTATCTTCTTCTATCTGTCTAATCTGCTCTGCTCTGATTCCGTGTAATTGTATCTCTCCTCCACTCATCCAGCTACACTAGACATGCACACATGCAAACGTTTTACCTCACCGTGACTCAACTAGCCAAGGGAGCTCATCTCTCTCGCAATTATCCTTGAACATAAAGTGAGGGACTGAAATAAAGGACGACCGAACGCCGGGGGTATCATGCACTCGTTTCATCATGCATAGGATACAATTAGTTATTGTTTTCTTCGATGTTTTCTTACTTCTTTTAGGCCATGCCTTCGCCTGGAATGATGGTAAAGGGTGAAAAATTGAACACGGATGAGGCGAGGAGTTGGAGAGATGGTCCCCTGTGGGATGGATGAGAGGAATGAGATAGGTTGATATGGTAGGCTTGACTGAATCTGTGTTGGATTGGTTCATCTCTTCTTTGGCTTAATACCATTGCTCAGCTTCGCCTTCGCTGGGCGTTTAGGTGGTGGAGATGCGTCGACGTCACTGGAATTTTCCGTGTCGATAGATTCATGATCGACCTCGCCTTCGGAATCTTCGTCTCTGGACTCGTGGTCTGTAGATGAGGCTTCTTCGTCGAACATGCCTTCTTCGTCGTTCTCACTGTCTTCGGACTCGGCTATGATACCATTTGTGGTCGTGGGCATCTCGTCTTCGCTTTCTTCGTCATCGTCTTCGCTGGCTGTGTCTCCTGCTGCGTCGCTATCATCGGCTTCTGCCGGCTCTTGAGCTTTAGCTTCAGGTTTTGCAGGTTGGGAGTCCATAGCATCTCCTTGCTCCTCCTCATCTTCAGATTCAGACCCTTCTTGCCCTTCGACGTAGATGACGTCCTCCTCATCGTCTTCTTCGAAAGTATTAGCGGTCCTAGATCGTGCTTGCATGCTCTTGCGCAAATTCATCTGCGCCTCAAGCATATCCAGTTTGCCTTTTAGCGAAAGGAGAGGCTGCAAACTATTGGCTCGATCTTTCACAACACGATGTAATGATGCGAGCTTCTTCATGATTTCTGGTTGGCCGGCTAAGTATCCCCCATGAGCAACTAAAGTCCATTGTATCCAGACCATGAGGCTCCCAGCTCTACCAGGCCGACTATGCAGGCGTTCTGCTAGACGTTGGAGGAGAATTGTCGCAAAGGATGAGTCGAGTCGTTCAATGGTCGCACGTACGGCAGAGAGTTCTTTCACGTGAAAACATGTTTCGAGGAGATTCGTGTCATTTGTGCGGAGGGACTGCGTCAACACTGTGCCTAGAGACATTCCAGAGGGCAACTGTTGGAGTCCTTTCTCTCCCGTGGGGACGAGACTTTGGGCATTTGGGTCTGTGAAAGCTGCTTGGACTTCAATAGGTTCAGGAGCGTTTGCTCGAATAAGGTCTCCAAATGAAGGCTCTTCGTTTTCTTGGGCTTCCGCGTCCTCTTCGGCCGCCTTGCTTTCTTGTTGCCCGTCGACATCTTCCATGTTCACATCTTCATCTTCCCTTGTACCTCCTTCTTCAACGCCTCCAGAATGCACAGTTTTTGCTACCAACAGTCCTGCTGGAGCATTGTCATCCTCATCTTCTTCTGATTCAGTCTCCTCTTCAGCACTTGATATACTGATAACCTCCGGCTGCTCATCAGCCATCGATACATCATCTGCATCTCCTCCATTAGCAACCACAGTGTGAGATTCATCTACATGGGTCTTTCCCATGTCCTTGACCCCCTGGATATCAACGGCTCCGAGGCCCGCGCCACTTTTTGCCTTGACAATATCCGTCATATCTTTCAGTAGTAGATGCCCCGTACCATCATCTCGCCACTTTAGCTTTTCAAAGAAAAGATTGACACCTCCTTCGGCCCATGCTAATGCTATCTCACTCTCCTGGAATGAAGCGTTAATTAATGGGACGGTGGTAGAACTTTTATCTGGTCTCTTTATTCTAACTTGAGCAGTTGCTTTCCGAGTCCTCTGCTTCATGCGTGCTTTCAAGTTTTCTGATCCACCTTTGGAGCTTTCAAAGTCGAACGGCTCTGGGAAAATCTCGAGCGCTCCATCCTTGTTCACCACCGCAACCGCCTCCTGTGGCTGCAACATCCGCATTTCCAAGCTATGGCCGCGGTCTATTTCTTCTGATTCCCCATGCCTTGAGTAGAGATCGAGGTGTAGAACCTCACTTTCAGTCCGTAACGAGCCGATTGACGTTGGAGTATCCGCATTAAAAACATTTATGAAGCGATCATTTTCAGCAGCTGTCAAGAAGGTAGCACCTCGTCCAGTTCGAGGTATTGAGCCTATTATAGTATGTACAGGATTGGTAGATGCAGTAAAACTAGCTGGTTGATCTTGAGACTCCGGGTCTATGAGATAGGCATTGTGGGAGGCACATATAACGGAAGATCTCAGAGGGCGTAACGAGTTGGCAGGTCCATGAGGTAATAGCACAGTTCTGAACAGGTCAACACATATAATGCACAGTTAGATCATGGGTTGGTATACCTGAGAGCTTTGCCCGTCTTCAAATCCCACTGCACAAGCTTCCCATCACCACCTATACTCCAACCCTCACTGTGCAGTCCATGATCAGCAAACTTGAAATCTCTGATACCCTGCGTATGCGCCCCTTTCAGGGTACCCAAGATCCTGGCCTCGGCAGGAGAAAATATTTGGATCTCGGACTCTGTCGTTCCGAATGCGATTGCAACACCCCTGGCCTTTCCATTCGACGTGTTGCCATTAACCAATTCATTCCTTTTCCTCTTCTTGTTGGATTCTTGATGTTGCCGGTCAGGGTGGTTTTCTCCATAATAGCCCCAATCGAGGCAAGTCACTGTAGCTTTCGAGCCGATCGCGTGCTCACACTGTAAGCGGCCAGTGGTGGTATTATGGATCCGAAGACGTTGGGAACCAAGGCCTTGGATTATAGAAGCGAACAGTGAAAATTGCAATAGAGAAGGGCAGAAGGATGACTTGAGGATGGAAGACTTGGCGCCGCTCTGTACGATGGAGGAAGCTGCTGGATTTGCTGTGGATGATATGTTTGAGGCCACTCCCTTAGGCGTCTTGCTTTTACCCATAGTAGCGATAGTGGGTGCAGTAGAAGCGTTGCCTTAAGCGGATCCTGTCAAGACCCTTGGCTCACACATGAGGCTGGTGTCTGATACCTTCACCGTTGTGCGTTTCCAACCTTTTTTTTATTTTCTGCTGTTTCATTTAAGCTTCAAGCTATGATCAAAAACAGTAAGACGCATCTGGTTGGCCATGTCTTGGCCCCTCTTGGCCCTCCCGCTTCGACGATCTGTCCTCCAACCCCCAACACCTCTCCTTTCCATACTGAGCCCATCATCGATCTCTGCCCCGGTACTACTCTGGCCAATACGGTCTCGTTGGTTGATAACGAGTTCTTGTGCTCAATGCTATTATGACTGTGTGACAAACTGTTTTCTATTCTTTGACAAGATTGCTGCCTGTACTTCTACCGCGCTGGTCCAGTTCCGGTCCAATTCCTGTCTCTTTGTCTTACAATTTCTCTAAGTACGCGCATGTCTACGGGTTTAATGACCGTTTCGTTATAAACACAATAGAATGATCCTGTTCGGTACTAAAAATGACTACTTTACTCCACACGGCGGTCTTTCGTTGATGACGTTGCTCTCTTGGTTGTCTCTCCGGCCCTCCCGCATCCTAATCTCGCAGCAAGGGGGAGCAAGCAGCACAGATAGCCTTAATGTTTCGAAGACAGAAGTTCGGCCGTTATGCGACATCTCCAAGGCTGTGAAGCTGATCGCGTGACTGGGAGTGGGACTTTGCCATCCCTGAGTCATAACTCATAGCGGGGTCCTTGGAGCCGGAAGCGACCAATGAGCGATTTCGGAGCTGGAAGCGGATAGCGGGAAAGACATATCTGATCTGGTACGGATGGCTTTTGGGCCCCACGATGGTTTTCACATGTCTGATGGATGGACAGCCGTTTGACAGGCATGCAAGGGCCTTGGTGGGCGAACCCCTTTACCTGACGCCATTTTCCACAGGGCCCATCAGCCTAAGTGTAATAAACAAGGATGATTTTCCGACCGGCTAGTAAGCGGCGTGCGATGATGTGATTGGATATTGAAAAGCCGCTAAGCGGCCTAGTGGCGTACAAAATTCATGTGCCCTAGATTTAAATGACTGCCGTTCCCTGGCCTTTCCGACAGCAATATTTTCCCATGACTGCTCAAACGACGACGATACTCCCCCTTCGTCATCCCCGGAACTTGCCAGCGTGTTAACACGCGCCTTGTCACGAGATCCTCATCAGCCTCGTTGCACCGTTGAATACCTGCTTCCATTCCACTTCATCAGCCACATCTCCATTCTCGGTCCTCGCTTGTTCAAACACCGTACCCCGCCTTTTTAGAGGCTTGCGCCCGGTTCCTTTGACTAGCACGAACCATAACCTCGCGATTAATTCGGCACAAATTGAAGCTATTCCCACCCCGCCAAGCCCCCAACACTGGTGTTGTGATCGCAGAGTCGCCACAAACACTGTCGCAAAACACTTTGCGCACTCTCATCACGCTCATTTAAATCGCGTTTGCTTCGTCAGCAATCCTTTAGGTCTCTTTGTGCGATTCTCGAAGAGGATAGAATCGCGCTGTGAAACGTCTTCTTATTGTCAACAGTCTCACATTCATCTCAACTCAACTGCTCTACTTGCTGTGCGCGTCACCTTCACTTACTCACCTTATCCAGCCCTCGTGTCTGCGATCAGCTGTTAATCATCGGCGCAGCTTCCAGAGGATGGCGGTCTTCGAGTCTGATCGTCGCGCCTTTGAGGTGAATGGACAACTTGATCACTCAGATCACATGGATATCAATCTGAGCGCGCAAGAGTAAGTCGACACTCACTATGTTGATTCAATTTGAGCCTAGATAACACTAACGGGCCATGGTTCAGAACACCATTACCAAATGCCAACAAGTTCCAAGACTCATCTCTGACCTCTGTCAACTCCTCAGCTCACAACACCAATTTCCATCAAGATACCCACGAACTTGAACCGACAACAAACGGTGTTGGGGACAAAGAGGGGCATCAGATCGATACTGAGAGTACCGCAGAAGTGACCTCGAGTCTGCCCAATTCTGGCTCAACATTTGATACCCAACCTTTTGCTTCAAGTCAGTCTGCGCCGGAAGACATTATGGATCAATCTGGCGTAAAGTTAGATGACGCGCCTCTTGATCCAACACCTGCAGTGGTTCAGCAACCGACGTCAGATCTCCGTGAGGAAACACACTCTTTGACTGTGGAGCAAACGGTAGAAATCAAAGAACAGATACAGCAACAAGACCTTATAGATGACCCACCGTTAGCGAACGGGGTCATGGCTGACGCGGTAGCTCCGGTCGCAACTGCCGAGGAAGTAGTTACTCTGACGGAATCAGTTGGCCCTTCAGCATCTACACCTCCAGCAGCCGAAGAGACTCATGCAACGAAAGCCACACCAGCAGAAGCTCCTCAGTTGAAGGAAGAAGATACTGCAATTCCAGCAATGGGGCAAGAGCTTGGCACTGTAGCTGCCCCCGATCCACCACACCACTCACCTGGACCCGTAACCGAGAGCGTAGAAGTCGAAGCTCCGAAGGATCCACCACCAAACCCAGCTTTAGCCCCAGAGCCATCAGCAGTTGTGTCACAGCTGCCAGAGGAGTCTTCTGATCAAGTCATGCAAGATGCACCACCTTCGCCAGCAAAAGTAGCGAGGGAGCGAGAGGATGACGAATTTGAAGACGGTCCAGCTCTGAAGCGGCCGAAGACGGAGGAGACTTCATCTGCTGCAACAGATTTCAAGGTTCCTGAGAGGCCGGTAATTGACACTCAGGTCAATGGCGCGAAAGCAGAGCAGCCACCAAACAATACGCCAATGACGTCGGCGCAATACAAGGCTCTCACCAGAGTTGTCGCGAATATCAAACGTGTCCAGAGTTCCTTGCCTTTTAGACAGCCGGTCGATTACGTTGCTTTGAACATCCCAAGCTACCCTACTATAGTCAAAACCCCAATGGACCTAAAGACTTTGGAGGAAAATCTCAAAGCCAGTAAATATTCCACCGTTGACGCGTTCGTTGCGGATTTCAATCTCATAGTGGAAAACTGTCGGACGTTCAACGGCCCCGATCATTCCATCACAAAGTTAGCAAATGAGATGCAGAAAGCTTTCCAGAAGCAGTGTGAAAAAGTGCCAGGCCCTGATGTCGTGGAGCCTCCTGTTGACAAGAAAAAGAAGACCATCACTGCCTCCGCACCAAAGCCGCCGCCAGCTCGGCGAGAGTCAAGATCATCACTCCCCGGTTCCGCGCGCTCACCGGTCTCGGCTGGTTCTCAACAGACATTTGCGTTGGGCCCTACAGGTGTGCCGCTGATTCGTCGTGATTCAACGACTGTGGGCGATGGGCGTCCAAAGCGAGAGATACATCCTCCAGCGCCCCGCGATCTACCATACGCCAATCAAAAGCCAAAAAAGAAGAAGTACCAATTGGAACTGAAGTTCTGCGACAAAGTCTTGGCTGAATTATTCAAGCCAAAGTACTCTTTTTGCAACTACCCTTTCCTTACACCCGTTGATCCCGTGGCCTTGAATATACCCACGTATCACAGCATCATTAAAAAGCCCATGGATCTCAGTACAATAAGAACGAAGCTTGATCAAGGCCAGTACGAGAATGCTAAGGAGTTCGAAGCAGACGTGCGCCTTGTCTTTCAGAATTGCTACAAGTTCAACCGACCTGGCGATCTCATCGATACGGCCGGCCACCAGCTTGAGAACGTCTTCAATACCGAGTTCGGTAAGAAACGCGACTTCATCGAGCAGAACACGCCCGGTTCTGGCCCTCAATCACCAGGCAGCTCTGAGGCCGAGGAAAGTGAGGAGGAGGACGACGAGGATGAAGAGGAGGATGATCAGGAGCAGACGCAGCTCCAGATATTGCAGAAGCAGATTGCAGCCATGTCCAAACAAGTGGAAATGATCCAAAAGAAGAAAGCCTCGCCACCAGTGACCAATAAGAAGGCCGCGAAAGGCGGCAAACTTGTTCGCAAAGATAGCAAAAAGACTGCGCCTGCTAAGCCCGAAAAGAAGGCGCCTGCCAGGCCTGTCAAGAAGGAGAAGGCTCCCTATGTGTCCTATGAACAGAAGCAAGATATCTCGAATCGGATCAATAGCTTGCCAGAGTCGAAAATGGCGACCGCACTCAAGATTATCCGGGACAACATGCCAAATCTAAAGGTGAGTAAACGTGTTCGCAAGATTTCTTTATATATTTCCAATGAGGCTATCTTGCAATATGAATTAGAATTTATTGCAGTATCTAATCATCGTAACCTACAGGGCGTTCAAGAAGATGAACTTGAGCTGGATATCGACGAACTCTCCGATGAGGTCCTCCACAAGCTTCTCATCTTCGTACGAAAACACGCACCCCGTCCCGACGACTCTCCGGCTCGACCAGCTCCAACAGCATCCAGCGCAGCACCAACTCGCAAGAAGAATAAACCTATGAGTAAGACTGAGCAGGAAGCTAGAATTGCGCAGGTTCAGAGCGGGCTCAGTGCCTTCCAGAACCCTGGTGCTGCTTCGTCTTGTAAGTCAATCTTCAATCTGTGGAGGCGAGTGATCGCATGCTTACTTGAGACTCTAGATGATGACCCAGCTCCAGGCGCGGAGAGCAGCGACGGGGAGGAGAGTTCAGAGAGCGAGGAGGAGTAGGACACTAGGTCCACCTTCGGCTTCGTTTGTATTTTCACTTCTTCACTATACCGAACCACCAATACAGCACGACTTCAACTGTACTTTATGTTCCGTGTGGCCCACAGCAAAGACGTGGGATTTCCAAAAGATGAATGTCTATTAGCGGGGAGTTTTCTATTCAGAGCCAGCGCTCGTCTAGAAGACTAGCAATGAATGATATGAGCAAGACTGGTATTTCCAGCACGCAAAGAGAGGGAGAGGACCTGGCAGGGAAGTCGTGGTCAATTGAACATACCTAAATTGTATAGAGGGGCAGAAGCTTGCAATACATGCACCAGCTTGCGAACCACAAAAGTAGCGAGCGAGGGCTTTGCATAACTAGCTGCACATCAATAAGTAACATGCATAGTATAGCTTTTATTAATGCACGTATTTTATACTGTACGATATGTAGCCAATCAGTACCTTGGTCACATGTCTACAAGGTACCTTTCCTTACCCCAGCTTAATACATCTACCTCTCATCTCTCACCCTATTCCTTCACAACCAAAGTAACCGACAAACGCCACCAAAAATGTCTCCAAAACCCACCCCCACCTAATCACCACCATACCTCCCCCCTCAACACATCTACCCCTCATGCCCACCACCTCCTCCCCCCCCTCCCCACAACCCCTCCTCATCGCCCTCTCAGGCCCCACCTCCTCCGGCAAAACAACCCTCGCAACCGCTCTCCGCCACATCTTTTCCCCGCCCCATTACCCCCCGGGCATACGCCTCATCCATCAAGATGATTTTTACAAAACGGATGAGGAGATACCGCTTACGGAGAAGGGAGTGAAGGATTGGGATTGTGTGGGGGCGGTGGAGTGGGGGGAATTGGAGGGGGAGTTGAGGGGGGTGAGGGAGGGGACGAAGTGGGAGAAGGGTGGTGGTGGTAACGACGGGGGGGAGGGAGGGGTGGAGGGGAAATGGGGTGAGGGGGAAGGAGAAGGGAGGATAAGACAGGGGAATTTCGAGGGGGAGGAAGTCATGGATGGGGTTCATGGCGTTAAAGGCATAAGCTCGGATACTATCCAATCTTTACGCTCCTCAGTCTCAAATTGGCCCCCCTCCCTAAAAACCCGCCCCCTCATCCTCCTCGACGGCTTCCTCCTCCTCGGCGCCTCCGTCCCCCCCTCCCTAAAATCCCTCTTCGATATCAAAATCCTCCTACTCGCTAGCTATGCAGACGCGAAAGAAAGAAGGGAAAAGAGGAATGGGTATGTGACGCTTGAAGGCTTTTGGGAGGATCCGGAGGGGTATTTTGATGATGTTGTGTGGCCGGGGTGGGTTAGGGAACATGGGTGGGTTTTCGASGGRGKKGGWTGWGGGGGTKGTKAGGGGGRKGKKGGWRARGGWWTKRGAAAAGGAGGAGAAAGGATGAGGGGATGGATTTGGGTTTGGGGTTCGTTGAGTTGAAGGATGGGGGTGCTGGGTACAGATGTGGTAGGATTTGGTGCATGGATATGGGAGTGAGGTATGCCCTTTTGATTTCTCAGCAGATTTTTTTGATTGCTTTGACTGTTTTAATTATACGGAGACGGGAGCTGAACAAACGCCTCGAGGTTATAGTCATACACTTCTTCTCCCCGATCGACCTCAGGCGTCATCCTTCCCCCCATCCTCCATATGAACCACAAGAGGCGATTCCTTGATTGATTTCCATACGTATCCCTTGAGTAGAGATTCTCTCGAACTCCCGACATGTCATCCACCCAACGTATCCTTCGGCACAATCCCCAGCCTCTCCTCGTTAGACGGACAGACGGAGCAGCGCATTTCCCAAGAATCCAGAACTATCGACCCTTGACCAGCTCACGAGATACCGCCCTGCAGACCGGATACCGTACAGCGTCCGCACGGAGGATAGATAGCCCATGGAGTTCGTCACTTCGAGCCCGCTAGACGACAAGGCGAGTATTCGACCGGCTCCGGGTAAAGCGTATCATAATCTTTGTTTGGCAGGCTAGCGAAAGCAATTCTGAGTGGAACGGAGACCAATATTGAGAGCAGAAGTATGTATATTTGTAAAGGTCACAAGGTATCACCAATTCATGTGCCCTATCGGTGTTGGATCTCTTCGAAGAGTTGGATGATTTCTTTGACCGAGGAGGCTATAGAGCCTTACGTTTCTCTGGGGAGGGTTTTGGTGGTGGAGAGGCAGCTGGGTATTGTTGAATCATTGAGAGGAGAACTTTCTCTATACAGGCCACCAGATTACCACCAGTTAAGGTTATCTGGAGAAATTTGGATCTTGACCATTTCTTCGACCGAGGAGGCTGTAAAGCTTTTCTTCTTACTGGAGAGGTTTTTGGAGGTGGAGGAGGAGATGGGGCCAGCGAAAGCGAAACTGCCAAACGGACCCTCAAAGTACTGATTGAGAGGAGAATTCTTTTGTACAGGCCACAAACCATCACCAATTAAGGTGCTCTATCGGCGTTTTATCTCCATTTCGAGCTGAATGATTTCTTTGACCGAGGAGGCTGTAAAGCCTTTCTTTTCTCTGGGAAGGGCTTTGCGGGAGGAGGAGAAGGAGCTGGGTGTCATTAAAGTATTGCTTGAGTTGAGAATTTTCTGTACAGGCCACAAAATCACCACCACTTGAGGTTATCTGGAGGAGTTGGATCTTGACGAATTCTTCGACGGAGGAGGCTGTAGAGCCTTAAGTTTTTCTGGAGACGGTGTTGCTGGGGGAGAAGAGGGAGCTGGGTTTCGTTGAAGCATTGAGACGAGAATCTTTTCTGTACAGGCCACCACAGAATAATCACCAATTAATGTTATCCGAAGGAGTTGGATCTTGACTATTTCTTGACCGAGGCCGTAAAGCCTTCCTACCTTGCTTTGGAGAAGGTTTTGGAGGTGGAGAGGGAGCTGGGTGTCGTTGAAGTATTGAGAGGGGAAGTATTTCCGTACAGGCCACGCAATATCACCAGCTAAGCTTATCTGGAGGAATTGGATGTCCAAGAAGATGTTCTTGATGAAGCCTTTCGTTTTTCTGGAGCGGTTTTTGGTGGAGGGGGAGCTGGGTATTGTGATTGTGGATTCGATCTTTGGAAGACGTTGTGCATTTGCGAGGGGAAGTGGTAGAGGAGGTCGTTTCCTGGGTTAGAGGAAGATGATGGTGGGTTGTAAGGATAAGGCATTGAAGTTTATGGAGAGGGGTTCGAGGTTTGTTATGAGGTTTGCTGGTTGGATTGAGGTTTAGGATGAGATGCAAGAGAGCAATTGGGTTATGTAGGGTGAAGATATCTCATTAGATTTCGAGCTGGTTCACAATAGATAGGGTGGAGATGTTGGTA
Source organism: Cladonia macilenta KoLRI003786 (assembly GCA_000444155.1). Lineage (NCBI taxonomy): Eukaryota > Fungi > Ascomycota > Lecanoromycetes > Lecanorales > Cladoniaceae > Cladonia > Cladonia macilenta. The sequence goes on from KE598560.1 coordinate 986,559, forward strand.
TACTTATATATGTTCAGTAGTCAGAGGAGAGAGGGTTGCATTTGCGTCTATACACTAACAACCTAGCTGAACACACCGTAAACTCATACAATAAACCACGCGTCTGCCCGCAGCGGCAGGGGCGCGCGTCACAACAAGGCATTGGTTCAATAAGAACTGTCAGAGTAGCACAGCCTGCCTGCCGTGATGATTGCATTCGTTGGACTACTAAAGTAGGTACATACATATCTCGCTTGCGTTGCGGGACATAGGTAGGTAGCTCTTACTATGGGCTAGGCAACAACGCTTGTACCTTATGCTACATACCATCTCCCTGCGAATGACAAATGGCCGAAGATTAGAAGAGACGGGGTGGTGATGCATTCTGTTCTATTCGGACTTTCTGAGATGGCCGAGATTCAATCGTACTCGTAGTCGTGATTTTAGGCAGCAATTTGTGGTACTGCGTGAGATGAACATGCCCAAGGCTCTCTTTCGGATACGCCGAATTGGAAATCTCTCAGGCTACAGGAGATTGTACTGAGAGATTTTTCATCGAGTGAACTGACATGTTCGGAGCAGGGTATGGTGCTTGTTTGTGCGGTCAATGGCCCCGAGCTTCGCTTTTGCTTTTTTCTAACCTCCTTTCATCATACATAATCAAAATTTCGACGACGGTGTTCCAGCACCGTCATGAAATGAAGATGTCCTCATTATTGTTCACAATACTCGCGCTCCTCCTCGCATCCAGGAAGAGGTCTTCGCACTCCGCAACGGCGTCTACATCAATCTCTTTCTTATGGGCGACTCTTGCGAGAATATTGGCTGGTGTGAGGAGTTGTAGCGCATATCGCAAGCTGACTTTAACACCATGCTCCGAGATCTTATTAAGTGCTGGCTCCGTTATGAAGAGGTTTTCAGTCCTTGCTCTTAATCGAACAATGGTTTTGACTTCGTCTGGGTTGTATGTGTTGGTGGGTATGATGATCACGCGGGCAACTAGATCGGGAGGTATGCCGTGGGCAGCAACGAGCTCTTCTGTGCCCCGGATTGTGCACTTCCCCCTGTTTGAAGCGAGAATGACTATAGGTGAGATGGACGATTCGAGGGCTCGGTTCAGGTACGTAAAACACTCAATGTCAAGCATGTGCACCTTCCAAACCGTCAGTATTCGCAGGAGATATATAGATAGTCTTACTTACTTCGTCAATGAAGAGAACACCAGGAACAAGCTCAGCAACACCTTGATCGATATATCGACTGACCACTTTGTTGATCTCTTCCCGCAACTTATCTGTGATCTCTGTTTTCTTTGGCTTCATGAGCTGACCCATCATGCTCATAATATCCTGTCCACCCTGCGGCCTTGCATTCGCTATATCGAGATCATGTAGCGTCACGTCCTGTACAATCTCTTTCTTCTTGTGAACTTCGCCTTTGGGTATTGGCACGTACTCTTCGGCTTCCAGATCGAATTCTGTAGCGTAAGCATCTGACCGTCCCACCCTCTTGCAAGCACCGGTGTTGGCTTCTATGTAGATAACGTCCCCAACAGTGACCCGTTCTTTCTGTATTGCTTCATAAATTGAGGGGTCCAAACGAAGCTTCTTGGTGCCCTTATATGACTTCAGTCCAATAAGCAGATGACTTATGGTTTTTCCGTAGCCTCCTAATGGATTCTCGGCTTCCTCTGGCGTGAGCTCTGTAACTTCTCCCTCATAGACCTCCTTGGTCTCCCTGACTCGTAAACCTACACTCTTCGTCAGCGCTGTTCCCCAATGACAGATGCGGATGAACAACCAATTGCCCTTCTGAAGTTCTCCATTAAAGCCTCCGTCTTCTTCACCTCCGTTGAATACACTTCACTACCAACTATAGGACAAAACGGGACTTTCGTTCCTAGCTCTTGCGATATTGCCAAAGCCAAAGCCGTTTTTCCTGTACCAGGGCCACCGGCCAGAAGAACTGCGCGCCCCGACATCTTCTTACACTTAATGAGATCGACCACGACTCCGCATGCCTTAAGACACCTTAGCTACATTGCTGTCCGATATTTGTGAGACTCGTATTGTAGCTTTGACATACCTCTCTTGCGGCCACCTGGCCCACGAAGCCAGCGCCTGTAGTCTCTGCGGAGCCATCACTTTTCAAACCCAGGCCTTTGATATGTGTATGAGCTGCTGTTCGATTTTCGCGCGAATTGCCCTTGACCTCGCTGATGGTGACCATTGCGAAAGAACGCGGAGGTGAAAGAGAACTAGTATGGCAGGAGGGTCAAGTAGGCCTCTCTAAATGAGCTCCTCCTGATGTTCATTCAATATTTGAGTGGTGTCTGTGGGAGATTTGACGCGGTTGAACTTCGAGAAATTGTTTCCACGCGAGCCTTGCTGGTCTTGGCATTTTACGGCCATAGAATTCCGCCCCCGTAGACAGGGGTGAAGCAGCACCTCATAATGGGAAACTATCTGATCTTTTATGACAAGAACAATGATTTAGTCAAAAAAATTCTTTACATATCTAGCTATCATTACTAATATTGTGCCTAAGCTAAAAAGCAGTTGATTTACGAGATCTATTTCTTTGGTCTGTTTGTTGTAGCTGAAGGCTCTCTTTGGTTACTAGGACAGTATGATATTTTCGATAGCTCACCCTTCCTCTGTGATATTGAAGGGAATTCATCCATACCGACGAATTGGCGCGGCCTTGTTTTTAAGCCGCCACTTAGCAACACTTCCATGCTGCGAAGCGTTCTTAGAACGTAGATATAGGATCTGCAACTACGTCTCTCTTTGGTCGGAGCGCATGTCTTGGGTGGAAGTTGCCCTTGACGATGGAAACTAGCCGACGCCGGACTCTGCTCACGTTCATTCCTGGATCAAGGCTTCAAAGATACAGTTGCGATGCGGGCTCGAAGCTACGGAATGTAGTCGATGGAAAATACACTCGCTGACTCGACTCTGATGTTTCTTTTCTGGTGACATTTAAAGGTGAAGCAGCCTCCAGAGCTTGTTTCAGATAGGTCTGTACGCTACTGTCACCAAACCCCCAGGAGAAGGACCCGAGCATACAGTCAGTATCATCAGGCTTAGGATTGAACATTCCGAAGGACTCTGCCGTCTTCGGCTCTGCTGCACCTTTGGGGAATTGATGACTGCAACTCCTGCAGCTCGGAAGAAAGATCGCCCCTCTAAGGTTGGATGTAAGTATGAAAGCTGTTGCCATTGGCGTTCGCTACAGGTCGATGTTAATGACGACTTATCAAGTAGGTACGATATCATAAGTCCAGACCGCAGACAAGGTAGTATTATTACCGGGCCCATAATTTCTTCTGGCCTCTTCGATCTGATTGCCTTCGACCTGGTAGAAGACTTGGAACATCAAGCTATCTGACGTATTCGGCGCAGGATCAAAGAACCAACAGCTCACGGCTGATCCGTTGATTGCAGACTGGCTACTGATATTGAACTCCTTGTCCCATCTGGTCCCGCCGGCGTCGGCTGATGGAGAGAAATCGCTTCCTTGAATCATCCCACTAGAGCCTTGATATGCGAGAATGAACAGTGCGCACATGCTAGTATGTTGGAGAACCGAGTCATGGCTGGACGGTCCAAGGTGCCAACTGTTATTACCAGAGCTGAGATTGTAATCACGCCACCAAAGCTCCATTGTTTGATCACTCGCTAGTGCGAAGAAGAATGCGTAGCTCCCCAAAGAGTAAATGGTGGCACCGCCGAAGCCGTCCGAGTTGGAGAATGTGAAGCCGTCACTCCAACTTCCGTCCTGGTCATTAAAAATGTATTCATGGATGATGCCATCGGTGCCACTTGCATACAGACTAAGTCCACCACCAAGGACGTGCGAGCTAGTGTTGAGCTCTCTTCCTCCGCTGACCGTGAACGCAATGCTATTTTGGTCGGGTACTTTATATTGGCTACCACCAACACTCCCTTCCTGCCACGTTGTGGCGTCGCTTCGGGAATAGACGTTTCGGATGATGCTGGATTCATCCACGTAGAATAGCCACCACTACTCACGTGTTAGGTGATATTATCTTTGAACTTAAGCCACTCACAAAGACCGAGCCGTTAGTCGCCGTGCTAACCGCGGCAAGGGGAGTCCCCCGTTTGGCATCTGTGACCTGGAGATTAGTGCTTCCCTGCCAAATACGTTCTAGACTTTGAGAAATGTAGCGGAGGCTTCCATCTCCATATTGATAGTACAGATAGATGTCGTCTCCTGTAAGCGGATCCATCGTAGCCAATCGAGAGCCATTTAGCACACCTGTAGGAACAGTGGTTGGAGCCGAAGCAGCACCGCTTGACGTGGCATGGGTTGATGTTGAGGCGCTGATATCTGCAATTAGCAGTACATCATATCGAGAATCGAGCGAAACCCCACCTCTTTTTCCGCGAAACATCCACTCCAACTGGAACGGCAATGACGATTATGATTATAATAGCCAGAATACAGCAAAGCTTGAGCCAATTCCCTCGCCGACTTCGATTAGATACACTCTGTACTAACGGGCCTGGAGGTGAATCATTCTTGCATCTAAGTGCACCATTGTCCAGGCAGCCCAGAGATGTATCAGTGCTGTCTTGCGATAAGACGGCCTGCTTCTGGTCGTACTGTGAGTGAAAATGGTCAATGGTGACGGTCTCTTTATCCTCAACATCCTGTAGTTTTCCTTTAAAGTTCACGACTTCAATGCCCGGGTATGCTAACACAAATCAGCCACCAACTCCTCTCTTTTTGTGATGCTGCACAAACCTTCCGAAGATTGGCCAGCTGCCTCAATCTGATTGTCCTCCATCGTCCAGTTAGAAATACAGCACGGGGCTAAATTTGACCTGCATAGGGCAACTTGCCATAAGTAATGTTGACAGCACCACCCTACATGTCAAATGAGCGCAAACGAAAGCTTGAATAAGAATCAATCGCTTATGTAGCGTCTCCCGAACTCCTGATCAAAGCACCAGGAACAAGCCACATGTCGGATCAGTGCCGCAGGAAACAGGAGTAGAAGCAAGACCCTTTCAATGTTTGATACCTTGCATCCTCTGCTTGAGAAGCCATAGAAGGATGCTCGTGGCGTCCAGCTGCAAGATCACAGCCTTCCTACGGCGACTAGCGTGATAAAGGATGGGTTGAGAGTGGTCACTAGTGGCACTTGGTGGAATCGCAAAGGCACACTGTGACGTTGATGCCAAGATAACCTCTCTGTTGTGGCACGCGCAATGAAAACAATTAATCTGAAACTCTGGTACATTGTCAATCTATGACACCACTTCATCGGAAACAAACGAGTCGGTCAATTTGGGGGTATGTGAGGCGGGATAATGTTGGGAATTCCAACATCCCAGCTTCATATCATGCGGCTTTGACTCACGGTGGCTGTTTTTCCCTGGGTATAGAATAATTCTAATCGAAATCGATGAGGATCGAGACCTCCGAAGAGCTATTTCCATTCTTTCTTGATTCATGGATAAAGAATTCACCGTAAAGCCATTTAGTCGAGCCAAACATTACAATGCAAGAGGGGGGCTTAAAGATCACCATCAGAATTTTAGATATTCATAACCGGTGTTCCTTGAATAACTCCCGCTCTAGAGGAAAATGTTACTTGCAAAGGTTCCAGGGCATACTTGGTAGCTGAAAAGGCATGACATTGCCCATCCACACCAAGCTTGAAAATGGCAGCAGTCGTGGGCGCACACCTACCATTTTGGTGCGATATTTCACTCGGCTTCTGTACCGTTCAATACGGATGTCATTGGTATGTTATGATTATAAAATGTAGGAAGCAAAAAGAATGCTATTACGGCGCGGCGCAGTACAACTGCCCAGAGGTTTCATTAACTTCACCTATTGGGGAGAAGCCATTCCCGCTTACAAGGCTCTCAGCTTGATTCTGTGCGTTTTGTTGCTACCGAAGAAACAACAGTGGATTTGATTTGACGAATGTTGGTTCTCGCGAGGAGGCAACCGAAATCGAGATGGCTGGTGAGGGTAGGGCTGAAGGCTCCTCACGCTAGAACAGTTCTAACGCCAAGACCCTTCGTCTCAATGCTAGGAGCCAACAGTTCGCCCACGATCCCACAGAAGGATTTTCCGGGATTTTCCACCCTATGATGCTACGACAGCAATTTTCAGCTCGTCCTATTTCGACGCTGTCAGCGACAGCCAACATGAGGCCGCCACCTTGGCGAGCAAGCAGGCGTAGGCTTGGCGCAGGCTTTCCTTTCTATATCACGTTTCACCCACATCCGGAGTGTGTTGGTAATTGTAACAAAGGAGGCTGTGAGTCCCTCAGGCCGCCGCCTGCAGGATGCATCAGGCAGCCTCTACACCGTAGCATCTGACTGCTCTGGTGGCGTTCGTTGGCGTTATTGCTCCCACTCATATGTTCCTGATAGCGAAATCATTGTTACTGCCCGGCCCCACTAACAATATCGTTATCTTCCATTGGGGCCCTTATCTGCGGAGTACATGTACCTTGTCTTCTGCTGGTTGTTAGAGTTGAGATGCATTCTTCGAAGTTCTTTCTCACTGAACCTTGTTTATATCGCATATCAATAATGCGAAAAATTGCTTGCGGTGTTTGAAAGCGTTTTCATGCCTATCTAAGTAATGTCTTTCAAAAGCCGTCTTCATTGTATCCACCTAATAGTCTCAGCGTACCTTACTATTACCTGCTGTAAGATATGATGCCAGTCATTATGCAGTCCTCTGCTTATGTGCTACAGCGTCCCTTTCTGTACCGGCCCCAGATCTTCCGTCCACGTATGAGTCAGTCACTCTACATCGTCGCGATGCAATAGTAACTGGAGGGGAAGAACTACGCATCCTTCCTTTAGGGGATTCAATCACGCGTGGTGAAGGTAGCAGTGACGGGAACGGATACCGTTCGACGCTTTATGATTGGCTTCAGCTCGAGAATGATCTGGAATATATCGGCCGCCTAAAAACTGGCACGATGGTCGACAACCATCACGAGGGTTATGGCGGGTATCCTATCGGTGCCATCGAAGCTCTCGTAACTTCACATTATCCTGAGCAACCGAACCTCGTGCTTTTGATGGCTGGAACGAATGATGTGATTCGAAAACACAACCTTAGTACCTCGTCTGCCGCACTTGACAAACTAATCAACAAGGTTGTTAACGCGTACCCTGATGCTGTCGTCCTGGTCGCAGAAACTACGCCTTTATTGGAACCGAAGAGAGAAGCAAGAAGACTCGAATTCAATTCTGCAATCCCAGGCGTCATCAAAAAATATGCAGATGACGGAAAGCATATCGCCGTAGTCGACATGGGAAGAGTAAAGCCAGAATACATTAATGCTACCGATGGAATACATCCAGTTGATGAAGGTTATAGGTTGATTGCGGATGCATGGTATGGCGCTATCCTTGCGGCCAGGTACAAAGGCTGGTTAGGAGAGCTCACCTTTGCAACCAACAATACCCTCGGAGGATGGATATCGGATTCTACATCGACGCTTGACATCATTACCTATGGGGCGATGTCACTTGTGGCATTGTTCGCTGTTCGGAAATTGGTAAACATAGCCATCAGGAAATATGGAACCCGGCTATCACTATAATCTTGCCTCCAGTGTTTACTGGTAGGGTTTACATGAGGAAAGTCGCAACATACCGCAATCATACCAGCACCTTCGCGGTTGATTAATCGAGCAACCTTGTGAAAGAACTTCTCCCCGACAACGGCAATAACCAACTCTTCGGTTGGACCGCATTTATGCGCGGGCACGGCGATGAGTAGTTGACCCGGATCTGGGATCATCTTTTCGCCATCGAAAGGCAATACATTATATGCTGGAACGTCAAGCTGATCATGACACCTACGACACAAGCAATATGTTCTTTGCCGCACCATTTGTTTAACCAGAATCGGTCTGAATCTGCATCCGTACATCAGTATGAACACTAAAGAGTCCTCGCGACATTATTCGAACACCACCAGGGACGCTGTTGTGGAAGACACCAGGCACGTTCCGGCATCCCCTGAGCATCATCTTCTATCTCCTGCGCCTCCCGATCCTCTCCATCCCTGTCTTCAGTCATGTCGAACCGCTTGATACAGCTCGTGATATGGATGCCGCTTCTAATTTCGAATATACTACCACTTATGTCTCCACAACGCATCTCTAATCGCCATGACATCGTACACCGACGACTTTCCAGCCGCTTCGGATGACGTAGTGTATGATTAGGATCAAGACAAGGTGCTCTCGCTCTTGGGCGGAGCGCTGCTTTGAATTGAGATTTGAAGCCTTTGGCACATGTCGGTGCGGCGAAACATGATTTTGATTTTGGTTGAGGATTTGGGGTGAGTCGTGGACTTCACTTACATACCGGAGCTTCATAGGCAAGCTTGAGATGGAAGATGTGTAGTGGTTATGGATTCACCAGAACTGTTGAGTGCGCAGAAACGAAAATAGTGGTTCAAGAATATCCAAAGAATTAAGAGTAATGCAGAAGACAGTTTACAAATCTAGGACCAGAGTCTAGTAGACACTGTAAACATCAATAGGCGTATAAAGTCTTGAGGCACGTCTCCTAAGACGGGATTGGTCTGAGAATATGTATTTCAAGACGCTTTATATCTTAGAACACTGTTCCTGCCGATATCATTGTTAATCAGGCATTATCCATTAGGACGATGGGGGAGCTCTAACAACACTGTCGCAGGGATGTTTCCGGCATCTCTCCATATCACTGTAATATCTCCACCCTATGGTTTTCTGCTGCCTTGTTGTGACTGTATGTATGTAGCTGTATGGCCTATAACTCCTTGTCATGGAAAACGCATGCATGCTCTTAGAGCGCGCCAAGACGGTGCAGCCACTAGAGTGTATTCTACTGTCGGATAAGTATTGAATAATGGGACGCCTAGGTGCCTGGGACGCCTAAAACTGAGTTTCTACGCCAGGGTTTGCAGGCCTGCGCCCATTGTTTAATACTGCACCAATAGTAGGTAGGGGTAAGGGAGGATTCTCCAGCCCTGTCATTTCTTTCCCCCTTACTTAAGGATTTGTCTTCGTATAACGGTATTGCTGAGATTTTCCGATGGCTCGATGTTTGAAAGCTGTTTGTCAAGATTAATGCTCAGCCTGACTTGAGGAGAAAGATTGAAAGAGTCAAATGTTCTGGTCCACATGAGTCGTAAAGGGCGTATTTGAAACATATATTTGTGCCTAAAGAGAGGCGCTCCTGCGGACCTTTGACAACAAATTCGTGGGTGCGCACTCAGTCAGGGGAAATGCTACGCCACCGTCTGCATCTCATCGCTTTTCATTCTCCATGCTCTTGCATACACTCTTGCATGGTAGCAGCGTAAGTTTCAGGAGACTTATAGACAAATTCCAGCTCTTCCGGCGGACCAGCCCTCCAAAGGCCACGATAAAGCACCTGCATTCGACCCTCAAAATCTTCTTCCTCATGGTCTCCATAATTGAAGTCTGGAATGATACCGACTGGCGCACTCGGCACAGCAGGATCAACCAGAACAAGATCTTTGCCGAGTGATGGACCTTGCAGGTGGCGGCCCACGCTCATCATCTGCTTGACCTCGAACTTTTCGGACAGAGAGGTCTGTTTTGCTAAACGGCCGAGGACCTTGTTGTTGTCGTCGTACTGTATCAGGACTGGCACGAAGTACTCGCAGACCCATCGGGTAGCAGAGAGCCCAATCTGGCAATTCACCATGGCTGTTAACAATGTCAAGGTATGTAATAGTTGTTTGGACCATCTCGATCTCGTTTCATGTAGGTATCTCTCAAAGACGGCCTTGTGGTTTGGATCTGGAGATGTAGGATCCAATGCGTGCCACGCACTGTCGAGGATGCTGCGCGAATACTCAAGAATTGGAACATGGTAAACATGGTGGTCAACTGTACTCGATCGGAATGAGCTTTCCTGTTCTGCTGGTATTGTTGTAAATTCTACACTTGGTCTTTCTGTAATACTTGTTTGATCTTCATCCTCTATCGTACGGAGATGAGAATCTATTGGCTTTTCACAATGTGGCAACCAGCCCATGTAGGCTGCATCCGTAAAATCCATTTCCCAAGAGCTGCTCACATAGCTGCCGTATTCAGAAAGCTCTCCCCCTACATGACATTCTCGCCATATATCCTCCGAGAATTATATGGCAGACTGGATCATTGGAAGAAAATCTAAAGATGTATCCCCGTCAATTGGAAAAACGCGCACACCTGTTGTCGTATGAAAGCAGGAGATGTTGTTCGGTGTATCACTCCGTAACCGTTGCCCAAGTAGCTTTAAGAAATCTCCGAGACACTCCGGCTCAGGTTGCTGCTTGCTTGGGAGCCAGGCCCTGGACGTATCTGTCGCACTTGCCTCTATCATAGAAGCCGTTATCTTTGGGGCAAAACTATGCCTGTGCTCGGCTGCTTGGTTGTAGAGATCTACGAACAGTCCACCGAAGGCCATATTCTCTGCATTGGGGGGATAATTATACCAAGGAAAAGCTGGCATAGTAGCATAAATGTAGTCCCGAGGCTCGCTAGCTGCCCTTCGAGATACCAAGTTCACCACAATAAAGAATCCGGTATGTATATCCTCTGCCATGGTACGCGGTCTAGGCTTCGACCGCGTAATGGTCTTGCCATGGACATACGCATTTGCAAACTCGCCAAGACTCACTCCTATTTTAGTCCTAGAGCGAAAACAGTACCAAAGGACCCAAAGGGAGTAGTGCAAGCGCTCAAGGTCGGCCTGCTGCTTGTAGAACCTACCACGTTCGACTTCTTTCTTCTTTGAATGATTTTCTGAGCATCTCAGCATAAACCCCTTGAATATACAGGCGAGCAAGCACCTACCTCAATGACAGACTACGAAACGTATGCTATGCGAGAGCAGGCACTCCTGAAACGTCCAAAGGCGTTGCAGGTAAGACTCATCGCACATATCGTCTATATGATTGACGCGATGATTTGCCAAGGCCAAGCAATGATTATCCCACTCTTGAATCCCTTCAAGCACTTTCTCACAGCAGGAGTATATGCCATCATCCTCTCGGACCGCGAGCGTTTGTACAGCATTGCGAAATATCCAAGGTATAGCCCCAACAACAGAGATTACTTCTGCCTGGTTCCTCTGATTCACTGTCAAGATATCCATCCAGAAAGCGCGATCACCAATAAGTGCAGGGAGCTCTTTCTCGATGAATGCTGCCTTCTGTGTAGACGCCAGGACTTCGTTCTTGATACCAGGGATGCTGAACCATTCTGTCTTCCCAAAGACGTGAGAGACAGCAATGTACTCAAGCTCGGTGGTATAAGTACTAAAAAGGATAAGTTCACCGCTTACGAAACTTGCAAATTTGACTTGTGGTCCCTTTTGAGGGTCGAGACATTCACAATCTTTTGTCGTCTCCATTGCCAGTACGGTTGGATACGCTTGCCTGATTCTCGTGCTGCAGGATACCTTACCTGTGATACTGCAGAATGACCAAAGCCTCTAGCACTGTCGAAAAAGCCTTAAGAGACTGGAAATTACAGCTGCTTGCCGAACCTTTGTTTGGGAGGGTATCGTTCTTGCGGAGGCAGACGAAATTATGGGAGCGACGCCCCTGCTCACCCAGCCCCTCGCCAAGATGGCAACTGCCGTCTATCTTAGCGTGATAACCATAAAGTACCCCCCCCCCCAACCGTACGAAGTACACCCCTGGAACACCCCTAAAACTAGCTATCTAGGACACAAGAGATTGGGACCAGAAAGCTAGCTCCGGGCCTAATCTTAACGCTCAGATAACCAGCTCTAGGGGCCTGCCCCTACCCCCTGCTGGAGGGGCTTTTGCTACGCACACACTCACACCCACACCCACATTGAAGTCCTCCTCACACTCCGAATATGCTGCACCTTACATCCCTGCAGCGCACCGCTTCAATAGCGTCGCAGCTGAAGAGATATTCTAAGAGTGTGATGTTATCTTATACACGGTGCGGCTTCACTATGTCTCCTGCATTGGCTTGGCATGGCCATGCAGCGCTACAACCGTGACATCTTCCTACATGATGAGAAGAACGAAGAAGACGATTGGCCTGAAGTTCTCAGACTCTTCTCTTGTACAGCTCGAACTTCAGCTCAAATTTCCCTATCTTTAAAACCTTGTGGCGTCCTTGTGCGGAGCTCACTGCATCCCTGGTGGTTGAGCCATTAAGCGGAATGACTTTCCCATTTTCCTGCGGCGGCCTTGGACCCGCATTCACGTCTTGGTCACGACTTCTTTTCTTCGGTAATTTGCGGGTTCCAAAGACCACAGCCCCTGTCTCTGGCGGCGCCGTAGCATGTTTATCTGCGCTTCCTTGCCCTACAATATGCTGTGCCTCTTTCATGCATTTGCATCGCCTTCCTTGAGCGGCCATTTGATTGGATTCTTCGCAGTCAGCGAACAGATCTTTCGAAGAAGGCACCCAGAAACCATTGGTAACGAGCTTGAAACAGGGATCTGGACTATTGTGTCCATATCTGGACGCCATTTGCTGTAGGCATTTGACGGTAGCTGTAAGGTACTGACGTTTAGGTGGTATTGGGCTCCAGGCGTTGCACACCGGCACTCCCTCTGCTGGTCTGATGATCTCGCCCATGCCCTGACCGACAAGGACGACTATCTTGCTGCAGAGAAGTGTCCAATTTTTACTCACTTTGAGTTGCCGCCGATTCTTTCGTTGGTCTGTGACGATGTCCAGCAGGTCCCAGGCATAGAGTTTTGAAGACTCTACCTTGACCGTTGGTTTCGGTTCCTTGGCCGCATCATCTTGAAGGTCAAGGAGTTCGTCCAGAGTAATCAGGTACCTCTTCACAAGATCTTTAACACATGTTGACTTATCGTCATCAAGCTCGGAGCGAAGGATTTTGGCTGGGTCGACCTTGATTGCAGTAAGCGCAGCTTCTCCGATATCCCAACAGGGGTCTACTGCTGGAATCTTTGCAAGCAGATCCTTTTTGTCCCTTGTCCAGAGGTGTGCCATGTGGAGCACGGCGCTCAAGGTTGGTACAAGCCATCCTGCCTCCTTACCTTCGTCATAGAGGATCAATGGCGTATCTCTAGCGCTCTCGCATAATCCCAGGAAGCCCTTTGCATCACGTTCTTTGGCAGCATGTCTGAGGCCCTTTGTCCGAACAAGTTTAGTTGTAGCTCCCACGCTAAGAACCCCGTGCCCAGGGGAGCTAATCGTGACTGTGTCAATGGAAGGTCCGGCGCGGTGGCTTTCATCATCAGCACTGGAATGCCTTACATTATCGAGCATGGTTGAAGTCGTGGTTTCAGGGGTAGCAAGATGTACAACCACATGCCTGCAGTAGCCTAAGAAATGCCTACGGACCGAAGTCAGCTTGTCAAACGGAGTATGCTGGCTTATTGCATTATTATGAGATTTTAGCGTGGAGCTGAGAACCTGGACAGGATCTAGTTTTGTACTCTCGTCTTCGCTGGATACGACGTGCCATTGTACCGATTTATTATCAGCAGAGACGGCCGTTGGATAGATCAAGGTAGAAAACCCTTTGAGATAGGAGAATCCATTATATGACCCAAGGCGCATAATGCTTGCCTGATCAATCATTAATGGAAATGGTAGCTCGATACCCCTTTCCGGACCTCTTTCTGGGATTGGAAACCCGCACGCGATTATGCTGTTTTTGAACAGGGGCAGCCAACATGCGCCAGAGCTTTCTTCCACCTTCTTCACTTTCAGAAGAGGCAATGGACGTATCTCGTATTGGCCATTTCTCTCGCGATTCCCCACGAACGACACAACAGAATATGAGGCTTGATTGTACACAGGTGCCCTGAAAACGGCGGTGAGCCATACTAGTTGTTCAGCACAGCAGATAAGAGTGTCTCTGTCGCCAGTAACGACGACTCGGGTTGTACCAGTAGTACTATGCTCTTCATCACTCGGTAGGGTGAACAGTCTGACGCGGGGTTCCGAATCGACTGCTTCCCCTGCAACTTTTTGTCCTAATATTTTAAGTTAGAGAGGAAAACTCATCCGCAGGACCACAGTGTAGAGGAAAACTTTAGTTTCCCCAAAATCCACAACCAGTGTATTCCGAATGGCAGCTGAGCGAAGCAAGACGATTGCAGAACATGAAGAGAAAATCTCCAAAGATGTAAGCTTACCTTTGTTCGACCCTTGCACTACTTTCTTCAGATTTTCCAGTATGTCGAGCTTTGAATTGGGCCACTTCCATCTAATATAATCCCTCAAGCTCGAGGCGTACGCTTTTTCGATAGTCCCACTTATGGTAAGCACATTCTCAAGCACACTAGCAAAGTCTTCTGAGTCAAAGTCTGAATCTAGTTCCTCCTGCACGTATTGCTTGAGATCCCAATGTACGAGAAACGTCACGGTTTCGATTTTGGTCGGTGTTAGCGGGCTTCTGCGAAGCAGCTCGTCAACCGCTTGAGATACAAGTGAATTCTTTGTCCCGACAATGTTTTCGTGAACATTCTTCTGTTCCCTACATTGGTCACAGAGAAATTGGTCGACGTTGACGTGATTTAGATAACTTTGTATTGTATAAACAGTTGGTCTTTTCGAAGGATCTCTGTGAATCATTTGAATTGCAAGCGGAAATAAGTGTGCAATGATGTCTCTTTTGTTTCGATTCCAGGCTAAGTTGGCCCACGATGATATCCGGACTAGAGCTTCGGAAAAGGATTGCTCTTCCAAAGGCACAACCTCTTTGGACAGTGCGGCTAGGATTTCCAAAAAGACACATCCAAGTGAGAATATATCGGCACTTCTCCCATGTGCAAAAGGTCCTGATCTCTCGGGCGATGCATATTTCCGAGAATACACCTTCGTGTCCCGCGTTGTGCTCCCTCCTACATCATCGAATTTGTATGCAAGGCCAAAATCAGCCCAGAGGAATCTGCCTCTATCTCTGTCTTCATGTTCAAAGAGAATATTGGCAGGTTTGATGTCTCTATGCCGAATTTGAAGATTATGTATATAAGCCAGACCCTGGCTCAGGCAGCCAAATGATTGCAACAAGAGATGCCGCAACCATTTGCTGTCTCGAATTCCATGCATTAGAGAGGGTTCGTCTTTTCTGAATCTTTGCAATAACCTCTCAAGATCTGTCGATGCTGGTGGACGCAGAAGCATGCCAAAGGTATTACCACGACGGTAAGTCTTCGCTAATTGCACGACGTGTCTATGATGAAGACCTTTGAGTGCACCAGCTTCCCTCTGTAAATGCTCGAGAGTCTCGCTCGCAGTGGATCCTTCATCAAGGACGGCTTGTTGCTTGAGAGCAAAAACCTCACCAGAAAAGGCATCGCAAACTCGATTGACCATCCCGAAAGATCCAGCACGGTAAGGTCTTTCATACTTCAAAGGAAGCGGCTCACTGACTCCAATGTCAATGTGGTCGCCATCATTCCACGGCCGCGGAGTCACTCTATATTGCTCTGAAACAAAGGCCTCTGCGCAATTTGGTTGATACGGCCCGAATAATTGGCGACATTGGGATATCAGTAATGGCAAGTCACGGTCTGTATATTGAATGTGGTTGAAGTCCTCAAACATCCCTTCTTGGCGCATGCCACTCAATATCAAGCATACCTTCCCGGCCTCTTGGAGCTTTGGGGGAGGTGGGCAAGGCAGTACAGCTTCCATTTGGTGCCAGGCGTCATAGAATTCCATAAGAACCCGCATTGCCTGTTCAACATCTGCACTGGAGTACACCAAACCATCGCCCGGATCTTCCGCATTCGCAACCTTACTATGCAGCTCGCTTTTCTGGGGAAAATTGTTCCATAGGAGTCTGAAAGCTGCGGTCAGAAAATTATGTACAGGTTCTGAATGTGGAGTTTCAAAGAAAGCGGCGAATACTCCGGCGGGCTTTGGAACCGAGTGTGGGTCAACACTGCCAAGCTGCTTCCCTTCCCTGGAATATGGAAGGACATTCGCCACTGTATCATCGGCCATGCCGATAACATCATTGTGATCTGCCCTGCCGATAGTATAATGCTCATCTTTTGTCATCACTGATTTCTCGTAGTGCACCTTGCTTGGAGGTCTTTTTGCCTTTTGTTCTAGCATGAAAGATTTCGTAGCATTTCCCTTTAGATTATGAAAGGCTGCGCTGAGACTGCGACCCCAACGTTTGTGCGCAGGATCGGCCTGACGGATCTGAACAAATTGTACATTCTTTACGGCAAGGCTTTTAGCCCTCTGCCTAAGTTCTTTGCAATAGAGAAGCTGATCCTGGACGAATATCAATACCCTTTCAATGCTATTTCTGTGTAATTTGAACTGCATTGCGCAAGACACTGGGGGATTGGTGCGCGATCGTGGATCTAGGCAGTCTCGAAACGATAGGAGAATTTTCTCTTGGTCTAGCAGCACATCATTTACAAGATTTAGCTCTTCTTCCAAGCGATTAACCCATTTCAGTGTATGGTAATCGGGAGTTCTTTCGATTCGTAGAGCCTGCAGAATGGGCTGTCAGCTGTCGGAAGGGCATTCGTTGAAGGGCTGGCTCACAATATGCTCGACGCATACACCGTACATTGCCATCACGTCCACAGTCCCCCTGTCGAAGACTCCTCTGACGAGCCTCTCCATGAGTATAACTACCAGCCCATCAGGCGAAGGCACAACACTTGCGGTAGCGGTATGCAATGTGATATTTGCCTCAGCAATCAACTCATCTCGGGCGATACGCATGAGGCTAAGACCTTCGTTGCCAAAGGCTATCGCGTCATCCATATATGATTGCTGGAGTAGGAAGGGTCCTTCGGAATTGGCTCTCTTTGCACGGACGGCGTAGATGAGCATTTGATAAACCGCGATAAGGGTATCAACAATCGAGTTTAGGAGTATAGAGCTTGCGCTTATCATGTCACGGTTTTCCCCTCTCTTTGGCAATTTCGGGTCAATTTCTGATGTTCTGAAGTGAACTCCTGAATGAATACGATCAGCAAAAGCGTTAATCTCTCTAAAGAGGTCAATGATTTTTGAGCAATCATGAGAAGCCGTGGACCACTCCTCCAGTAACTCATATAACAGGCCCCAAAAGAGCTGGATTGGGGCCGGCGCTGTAGCATCTTCAGTCACAAAATAGTGCCAGAGTCGATGAGCTTCCTTGAAGAGTTCCCATTCGGAAGATCTCACCGCAACGTCTCTAAGCTCATCTAGCCTCTTCCTCATTGCTAAGAACTTAGTCGAAGCCTCATTTCTCTCTAGTGCTTCACTTCTGTCTTTGAAACGCCAGCGTTTCGAGCCATTGAAGTTGCTTTCTGCTGGAAGCGCTTGATAGATTTTCCACAGAAAGCGGTCCATTCGGCTAACCGCACTGCCCATCTCGCGGACTCCGTACCCATCGAGGACATTCCATTTTAAGAATGGCTCTATTACCGGGATAGGGTCTAGTCGAGGCAATTTGAAGTTATTTTGAGATATGGAAGAACTTTCACTATCCGTGTCCTGAATTTGGGAATCGGACAACGTGGTATCATTAAAGAGAATCTTCGGTCGAGGTGTATGCATCCGAATTTCCAGAGTACCGCCTGGATTGATTTCCTGGGCAGCTGCCCAGGTACGATCTTCCACCGCCGAACCGTGGACGTAGAGCTTAAAGTCCCGGGGGTCCAAATGTTTTCCACCAGACTCCAGCACTTCAATTATCTGCCGATGTTTATTCATAAGCTCCTAAAACGCATGCATTAGCCACCATACCCATATTGGAAAGCGACAGCCACGTACAAACCATGATCGACATTGATAGCGTGGAAATGAAACGTCCTCAGGTCTTCCTCGCCAATTGAACGAGATTTTGATATTCGAGCATTGCTTCGGTTCCTCTGACAGAGGTGTTTCACGTATATTGATGGAGGTTCCCAGAAGAGCTTTTTCGCTGAGTGGGGCCATAGTGAGCAGTCTGTCTAGAAACGATGAGCCGAAAGTTCTCGCGGTCTATCCATGTTTAACTTGCCTTCTCCGCTGATCAATGCCCATATTTGTGACAAGTGTATTCGTCCCTTATCAATTCGGCGAAGAGATACCCCCAAGGGAGCAGAAACACAACTTTGCAGATCCTGCTCACTAAGCAATCTTACACATTGATTTCTGTCTCTTTCGGGGTCAACAATCATACGGTATTGAGATTGCGCTAGAGGGCGCGTTGTTGAACCCATCTCATGATTTTCTTCAAAAGTAAGATAGGGAAAACATAGGAATTTGCCTTGCAATTCCCTAGTATCGTAGCTAAGTGCGACTGGTGCTACAGACCTTCCAAGGCGATGTTCATACCCTGCTCTGCGTTCAACTCGAAAAGCAAATCTGGTTAGAAGAGATCGCTCTATATCCGTTGTCTTGAAGAAAGGTTCGGCCATTAAGCTCTGCCAACAGTAGTATTAGATGAGGTTGAAATTTTAAGATGGTATGGCAATCACTGACTGAAATTTGCTTGAGATCCAGTTGCTCCATCTCTGAGTGCCTATGAATCGTCAGCTATATACAAGTGGAGCAGTCGCAAACCCTACCCCCACAGCACTGAGCTCTCCGCATTCAGTAAAGACCTCTCAAGTGGGAGATATGCGATTCGCGCGCCCGCTTCCTCGATGATAAGCCATCCTAATTGAAGCAATCTTTGGGTCATATTCTGAATTTGGCGAGCCTCGTGGAGGGTTCCGGTAATGCCCGTTTTCAACAGTCCCAGGTCTTGCCCCTTAATGTAAGGCAGCTGAGCTCGACGCAGTTGAGCTTCGCGCTCATATAAATTCATATCAAATGTATCCAGGGCAGGCTCTGACTGGGCCTGGACATTTGTTCTAGTAGGATATGGAGAGCGATGTTTAGAGATGTTGGCGAGCTTCCTTTCTTTAGTAGGCGCGTCCTCCGGCGGCAATCCAAGGGTGTGATAGTCGTAGCCGTCATCAAAAATTGCTGTCTTCAAGGATGAGGGAGTCACTTGAGAGGGTGAGGTAGAACGCGTAAGTCTGTTTTTCCCTTTCCCCATTCCGGTCTCTGCTGAAAGGCCATCTTTGTCACCAGGCTGTAGCCAATCTAGGCTCTCGTTTCCCATGCTTTCGCAAGGAACCCTTCAAATGGAACGGTAAAGCTTTAGGTTATCTCTGTTTCCGAAGTGCGAGTAATTCGATAGGCGATGCTGCGACCATATTTTATCTATGAGTCTGATGAGGCAAAAGTTGTCAGCTCGAGCTTTTGCGGACCTAGCGAGCTGGCACTATTTAGCTCTCAAGCCCCCCACATTTCCACCCTATCACGAAGCGCTAAGATGTAGCGTATTCTACCAGTACGGACCCCGATTCCTAGCAACCCTACCATATATAACACCAATAATCATTCGTTAAGGTTCTTAGAGTAGGCTTTACTAGGGTGCACGCTCCATTCGATCCGTAAGTGGAAGAAATGGATGAGTGTACTCTGTAAAGAGGTTGTTATCTGGTCAGGATGTTTATGGGCGGACTGCCACATCGCCCATGCTCACCAAATACCCTCGCTAAAGCGGCAATTTCCGGGCAGGTGTTTACCTGCCAAGACAGTATCAATTGGCTCTTTATCCTCAGCTAATCCTGCTTAGGTATAGCTGTCAGCAATCACTCTTGCAACATCAGCAGGTACCTGATACAATACAAGGGCAAGCAACCTTCTCTTCTGCACATAGCTTGCAAACCTTCAAAAACCTGGCTTAAAGGGAAGAACAGTGTACAAAAATCTAGAATTCCATGCCTGAAAAATGCTTCAACGGACGCCGTCGCTCAATACTATGTACATAAGTTTTCATCGAATGAAATTATTCTATTGACCAGGAGATATAAGCAGGCCCTTCTTGTTGGCATCATGGTCCCATCCTCCTGCTCTAGCCTCACCGCCATGTGTTTCTGTATAGCCCTTCACTCTAGCCTCGAGCTCTGGTCTGAAGTGGCGGACGAGACCTTGCAAGGGCCACGCGAAGGCTTCGCCTAGGGCTGCAAGAAGGATCAGCATCACCGTTCAAAGCTCAAAGAGTTTCAGACTTACCGCAAATAGTGTGTCCCTCAACCTGCTTCGTCAGCTCCTGCAACATATCAATCTCTCTCGCCCTCGCCTGTCCCTTCTCGAACCTCTTCATAATCTGTTCCGTCCATTTGCTTCCTTCCCGACACGGTGTGCACTGTCCACAACTCTCATGCTTATAGAAACTTGCCAACCTCGAGATTGCGCGAACGACGTCGGTGCTCTTATCCATTACAATCACGGCTGCAGTCCCTAAGCCTGACTGGCTATCCTTAAGTGCATCAAAATCCATCAATTGGTCATCGCAGATGTTTCTCGGCAGGATTGGCGTAGATGAGCCGCCGGGGATGATGGCTTTGAGGTTGTCCCATCCGCCACGGACGCCGCCGGCGTGCTTTTCAATAAGTTCTTTGAGCGGTATTGACATCTCTTCTTCAACTGTGCAGGGGTTGTTGACATGTCCGGATATACAGAAGAGCTTAGTACCAGAATTGCGTTCGCGGCCGAAAGAATTGAACCAATTTGCGCCTCTTCGAATGATAGTTGGTGCAACAGCAATGGTTTCAACATTGGCGACGGTGGAAGGGCAGCCGAAGAGACCGACTGAAGCCGGGAAAGGTGGCTTCAGGCGGGGCTTGCCAGGTTTGCCTTCTAGTGATTCGATGAGAGAAGTCTCCTCGCCGCAGACATAGGCACCCATTCCGCGGTGCATGAAGATGTCAAAGTCATAGCCACTGCCGCAAGCGTTCTTCCCAATTAGCCCCTCTTTGTAAGCCTCTTGTATAGCTCGCTGTAGTACTGTAGCTTCATGGTAGAATTCTCCTCGGATATAGATATAGGCTGCACTGCAATTCATGGCTCGACCAGCCACTAAACAACCTTCGACGAGTTTGTGAGGGTCCTTTCGCATGATTTCTCGGTCTTTGCAGGTTCCGGGCTCGCCTTCGTCAGCGTTGACCACGAGATAGCGAGGCTTGGTGTCTTTATCCCAGTCCTTGAAGTTCATGAAGGACTGCATCGATTAGCATCGGGGTGCCTGTGAGGATTGAAGGTGACCATACCCATTTCATGCCCGAAGGGAACCCAGCGCCACCCCGGCCTCGAAGGCCTGATGCCTTGATTTCTGATATGAGCTATCCAACATCGTCAGCAAGGTCCCCAGGAGAAGCGGAAAATATCTTCCACGAACCCAATCGTGGCCCTTCAATAGCATTTCCTTTGTTTTGTACCAATCTCCATACTTCATCGCACTTTTAAGATCCGCGCCATGATGTCCGTATAAATTCTGAAATATCCTGTCCTGATCCTTCAGCCCTCCAAAATGCGTCTTTTTGGGTGGTGGTCCATCCTGGACTGTTGCTAGTCCTCGACGTTGCTGCCGTTGTGAAGTAGGATGGGCTCCATTGAGCCGTGATGTAGCAGAGGCCGAAGGGTGTATTCGGTGCGAGAGAGCGCCCAAAGGCTTTGGATTGGCCGCCCTTGATGTGATCATTATTGTATAGTTAGTCGAGAGGGGCACTGATTGGAATGTTGTTGTAAGTCGTAGGGTGGCTAAAGTTCGCGGGTACAAAGTAGAGTAGGTCATCGATCAAATAAGCGAACTTGATTGGTTGGCGGCAGATTGCGCTAGTACTGGAGATCTAGGTACTACTACTCCGTATGCAGCGACTGAAGTAAGATTATTGTACACCATCTAGCATGTTACATGCATGCAATTAGGTTATCGAGCTTTGCCCAGAACATCACTCATGATCACAGATCTCGAATTAGGTACATAATAAAATATTAATGACCACCACCAACCTCGTGTTCGCATCTATGTTTAAGGTAATTCTATACAAGAAGTAAAACAGACAGCATTGATCCCACAATCAACGCAAATACTGGTATAGAAGCAGCAGTGCCTCTGCTCTCTACGTGGCCTGATTTGTCCCAATGGAAGCCTGCGAAGCCGGTGGGATAGGTCGACAGCACGTCAGAAGGTATTTGCGTTATCGGGCCACAACCCCCGAAGAAGTTGATGTCGCAGCCGCCGCTTGTGGTCGTTGGATACGGCGCAGAGGTCATTGCAGTTGTCCCTGGGTTGATCGGTCTTCCTGTACCATAGGAGGTCGGTGAGCCCGTCCCTGATGGATACATGCCTGTTCCGTAACTGCTGCTACCCCCTGTAGGCCCGCTGCTACGAGGGAAATAGCCTGATCCGGAAGGATTGATAGGAGTTCTGGATGGGATGCTGCCGGTGCCGGTGCTCGAGGGGTAGCCTGATGGCAGGTAACCTGAACGGGAGGGATAGCCTGAAGGTGAGCCCGTGCCAGATGGAAAGTAGCCTGAACCTGACGGCGACCCGGATCCTGATGGGTTACCGGTGCCGGTAGGATATTTCGGTCCAGTGCCAGACGGAAAGTAGCCTGAACCTGATGGCGAGCCGGATCCTGATGGGAGGTAGCCTGAACTAACCGGGTACGCGCCGGTGCTGGTTGGGAAATAGCCGGTCCCTGAGGGATATTTGCCTGTGCCTGAAGGGTAAACGCCGGTCCCTGAGGGATAGTTGCCTGTGCCTGAGGGGTAAATGCCAGTCCCTGAGGGATAGCTGCCTGTCCCTGACGGATAATTGCCAGTCCCTGTTGGGAAGATACTCGAATTCGTTGAAGATGGCGGTGTAGTTGGCTCATTATCGTTATTCATAACGAATCCAAGCTGGACACTGTAGCAATCATCCTCATCAATATCAGGTCTTCCGAGATGAAGATCTTGGTCCGAACATGTGAAGAAACCAGTCACCCCGTTGGCTTCGCAACTGAACTCGTCAGCCGGTCCCAGAGTACACACCGCTTTCGTGTCAGGTGTGGTGCTGTCGCTTGGGTACAGTTCTATGAGCGATTGCCCCGAGCGTACACCGGCAATTTCCAAAGGTGCTATGCTTCCATCAACAGTCTCCAAGTAACCTTCAGGGGAAAGAGTAAAATCCGCCACTGCAGCGAAGTCGTCCGTGATTTCGAGAACATCGGCAAGAGCCTCGCCTTCAGGCACCACAGCGATGTATTGTTGCTGCTCTATTACCACACGTTTGTCAAGTGACCTTTTTCGTTCTCCTCCGTTAACAATTACGAGCTGGAAAGTCGGTTCAGGGGCAGTTGATGATTGGGTCACAGATGAAGCTGTGGACGAGCCAGCAGTCTGGGATATGATATTCGACCCAGTGCTGGAATATGTGCCAGATGGGGACACACCAGAGGGAATAGCGCTGCCAGAAGGGAAAATGCCGGATGAGGTAACCGTGCCGGATGTAGACGAGACACCTGTTGGAGACCCGGTGTGATGGTGGTGTCGTGTATGATGATGCCTAGTATGGTGGTGGCTAGTACCTTGAGAATTTGTTTCAGAAGGCCCCGTTTGCAATGAGCCGGTGGTAATTTGGGATATCGTGTTCGACCCTGTGCCGGAATACGTGCCAGATGGGAAGACACCAGAGGGGTTAGCGCTGCCCGAAGGGAAAACACCACCTGAGGTAACAGTGCCGGATGGAAAGACCCCAGAAGGCAATACGCTACCTGACGGAAACACACCGGATGGAATGACGCTGCCGGATGGAAATACACCGGATGGAATGATGCTGCCAGATGGGAATACGCCGGAAGGGGTGACGCTGCCAGATGGGAGAACCCCAGATGGCCTGACACTACCCGAGGGGTATACGCCGGAGGAAATGACGCTGCCAGATGGAACAACCCCAGATGGCATGACACTACCCGAAGGGTATATGCCAGAAGGGATGATGCTGCCAGATGGCAAGGCACTGCCTGATGGGTAGTAACCACCTGAGCTGGCCGGGCTGCCGGTGCCAGATAGGGGATAGGAGTGGTGTGAGTACGCCGTCCCAGAGGTTGTGATAGAAAGTGGATATCCCGTCCCTGAGGAAGGATGACCCATCTCGGATGAAGGGTAGGGGCTGTTTGAGGGGGCGGTACCCGACGGCAGGATGACAGAAGTAGGCGACCCTGTGCCGGACGCTGTGAGACCGGACTGCGTGTTTGCTAACGACGGTGAATGAGATGGGGACACGGAGTGATGATGATAAGTTCCATTGCCTGAAGTGCCTCCATGGCCCGATGAACCGTGGCCTGAAGACCCTCCGTTGCCCTCTCCATGGCCTGAAGAGCCGCCATTACCTCCACTGCCCGAAGAATGCCCGTGGCCCGAGCCACTTTCGCTGCCAGAAGAGGCTCCGCTGCCAGAAGATTGACCGTTACCAGTAGAGGCTCCATTGCCTGACGTACCCCCATTGCTCGGTGACTGTCCATTGTTCGACCCATTCCCATCTTCAGACGACCCTCCGTTGCTGGAAGAATGCCCGTTACCAATAGAGGCTTCGTCGCCCGAGGCACCACCATTGCTTGATGATAGCCCATTTTTCGAACCATTCTCACTTCCAGACGAGGCGCCGTTACTGGAAGGACCTCCACTGCTGGAAGCTTCGTTGCCAGACGACTGACCGTTGCTTGATGAAAGACCATTCATGTATGACTTCGACCCTGGAATCATTGGAGCGCCAAATGGTTTTGGTGCAGCCACCACGGGTGTAGACGTGCCGGTAGAGATGCCAGTTGGGAAGGCTCCGGTAGCCGGAGCGATTGTGCTAGTGCCGT
Source organism: Cladonia macilenta KoLRI003786 (assembly GCA_000444155.1). Classification (NCBI taxonomy): domain Eukaryota; kingdom Fungi; phylum Ascomycota; class Lecanoromycetes; order Lecanorales; family Cladoniaceae; genus Cladonia; species Cladonia macilenta. The sequence continues at coordinate 1,011,210 of KE598560.1, forward strand.
TGCTGTATTGTACTGTGTGCCCTTGAAATGGCAACGGCGAGTGTGTTTCCAACCCGCCTGCAGTAGCTGTGACCGTGGTAGTACCAGCGGTGACTGTTACTGTCACGGTGCCCATGTCAGCTGAGCAGGTCTCGACATTGGCAGATGCTGCTGCCGCAAGTAACAGGCCCGAAAGCCAGATATTAGAGATATGTAACATTATGAATTAAATTATTATAGTAAGGGTCAAAGACAGTGGGTGTTGATATTATGATTAATGAGTGTCAAGCGTCAATCCAGCATTACAGAGCTGGATGACTTCAGTAAAGACTGACTGCGGTAGCAAAGACCGCTGGCGATAGAAAGAGGAACAACGAAAGAGAGTGTAGGGTGAGAGAAGAAGACGCGTAGAGAACATGGGACTCTAGGGAAGTCATCAAAGAAGCCAAGCATAGGTGCAATATCCTTGCCTTTGGACTATCTCTGCTGCAGAGCATAAACGCCATATCTGACTGTTAGTGAGCAGAGCCTCAGCTGTGGTCGAGACAGCCACCACCACAGCCCCATAGCACGATACAAGACCCTCCCTTGAATGATTTACCATATTAGGCATGGAAGAGGTATTCTGTGGCCCGTTTAGGCTACCATCATGAACTAGCAAGATTAGGGAAAAGCGAAAGAAAATGAGATCTGGGCGCAAGGCCAGGGGTGATTCTTCGGGTGCTCGAGGCGGCTCCGAACCGCCGAGCGGTGGGAAATTCGATCAAGACCATCATCTCATGGCGCTCTCTGACGACATTCTTGCACAATCGTGGCTTTGGTGCCGATGGGCAGGCGTTGCGCCTGGAGGATGTGCACTTTGTGGACGTGAAGACTTGCTTGTACGAAGCAATCGCCACCCCTGAGCGGAATAGTGACCACCTTCCCTAAGGCGGCGCCTGGAACAAATGCTTGGTCAAGGGAGTGAGAGTCTTGACTTGACTTACTTTCAAGGTCCGTTACCCTATAGAGCCAAGGTCGTTGTTCATTGCCATACTCAAAGTTTGCATGTTCTAGATTCTCCATGGTAAGGAACCTGATCGGTCAGCCCGGAGCTAGTGAGCGGCGGCTAGCAGAAAGTGCGGCGCTTAGCACGGTCAAATGCGGAATAGCGCCTCGAGAGCACATGGCATTCCTCCGGATATAGCTGGGATGTCCAGATTTAACAATCCAATGGTAGATCCTGAGCCAGATAGCGTGATTAGGTAAGTGTGTGAATATAAAGCCTCGGAGACGAACGTTGGTGCGGCCTGATGGATAACTTACATGCACATTTACTTTTGCAGGAGAAAGAAATTGACAGCCTTTGAAACCTGACCTAGCAACTCTTGAACTGTCCCAATGAAGTCCAGAGCGGGATTCGAGAACGGATGTTGTTGCGGTAATAGTGCAACGTTTACTTCTTATCTTAAACGCAAAAGCTTGAACAAGTAAGCACCGTACGTAAATTTGGAAATACACCTAATTTCCAAAAGCTTGAAGAGCAGGAAAGAGGTACCAAAGTGCAATTGCACCCGACCCTTTAATTGCTCTGTCTTGTCAGCCTCGAGTATTCTTGTTCTCTCAGCTTTCTCTCATGCTCTCTTCGTTTCTTGCTCCTATCTCGCCTTTCGATTTCTGCATGGACACGCGCAGCTTCGTCGCTCTTTTGCTTCTCTTCCTCTGCGGCAAGGCACCTAGCCTCCTCCATCTTCTGCTTCTCTTCCTCTGCAGCCACACGCTTAGCCTCCTCTTTTCTCGATCTCTCTTCGTCTGCAGCAGCACGCCGTCTCTCCTCCACGACCCTGAGTGTCTCTCTCTCCATAGCACTGACCTTGTGTTCAACCTCGGCTTTTCGCTTTCTCCTTTTGCGCTCCTCTCTTTTTCTCTTCTCATCATCCAAGCCTTCCGCCTTCCTCTTGGCTCCTCTCTCGTCTTTCTCGCTCACCATCCATGGCGTGTCGAGAATGGTCTTCCGAAACGCAGTGTTCTCGACCCATGCAGCGGCTTCTTCGGTGGTGGTATGGACAACGGCTGAATAGAAGGATAAGTGTCAGCGAATCTGATGAGTTGAGCTCCATCGAGACGTTGCTAGCTGGCTTGGTTTATGGCCGGGGTTGCCGCAACATACAGATCCTTTCCAGATGCATTTGCTTCTCCCCTCTGAATGATCCTATCTTGCCCTTGACCTTCACTACAGTACCAACATCTATTCCACTCAAGTCGATAGGGCGACCCGTACTCGTCACACCTTCCAATGCCATGGTCGGCTTTGCCATACCAGCGCTTGAAATGTTGTGGTCATGTAGACTTGTAGTAGTATTAGGAGGCTGAGGACGTCCGCAAGTAACTTCAAGGAGAGCGCCACTGCTATCATCCAGGAGCAATATCCAGCGCGTAGGGAACTCGTCGAAAGCCACGATAACCCCCACAAGGCGTATCCATTTTATGGGGTGGTTGAGGTGGAAGTAGGTATTTTGCCCTGCAATCGACAATGCTAGAGTTAACCGTGTAAAATGAAGTAATGCCATGTTCGATGCATCGTGTGAAAGGGAAACATCAGTAAAGTTTGTGAGATAGTACCTTCGAAGCCTTCCCTCTCTTTCAGCGCATGTACCTCCGCTACCGTCAATCTCGCCCATGTGTCATATGTCGGAGAGAGTGAGAAACAGTAGGCAGGATAGAAGGTTAGGGGCACAGGAAGGGTTTTGGGCATAGCATCTTCGACGGTGACGCTTTGCCCAGGTTTGATTGTTTGTTTAGTGCTGGAAGTATTCGGCTGCGACGCGAGGAGGGGTTGCCATAGGGAAAGTGCCAAGAATTGCCAAGAATTTCGAGCTATGGGACACTGAAGCACATCATCCTCATCTTCCTTAGGTACTTCATGCTATCATGCGCGGCATACTTCCCCATATTCTCTAAAGAATGCAATCATCATGCGGTCTCGTATTTAGCTATAGCAAAGAGGATAAGCACTACATCCATGTCAATAGACCTTCGAGATATCAATGCATCATTCTTTACGCAGACCTTAGACCTCAATCGAAGCGCGAGTCGTGTGCTGATGTTCCTCTCTATCTGCCTCTACCACCAGCTCTAATTATAAACACATCAGTCCGAAGATCGTTCCCCAATTGTAGACTCGGTGGTCTTGTTGTTTGCGTCCGAACTTTGAATAACATCGGCATGCACTCCCACTGTCCAGAAGATGTCTAAATCGCAAGAGCAGTATCGAATCAATTCCGATAAGCAGACACAATGGTTGGCTTGGTCTAATTGTAATGCGCTCTGAAGGTCCATACCGCCTACAATGCCACAATTCGACGTCCATCAATTCTGTCAATCGGATCTGTCACCTATTATCATAAGCCTGTAAGCAGACAGAAATCGCTGCTTAATATTCATTCTCTGTAGGTGAAGGAAGCAATGGTAATTTCCACCATGTCCTTGAAAATAGTGTACAAATCCGAGGGACGAATACTAAAGGGATGTCAGTATATATATGCAGTTTTATTCAGTTTGTCTGGTTTCTGAACTTCGAGATCGCAACGGAAAGAGAAGTATTGTCTAGCGGCACAGGCCTCGAATAACAAATATTTGGTATATTTGCATCTCACGCATTGAACGGTAGACCTTTGAAGTGAGATTCTCAGAGATGATGTGGTAACCTGGAGGAACACGAGAAAACCAGGCAAGAAGCAGAGCGTTCTGTGGCTCTCAGATAATTAATCGATGGGAATACACTTTCCAATACCGCTGTTTATACTGGGCGTTGGAAGTGCTACTTCAATGGCGCCCCGTATGGACGCTTCCACATCTGCCGACTGTGCAGCCTGATGCAGCCAAACTAAGACATTATTCATGAACCGTGGGCTGATCGAGAGGGCATCAAACGTTTATCTTTGGGTCAAGCAGGTGGGATGCCATATTTTATGCTGACAGAACCGCTGGACAGGCAGATCGGTGAATGCTTAACTTTCCAGCCATTTCTGGTCCATCGTGAGCATGCCAAAAGAGAACACCACGTGTTAATACGGAAATCTGAATTACCGGAGCATATTTCTTGATATGATAATCGGTGAAGATTTGTTTGAATACTCCTAGCAATATTCAACTCTCCGTCAGCCAGCCACCGGGAGTCGTGGCCCAGCGACAAGACCGCGCCCGACTGTGTGGACGTCACCATCTACGGTCTGTGCCTCATACACTAGTTCCACGTATTCCCTACATATAATCTGTGATCAGCAGGGTACTTCATGGCCACCAAGAAGAGCTTTTGATGCCAGAGGTGTAGTGGGGTTGATATAACACCTAGCTCTAAAAGTCTAAACAACAGCCCGCAGATGGATAGAATACCTACCATCTCCGCATGAACCTCCTAAGCGCAAGTGAGATACATTCGAGGTTCCCCCACGTCGTCTCGTTCGAAGGTTGAAAGAGTATGAAGGCTTGCGGATTTGGCGCAGTACGATAGATCCTTGACCCTGCAGGCATGAGTTCTGCCTGTAAATGTAGGTGGGTCTCAAGTATGGCAAGATTGCAAGCAAGGCAGAAATCACGCATTGAGATCGGCTGGTTATACATAGAAAACTCTATTGAAATTCTCTGGTTGCAGTTTTGGATCATTCGGAAAGGGCCTCTTGGTAGCCTACTATTGAAGGGTCAATAATCTGCTGAGGCGATCTGAAACGTAGAGTACGAACTTTAATGATGGCGTAAGAGTCAAGTCAAAACCTTCTGCTAAACATGCGTTCAGATCCATTGTCGAATTTGAGCTCTGTTGTACAGATGGAGGAAAAGGTGAAGGAATGGAGGCTGTGAAGGCGGAAGAGGTGAGTTGAAGCAGAGCAACCAGCGCAGGCAGTAGTGATCTCATCATTGTGATTATATGCAACAACTTCTTTAGCAAGAGATTGAAGGTCAGGGGGCGGAGGTCGGTATTTCTGTTTGAAGGTGCTGCGTCGCGCGTGTATGTGTCGCTTGCGCTGTTCGCTTGTGCTCATTCGTTTGGGCCGGTTCATGAGGAGAAAGAGACTTCTTCCGCTTCATTTGATTAGGCGCAGTCGTTGTGTTGGAGCAATGTTGGCGGGGCTATTGAACTATGTGGTCAAAATGCGGTGACCTGGCCATAGTACTTTTAGAAAAGGTCCTTCGTGTTTCGCATGCTCTTCAATGGCTTTTGTGGGTTCTCCACCATCTCAGATTTGGAAGACTCCGTCTCACCACAAAACTAAAGATAGTTACTCGCCCTTGAAAATGGGGCAAAATAAACGTTGAAAGTCAAAAATGTCCGAAGTGAATGAGGCAAAAGTTAAAAATGGGAGCGACCTGCACGTGGGATGTCCCAAACATGGCAGATATTCCACGCGGCCAATACATCAACAGGAGGATCTGATACTGAAAGAAGGTGATCATCAAACATCCATTGAGACGAATTCAAACCAATTTCTGGGCAGCTTCTTTATGCAGCGTATTGGCCGTTATACAGCTTGTATACATGACTTTGGATCCTTCTATTAATGGTTTTGAAAAAAGAATTACGTTATTTGCCTTGCGGCTCAGAATTCGAAAAACATCGCCAGCTCATGTAGATATCCTAGTAGTGGGTGACATCAAGTCATAAGTGTGCATTCAAAATTCCCTGTGCTGCTCCCTTGGATAAGGGCACACGTGAGGAAATTGAGTTGACACTCTATTGAAGTTAGAGACACAATGCAGCCAACATCACCACAAATCGAGGCAGAGTATATACGCAAACATTCCTTCAATCAGCTCTCAGCTTGTCATCCGCGGTTCGATGATCTCTAATGGGACACGCGGCTGCGTACCCAACCTTGCATCGGCCAGAAGTTCCCATGGTTAGGATGGGACTTTTGGCCAAAAAAAGTTCCGCTATTATTCGTCAGCCCAGCTTCGGCAAAGCCGAAGCATCTTTTCGTGGATAGTCTAACACTGGACTCCCCGAGATGCCTCTGTCAGAGTTGCACAGGCCCAACCCCCCTTCACGAGCGCTGCACCTATTTTTAATCTTCAACTGGTACCCTGGTAATGCATTGATTGAAAGGTTTGCTGTCTGCTGATCTCACATAGTCAGCATCAAAAAGCCAGCTTAATCCCACAGAAAGTAGTCCCACGGAGGCCCCTTCAATGCCGTATCAAAGATTCCGGCTACCCTGGCCATACATCACTTAAGTCAATGTCAATCAGAGCCGTCAAAATAGGTGCAAAGGATATTGAAAGCCTGAGATTAGGACACTGAACATATCATATCAAGCTATTCACTTACACTGAGTGCGAAGCCTGGCTCTACTCTGCAGCAACACCTTGCCCTCCTTGCATACTCTCCTCTGTCCATTCAGGCGTGCAGGACTTACCATTGCTGCAGGCTCACCCCCAATGTTGACTTTGAGATGGTGAAAGGCTATATAGACTTTGACTTCCTTTTTGTAAGACTGACTCTTTCCTTATTCCAGTCATAACGTAGCCCTGAAACGACCTGGACATGTACTATGACTGCAAACCCCAAGACGGCCATAGCGCCGTACTTCGGCCAGGGAGCACTGCGTAAGCTCAAGCTATATCAGGAATTTCCATGGCAGGTGCGAAAATAGTTTGATGACGCTTGTACATCACCATCATAATGGGTAGAAATTCGCCCATGAGGTAGTGTCGCTAACATAAGACTATTGATTGGTGAAGGACTGGATTTGTTCATGGGCTTAGTCAGCGGTCGATCTGTTACATTAGTCGTAATTCTTCGTTCCTTTCCACATTTTCATGGCATTGAGCTCCGACTGACTCGCAACCCATGGGATAAAGTCATCATATCGTTCGCAATCAGTGAGACTTGGAAAGCCTGACTTCACTGTCTCGGATGGTCTCACGCAGATTACCTGCAATAAAATCATCCAAATTCTTGGTCGGCTTCATGACAAACTCATTTTGTCATACTAGGTACATGGAGCTGGAGACTGATAGACCTCATAGCTCTCACTCATGAGCTTGAAGCCTTAGGATAGAGTCAACAAAGAGAACCTTCCCCTGATCAGAATCTACTCAAAGGCAGTAATTATGAGCTTACTCTCTTCCTGATTTTACGATTCTTGTGAACGCACAAATGAACCCAAGAATTTGAGGCAGCATTTCAAGGCTGAAAAATAAAAAGCTTCTTGACATTGAGAACTTGTGGCCATATCGTCCGAATGTTATACTTGGGCAGACTGGAACCCCCGGACCATCAGGGTTGGCCTTGCGTTGAACTGCTTAATTGAAGTCGTACTGCTCTCTATTCACCAACTCAGCTGCGTGCTTCACTTACGCTAGTGCCGTCACATGTCCCGGGCCGATTCTCATAATATTGTTGATGAACGTCTTGTCTTCTTTCCAAACACCTTCCGTGTCTTAGTCATCTACTTGAAATCAAAAAGATCTTTCTCCTTCTCGGATCACCAACTATCTCCCTTCCTCATCTTTCTCCGAAAAAGAGGAAAACATCTACACCCGAGCACCTGTTGTTGGTATTCTGCATCGACCACCGGCCGGATTCTACCACTCAGGAGTTCGGCTGTTGGTGCAGGGTTAAGTTCTAACTTGGAACCTTGCTTCGAAACCTTCTGTGGTTCGGTAGTGTTGGACACTATCATCGTAACACACAAATATCATCTCTTTCTATTCAATACGATACTCCAACTCATTTGCATTGATTACAGAATTTCTCAATTTAGCATCAGAATCATCTATCAGCAAACTATCAAGGTCAAGTTTGTGAACCTTCTCTTTCCTATCACGTTCACTGTCATCGGCTTGTTACAATTGGCTCTGACAATGTCACATCCTTCGACTCCTTCTCAGAAAAAGCGCGCCATGTTGGCTCAATCTCGCGAGCATTTGATCTACCACATGGGACAAGTTGCCAATGACTCTTCATCCCCTCTTGCTGCTCTCAAGAGGATCGTTGCCAGTGAAGAGTTCGGACGCTTACTTACACGACTTTCAGGAACGGGAACACAGACTATGAGCAAACTACTGGAAAAAGCCTCCCAGATTTGCGCCGCTAGGAAAGCCGAATTAGCCGAGAAAAGAAATGCTAAGAAGGTAGCGAATGCAACGAGTGATGGACCAGGGAGTAGCAAACGGGCAAAACTGAATGAGACCGACGGTCCCAGCGACCACTCCAGGGGTGCACCCTACGACGAGTCCCGAGGTTTGGAGCCGCTCCCATCATATTCCGGAGGCTCCATCACCCAGATATTGTCAGACATGGGTCAGATACCTAGTGGTATACACAACAGCGAACAAACACGTCGACAAAAGCGCGGGTTATTAAGCAGGAGTCTAATGCGGAAGGCCGAAGATGAAGATGATCAGATGTTAGATCCAGGCCCAGATACACCGTCACTGAGCCATCCAGTCTTGTCTAGTCATGGCGACAATGATTTGAAACCAAGTGTAAAGACCGAGTACGAAGGCTCGGCGCCAAAAGCCGTAGAGAAAGTTGGCAACGTTCTACAGACTCCAGGACAGTTTGAGGATGGGCAACTTCACGCCAGTAAAGACCCTCAATCGGCCTATGAGAATGGTGGCAAGACCACAAATATTGGTGCGGCGCACCCATTGGAGGCTCCACGTACCAGGGAAAAAGCTCTTCAGCTGGAAGCTTGGGACATGTATAAGAGAGAGGTTGGCATCATAAGAAGAGATCCAAAAGTCATAGCGCCTATTGAAAACCATTGCTGCGAAACTTTGGTCGACGCATTGAACTGGCGTAGTAGCGACCCGAAGAGAGAGATGGGCAAATTACTTAGCGACATTGAGCAGCTCGAGTTCCTCTTTGCAAAGGATCAACTTGTGAAATATCTGAAAAACCGGCAAGCAAAACTGGGCATACAATCGGAGACACCAGCAACATGGACTATGTCAGAGCCCCAACAGGTTCTGGGCGCGCTTCGTATTATTAGAACCAGCTGCGATGATGCCCAAATTCATCGCGCTTTTGGCCAGATGAAGCTCTACCTCCTAGTCCAAGAAAAGCTCAGATTGGGTTACAAACCTATTTCATCTGGCAAAGGGAAGACACGGCTTCCAGAAACGAACTACCTTGAAGAACTAGCCCGTAAAGAAGCCGACACGGTATCCGAGGCCGAGATTGAGGCCAAATTTCGAGACTACTTGTCGGAACACCAAGCCGGTAAGAGATGGCTACAGGTGGCTGAGTGGTTTGGAGGGCCTGGTATCGTACTGGTCTTTATCACAGCAGGTATAAGTCGACTTGACCATGAAGACTAATCATTGTAACTGACGCAATCTTGTCCGATAGGTATCGGGCCCTTCCATGTAGCCGCCGGATGGAAGGTGTTCCAGCGCCGATGTCTGAAGTACATCTCACAGTCGCTCTACAGCATCAAAGGACTGGTCGATGCACTTGGAACCGACTGTCTGGAGAAATACTGTCAATATGGCCACTTACCCCAAAACTACATCAACAAGGTGATTGAGTACGAAGGAATTATGCTTGCGGAGGAGATTGATGAAGATGGTTCCGAGATGGACGAGACGGAGGAGGATGCTTCTGACACCGAGGTTCACGATGCGAAAGAGGTGGAAAATCACATCAAGACCCGCGACAACGACCCGGAATCCGGGAATAGCGAAAGTGCTTCGCAGCATGACGAGGGTGCCTCTGAGAATGGACGGGATGTTGTTGTGCCAGAGGAATGTGCTGACATGGAGAACTGAGGTAGAAAGAGTGGGAGGCAAAGCGTTGATGCACAGGGACGGGGATTAAGATTTGCATATATTACTTTGGCATCGTCATCTGCATTCTATGGGGGTTGGGTTCCAATCTGCGCGTGGGTAGAGCAAGAGCCCGACTTTTGTGCACATACAATTTCGATAGTTGCAGTCCTTGGTCGTCAGCAAGGCGATGGCAAACTCAGAGACTTTCGGTGGAGCTCTGGGAATCTTGGTATTTATACTGATAGCTTGAAAGCTCGTGAGATGCTGATAGCTTATGGGCTGAAGTTGCCATCTATATGTAGCTATCTAAATATGATATATATCCCCAATTTCTCCAGTCACCTGAAATTGCCCGCGCGCCATGCGACAAGTCCCTTCCCTTACGCCGAGGGAAATTAAGATAGGCACGGCACTGACTTGGGTCCAAGATTGGTCTTGCGTCTCTATTGGGGAGTCTTCCGGGCAACGGCTCATTAATTCCCTAGGCGTCTAACGGACCGACTCACCGGCCATGTCAGAGCATATCTGCGTCCTATAGGAATGGAAGACACAGAGACAGTACATGACGCTACCGAAAGTTTATATGTTGAGCTTCAGAATCGTAAAGAGAACTCTGCTTGAGCTGTTATTAAGCTACAAGCAGCAAATTCGATGAGCCAACCATCGCCGTGAGAATAGGCGCTGAATGTAGAATCCCCTAAGCACCAGGAAGGCATATTCCCAGGCTTTTGATCCCGCCCAATCGTGCTACACCTCAACAAGATCCTGACCGTAAACACCCGGGGATGAGAATTCGTAAGCATTGACTCACAATTGCATCTGGCTAAAACTTCAGGCTCTTTCGCTATATTCACAGCGGTGTCTCACTGGGAACCATATTCACTTGCTTGTAATGCTTGGAAGTGACGGGTTTAAAATTCTTGGTCCATGAGTATGTAACGGCTGGCAGATCTTTTCTCTTTAACGCATCTTCCAACCCATCCACCTTGGACTCTCAACTAATCTAGCTGGATTACCATTTCACTTGTAGCATGAATTCGAGAGTAAATTTGAGTGAGCAAATTCATTTCAAACTTGAGCCATTATCCGATTTCCATCTGATTTGTGCCAAGAGTTCTTCACGTCACCCTCAGCTTCTTGCTTCAATAAAGGACTAGACAGTTTGCACGATTTTCTCTTCGGATAATTACAGCACTCTTAGCAAGATGGGCAATTTCAGCGAGGAAATCAGGATCAAAGAAGATACCSTGTTGTATCTTGGAGAATGCGTCAAAGAATTCAGCAGACTCCGTTCAAATCGTGACAATACGAAGGAGGTTTTGTCACCCAATTTGACAGGAATCTCGAAATGTCCTAGCTTTCGCGACCTTATCTACCTATGCTCGGAGCATGATCCCACAGTTCTGAAATCCATTTTGCGGAATGCTCTTGAAAAGTGCACGGAAGCTGAGAAAAGAGTTGATGAGGAGCAAGAGTCCAAGAAACGAGAGGCAGAAAGACAACTTGTTTCTCAGGATCATAAGAAGGCTAAGGTACAGCACCTTGAAAAAGCTACTAATACAACCAGTCAACAAAATCAGCCGAATGCCATTAGCACGCCGGTAGCTGGAGCACGCTTGCCACTCGATGTGGTGATGTCTGGAGTCACTGCGAATCAAGATTCGCAAATTGCATGTCAAGTAAGTGGACTCCAAAGCACATCACCTGTCATGACACAAGCGTCCACCAGCAGCAGTTGTCTGTCCCCTCAAGATATGAATGGATCGGGCCTCAATCTCTCTCCTGCCTTGCACTTGGCCAGCTCGTCTAAAAGTCTCGACCGAACGTGCGACCAAAGGAGCAAGGCGGAAGACACTCAAAATTGGACAGGCTCCGAGTCTGGCCTGGATAGCGAAGAAGATATGGAATATTTTTCTGATATCCATGAAGGAGACAGTACTGTTGAGGATGCTTCTGCTGAAACTGAGGACCATGACTGTATTGTAACCACTGAGAATGCAAGCATGTCGCTGGACACTACGAGCAACGGGAGCGGACTTTTCATTCCCAATTCTGTCTTCGCCGCAATCCAGGCCACGAAAGCCACCTTGCAGGCGACTAGCATGCCCAGTCCACTTCGAAACTCCGTCACCGCTCCACCAACCTCGCAAGGAACGGGACTGACCGATAACCCTACCAAGACTAAGACTCCCCAAACATACGAGATTGAGTTAGGACTTGTGCGAGGAGAGGATGAGATGCAAAATTACGTCATGAAAGAGTGCTTTCCCTTGGGTGTCAATTACCGTGTGAATAATAAGTGGTTCAGCAAAGCGGACGACATTCGAGAGCTGTTTCCTCTCTTTCGAAAACTTCCCTTTTGGATCGTCAAAAGTAAACTTCTAAGGGAACTGGAAAACAGAATCATGGCGCCTGGACAGAAGACGGCGATTCCTTCTACTGCTGATTTGATCCACCCCAGCGATATCCTCGATGCACTGCAATCCATCAAGATGACCACCATGAACGCCAAAGTCAACCGTGCGTATGGTCAAATGAGGCTCTATAAATCTGTGCGGAGCAAAGTTGATGCGGGTTATGTGCCGGATAATGCTCTGACATACGGGGTGGCAGCGCACACGAGCATTCTGGCTATGATGGCTTGCCGCTCGGCGGGCAAAGTCTCCGAAAAAGAGCGGAGGGACAGGATAAACAGCTTCAATTATGAATATGACGCCGGAAAGAAATGGCTGGATGTGGCTAAGTGGTTCGGTGATGAAGGGATTGTCCTGATCTTTGCTACTGCAGGTGTGTTGAATGGGAATGTTCGTTTGCGTGCTTCTTTAAACAATGCTGAACTGTGATAGGAATTGCCAACTCGGTTATTACCAAAGACTGGACAGTGTTCCAACGCCTGTGCATGGAAGTCATTTCGGATTATCTTCCTAGCATTATGGGACTGGTAAGCGTTTTGGGTGAAGATGCGCTGGATGACTATTGCCGGCATGGATATCTGAAGCAAGAGAAGATAGATGCGATAAAGGCGTTTAAAGGATGCTGCCCTCTGGTCACAGAGAGCGAGGAAGATAGCGCTGGGGATGAAGATGATATGGGCGGGGAAGATAGCGCTGGGGATGAAGATGATATGGGTGAGCCTTAATGACCCTCCAACTCGTGGAGGCTATACTGGTTGTTAGATTTGAGGTCAAGTGGCTTTAAGGCCATGCCACATGTAGAGAATTTCTTATAGCCTCATCATTCGATGAAAGAGAGAAAAGGGTTGACGTAAGCGCAAAAGCGTGACAGATGTTACAGACAAGCAACTCACTCCTAGCAGAGAATAATCCAAATGATCTACTCTAAAGAACATTGACATTGCACTTACAAGTGAGATCCAAGCTATGAAGGTAGTATTTCAATAAGCTGATGAAAATCTCTGTAGGTTCGGCCCAAAAAGTACTGGGAACCCCCTAGACTAGAATTGGATCTAGGGGAATGCCACTAACTTTAGTACCCCAGGAGATACCCTAGAGAGGAACGTCTCCAACCCGATCGACGCCTCTCAGCCGAGAAACTCGGGGTACCAAGCCGGCAGCTTAAGCGGCCAATCTTATGGCTGTCTGTCCACCTACTGGCATCACCCTTTAGTACGCTTGCTGATCTGGAGTTCCATGAATTGTTTCGCCTCTTAAAGGACGAGGCGCAAGCCATCAATCATGGCCTACATGCATATGGCCAAAACGAGCAGCATTTCAAGTGAGTAGATTGAGATAGTCCAGGTGTAGGTTCATGAACATAAATCTTTGCGCCTTCTATATGATGGGCAGCAAGCCACTAATATGGTCTGCATGCATACGAGATATAGATAAAATGAGCAGCATTCCAAGCGTCAACAGGTTAAATTGAATTAGAATGGGGGCTGCCCCATTTCGATTATTCTACAAGACAAGAAAAACGCACGACCCAAACTTATTGTACACCAAATCTCCACAACCAAACGCTAATGCACAGCAACACAAAGCCACCGCCGCTAGGAGCACACAGCAAGGCTCAACCAGCTCTCCTACGTGCTCTCCTCCACACTCCCATCAACACCCACATCCACCCCAACCGTCGTCCCTAATTGCGGCCTGTAAACCCCACAATCAGCCCAATGCGTTCCCAAAACCCCCTCACCAAGACTCAAGCTCACCTACACATCAACCGTGGGATCAATAGTGGGAGAAACGTTAACATCATTCCCATCCAACGTGCCCGTGTTCTTATTATTATTCCCCGCCACATTATCACTCAATGGGCTCAGGCTGTTCGAGATCACATTCGTAGGATCTGATTGCGCATTTCGTTTGGCACCGATATTAGCGCCGTTGAGGAGGCCGGTGTTTGAGTTGGAGTTGCCGGCGCTGTTGCCGGAGAGGGGAGAGACGCTGTTGGAGACGACGTCGACGGGGTTGTTGTCTGTCCAAGGGATGGGGGTGGTGTGGGAGAGGGCGAGGAGGGAGAGGAGGGAGAGGAGGATTGAGGAGCGCATTTTCGAGAATGAAAATGGAGGAATCTTTGGGTGAGGAGGTCGGAAGTGGTTATTGCTTTGTGGAAGAAGATTGTGAGAGTAGGGTATGAGATTGAGAGAGGAAAAATGGGTAGGCTTCTTCTTGTTAGGAACGGAATAGTGGAAACGTAGCAATGGTGGAGGAAAGCATATTTTATACATAATTTCAGATGAGTACGAAAAAGTTCAACCACAAACATCCACCTTTTGTCATTGTGCAGCTCAATCCATGTACCCCATACTAAAGCACAGCGCAGCGCATGTCGCGTATGCAGTTCCAAGGGCGCAGCGAGCCACTCCCGACATTAAGCATGCAGGAACACGAATAAGCATACGCATCTTACACATGGAGTACATAGCTGGGTCCACTCTGATATGCGCGTCTCCTTTCTTATATCATCTGCGATGATCTGCAGCGGATCTGGGTTAGTGCGATGCCTATTCGGGCCTCAGCGGGAGCGGCGCGAAGTGTATACTATAGCATTGTAGATCCGATGGGGGAAAAGGGCGAATAGGATATGGTACCTGATTTCTGATGCCGAGGTTAGCACTGGAGATTGCCATGTGTGCACGAGTATGTGTATAAGTGTTAGCAACAGGCTTGTTGAGACTGGTAGCTGGGTTCATGTGTTGTTATCTCGAGATTTAGTTCAGTCCGGTGGGAATGGTCCTGAGGCATTTCGGTAGGCCTGCCGAAGCTTTATCTCATCGCCAATAATGCCTCAGAGCATGCATGGCTTGTCAGGATGCGCCGCTCGCGATACGCTCCTTCTGTCCTGCCAGGCTCCGATACAAGGAAAGCTCATAGTCATATCGGGTCCCTGATATTTCACTAGGCTTGTCCATAGAAATGACTTTCCATCCTCGTGACGGCCAAAGTTAAATGAATACTCTTATATTCTGACATGTTCTCCCATTGGTCCTCTAGCGTTACCTTGAATTTTGGGAGCAGTCTTGAACTCGTCCCGGAACTGTTATCATCCTATTTACCAATCACATCGGTCTTGTAAGAACTTTCACGGCATTGAGATGTGTCTTGGTCTCCGCGAGCCCGGGTTGAAGGTCCTCGATGGCTAATGGAAGTACTCATTTCCGCAGAAATCGTGGGTATGAATCCATCCGGGTTTGAGTTGGATGGGAGATCTTGAGGAAGCATCATTAGGAGCTTGTAAGAGGTACAGGTTACACAGCTTAAGAAGAACGAAGTAAAATCTAGTAATAAGTCCGAAGGAGATATTCACGCCTTGTCAAGCAAAGGTCTGACCGCCTATATGAAATGTCGTCTGTGTCAGTACGATGAGCTGTCATATGCTGTCTAGCCTGTGCCCACAAAATCGGGAGGCTCATTACTTTCCCTAAATCGAAAACTAGACCGTCCAGAGACAGTGCTTTGATGAATCTCGTTCCAGCATCTGCTATGTCGCATCCCTCTTACAGAACATGTTCTTTATAGGTGTAATCGTCAATTTAGGAGCAAGGAAGTGATCCCAGTGCAGAGCGATTTGTGTAGAAAGCCTAGATGATGAATATCTCTCTGTATTAATTCTCGCCAGGAGAACGCCTCATAAGTAAGGCGCCATTCCCCTAGGCATGAATCAGGCGCACCACAAACACTTTATGCTCACAGTTGGGTAGAGAGGCGACATTACGACAGGTGTATCATTGCCAGAGGCGTAAGTGAACGCAATCATCAGAACGATAGTAGACTCTGGCCTCACTACGGTCCTGAGACATCAGACCGAAGCGGGTATGGACAGGACATGTTTGCTTGAGTTAGAATAATGTTATATTCTCGGGAAAAGCCCATGGTGAACTTTAGTGCTGCGCAATGGTCGATCCAGAATCCACGATAGGATATGGAATGTCGTCGGTTACATTTCCTAGCCAGCGTCTCGTCTGGGGCCCACAGACGTTGGAAGCGGCAAACTCCGGGGCCCAATTCAACGATGTACAGAGCAGTTTCCTATCGATAAGCTAGCGTGTTTCGGTCGGGCCTTCCTGAAGGCTTCACCCAACAAATACAGATTGTAACCAACGTGCCATGCTCTGATCTGTCAATAATTATGGCACCGAGCCTGGTGCATTTGCCTAATGGCCAGACAATTACGGTCTCCCCGGTCTTCGCAGGTTTCTCATTCAAAGCCAATGACCTGAACATCCACCACTCTGTCTTCGCACCAGGTTGGACGATCATACTGGAAACGAGCGATGATGACAACGAAGAAGACCCTCAGTCACCTCCCGATGAAAAAGAGCAGATCTATGGATCAAGCAGACACAAGGTGCACAGTTATAAGGCTCCGTCACTTCGCAATGACAATATGTTCATATCATCCATATCAAATCCCAGCAACACAGACTTCAAGCCCGCCACTTCACCCACTCGGCAAATTGCATTAATGTTGTGGGCTACCCTATGGTGGTATTTCCATCAGGTATCTCTTTCGGTCTTCTGCGGCAGAACATCTGACTGATTCTGGAGACAAGCCAGCACCGAACCCACACCTGAGTGCAGGTATTAGTCCAGAGGTGCCCGAAGCCGGGAGGCCGAAAGGTCAATGGCGTATCAATATCAAAAGACAAGGCATATTCAATGGAAAGAACTTGCTGCCGAAGCTAGAGAGAATGGGACTGATAGCTACCGAGGAATCCTGTATTGGGGCGTCAACAGAGGAGCGAACTGGAGAAGGCTGGACCAATATGTTCGTCAGTCAATGTTCATTTTGGCAACTAGATCCTCGAATATTTCTTTTCACCCTCTCGCCTACACAGTCCTCGCCGTTTCCCGGCGGGTCACCATATCCCTCCAGGCCAGGGTCTCCGAACAGGGACTTTACCCCAATACCTTCACCGCGACACGACGGTACTCCAGGGGAATCGCCACATCTTTGGTCGTCAGGTCAATCTCCTGGGCCGTTCGCATCAAGTAGCCATCTTCCAACCTATTATCCTCCTCCACCACCCCAATATACCTTTACCAAGTCCATTAGGCATCCTATACGTCCTAAACCACCGGCGCAAGGTTCTACCATATACACGCGCTACATACCTAGTGTGGGCCAATACCTTTCATTTCGCACTGCTTCCTTGTCCACAAAATCTCCCAAGTACCGTGGCCCAACATCAAATGGGTTGAATGGCGCTCCAAACTTTCTACCTCCCAGATCTAGCGTCACTGCCGCTACAATACCATCACTGGGCAATATCAGTATCCACCCATGCGATACAGACTTATTGAACCATTGGATGAACCAGCCTCGCATCTCTGCCGCCTGGGGTGTCTCTGGGCCTCCACCAGTTCAAGAAGCCTTTCTCACCAGGGCATTGAATGATAAACACAGTTTTCCTGTCATTGGATGCTGGGATGGTAAACCTTTCGGTTACTTTGAGTTATACTGGGTCAAAGAGGATCAACTAGGAAGGCATTTGACAGGAAGCGATGTCAATGATTGGGATAGAGGCTTCCATGCATTGGTAGGCGAGCAAGAATTCCGAGGCCCACACAGGGTCAAGGTGTGGATGAGTGCTTTGGTACACTATTTCCTCCTAGCAGACCCACGGACACAACGCGTGATCGTCGAGCCTAGGATTGACAATGAGAAGTAAGTAGACTGTGCTGGCTCTCAACTTTCGATTCCCCTGGCTAATATTGCTTAGATTTATTGGGTACCTAGAAGATGTGGGCTTCTTTAAGGAAAGGGAAATACGGTTTTCCCATAAGCAGGCCGCGCTTATGAAGATTGTAAGAGACGGGTGGACAGCACCAGTGCTATGAAGTTTTCTTGACAAGAGACAACTACTTCAACCGAGAACAAAGTCACGAACGAATAGAAAGATTTTGAAACGTTTCAGAGTTTCGGTTGTTATTTGCATGCCTCCTGGTAGCTCTCTGTTTGATCTCGTCAGCGATTTCAATGGAATGCATCTATGGGTTTCAGTACTGTTCAAGATAGAAGGAACTACTTGTTGAACCTTGGTTTTCCAGATAGCGTTCTTACCCCAAACACAATCGTCTAAATCGTTATAAAAGGCAAACAATGGCTCACCAAAAGGTTTTTTCGAGCAGGAGCGGCGGTAGTCTTGTCTGTGTTCTGCCCGGCGGTTAGGTCGCAAAATCCTTTCATCGTCGTGCATCAAACACCACAGGCCTCCTTAGCTCCGAAAATACTACGCTAAGCACCAATACGCCGATGAAAATAATCAACGACATTCTCGTTGATTATCGATGATGTCTAGAGAAGATATATATCAGTGGCCATCCCTCTGGAGATTTCAGGAACCGGGACATCCAGAACCACGCTGTTCCGGGTCATAATTCTTGTTGCGTCAGTCCTCGACATTTGTATAAGATTGGGCTTGTGTTTGCCATCTCAGTAGACTCTGCTTGAGGTTCACTTGGTTACATCGTCCAGCATCGGACACAGTATGCCGTCAAGCTACTATGAGCGCGTACCATACGCGATCATCAACGACGATGGACAAGTGGTGCAACTGGCTGTGCTAAAGGTTTCTGCAGTGTTCCTGCGGTATAGAGAGTAATTGACCCTGTCATTGATCCTCTAATTGAGACCGTACATTGAACCACATGACGAGCTCGGCTTTCAGCGTCATTCGTGCCGTGTTTCAACGAGTTCTCAATACTATATGCGAGCTACGCTTGTTATCCTAATGCGCCCTCTTACGGCCCCAGTTCACATTGATAGTGTTCGAGTGTAGAATCAAAGGCCGGCACACCTACGCTGGGAAACCTTTCCTTAACCGGAACGACTTGCTAAAGGTTGTTATATGATAATTGTCTCTGCGGGTGAGCTGTTCGAAGTCGCTGACGTGGAGCTGAAATGCATCATTGCCCAAACATCGGCAAATGCCTCCAAATACCGCTATGGCTCTGTACAAGAGCATTTGTACAACCTTGGGCCCTATTGGACCGGAATCGTCAACGATGTTTGGCGAGGAGAGCCATTGCTGGTCGCATTGAGTCAACCGACAACCCAATTCAAAATTCGATGGTACAATTATTCAATAATTCGTGAATGAGCACGTAGGTCTTATGCGTGTGCGAGATGTAGGATGTGTCTTTAGCAATGCTTCTCGTAGAGTTCGAAAGGACGGTACTCCGTACTCGGTATCTCAAGTACTACTCAGCCCTACCACCGTTGTACTTACTCCGTACTTAAATTATTTTCATCTGACTCAACTATGGAGATAGCCCCACACTATAATCAGACTTAAGCTCTCCATATGAAATAGGCAAACTAAGGTAAGTCTTACAGTATCAAAGCTATTTGTCAGTGGTCACTAACCAATGGACGCATGAGAAATGTGGTGGATGTTGCCTAGCTGCGACTAACCAATGCGAAGTCGATCTCTCCGCACTTTTCAGCACAGACGCCTGTAGCTTTGCGAAGGCGACACTCATTGCACCATTGCATTACTCACAGCACATTTGCAGCTGAGGTTGGTCAATATATGGGTTAGCCTTATTGACTCATCGCTGCTAAGGACAAGGCGAACCGAGGCAGCTGTAGGCAGAAGCCCGAGAAGGTTGACCGCCTTGTGCAACGTATTCAGCCCGCTCCTATTTGTATCTCTCAACTTCTTTCGAAATCTACATTGCCATCACCGATCTCGGATATACTTACTCATCACTGCATTTCTTAACTTCGCCTATTGCTGCTGAGCTAGCTCGTCTGTATGGAAGGTGGTCCCTCGGATTCTCCGTAGATGCTTCTCTATCATCGACGGACCCGCAAAATCAATATGCCAGCTTCCAGTGTAGACAGTGTATCCACATCAGCAAGTGACGAGCAGGCAGTGAAGCATGTCTTTGCATTAACTCCCACGCCGTCCGACTCCGCAGAGAATGGGGATATTCCGCCGCCACCACCACCGCCACCCGCGGAAAAGCCAGAGAGGATCAGAGCGTCCAAACTCGAATACAAGACAGTCAATCAAATGTATGGCCCAGAAATGTTCATGGCTGTGGTAGTGAATGATGGAATTGTTAACATGAGGTTTATTCTAGATGGGATAGGAAAAATTATGGCCTCAAGCTAGTGGAATCCTTGGACAAAGAATTCAACAGAGAAGACAGCTACGAAGAATATGTATTCATTGAGAGACGCAAATACGGTACGTGTATTGGGTGTATGAATGACTAGACTAAGCGCTAATTCGATGCTAGATGAAGCCAATATGCACTATAAAACCTATGTGGATATCAAGTCAGAACCMTTGAGAGACACACTGCGAGAAGTCTTATGCGACGTCAATACCGTTTCTCTTCGAGGAGACAAGCCCGAAGTAAGAATATGCCTTCGTGTAGCACGAGATCTGTAATTTAACCATCTTGCTAAACAAAGTCCGTAGATACGAGTGGAGATCCTGTTCCACTTCCTCACTGAATTAGAATCTCGGCGAAATCTAGATACCCTAGAAACTGATACTCTAACTCAGCATCTTGACTTACTTGTTCGATATCTACAATCACACTTCTCGTCGACCATCCAGAATTTACCACAACTCATCGAGCATAATGAAATTACTTTCGACCTTCTCTGGGCATTGTTTCCACCCAGCGCACTCGTCTACACCACATGCATCTACTCTGAACAGCCAAAATGCTTGGTCTTCGACTTTGGCGATGAACAAGTGATAAAAGGCCAGAAATACTGGGTATTGCAAGGCCGGTATCTGGACTATGATGGCAAAAAATTTGGGGAAGTTTCGAGAGCCCTGCTCATACCCGAATTCCGTGGAGCGAAGATCATCACTGCCCTAGAGACATTCCCTCTGAAGTACCATACTGAGGTGTCCGAAGTCAGGTCAAGCCTGATTGCCCGGGGCAAGAAATTCATGTCTCTGCAAGGCTTACATCACCGGTCATACAACGGCCTAGCCCACATTAAGAAAGATGGCCAACCCATCAAATTTTCCTTGAAAGGTCGCTTTATGGTCGATCCGCTTTGCTTCAAAGAACACAATCCGAACTATGAGAGGCCACGCATTGATGGAATCTCTGTTCGTGATCTGCTTGGCATTCGAAGACGTGACATGGAGGACATTTCTGATCTACTCGGCAATCAAGAAATACACGGTCACGGTGCTAATAATGGCTCACGTGCCGATACAAGTACAAAGTCGGGTGATCTAACGGAAGAAGAGTTGCTCATATGTAGCCCCACGGTGCTTGGCTTCAGTCTGGAGAGAAGATTATGGGGTCAGTCAACTAAGCCCTTTCCCAGAAGCTCGAAGTAGACGATCTGGAGCGTATGCTAACCGATCCTCGATTTAGCCGAGTTTGCTGTTTCTTGCATTGACGACATTGAATGGAGCGACCTGCCCTTCCAATCTCTCGTTATACCGGTCAAGAAGAAAGACATGCTGCAAGCGCTTGTTCTGCCTTACAAGCCTGATGCAGAGGAGAGGCCATTTGACGATTTCGTTGAAGGCAAGGGCAAGGGCCTGATTATTCTCCTACAGTGGGTTACCTTGCAGCTGCAACAGATTCGAGGCTAGCTTTGCTGACTTCTGCAGCGGCCCGCCTGGAGTGGGAAAGACTTTGACCGCTGAAGCAATCTCCGAGTACCAACGGAGGCCGCTTTACCGCGTACGTAACCGCATCGCATTGTTTCAGTCTGTACGTTTCACTAACTTCTACAGGTCTGTGCCGGAGATCTTGGCCTCGATTCCGACAAGCTCGAGCGTCGCCTAACCGAAATTCTGGATCTAGTAGCTCGCTGGAAAGCTATCCTCCTCCTCGACGAAGCAGACGTCTTTCTTGAAAGCCGTGAACGGCAGCACCTCCACCACAACACTTTAGTGTCCGTCTTTCTCCGCCAGTTGGAGTATTTCCAAGGTGTCATGATACTTACTACTAATCGAGTAACCGCTTTCGACGAAGCCGTTCAAAGCAGAATCCACCTGGGCATCAAGTATGAACCATTGAGTCGCAAGGCGAAAGGCGAGGTGTGGAAATCTTTCCTGGAACAGGCGAATGTTGCGGCTGGGAAGGGAAAGGAGCCGAGGATTACGAACGCGCAACTGGATGATCTGAGTAGAAGGGACTTCAACGGTCGACAGGTGAGACCGCGTTTAATATGCCATGTTCTTAAGATATGCTGACGTGGTACCAGATTAAGAACACGGTTCGCATGGCCTATGCTTTGGCTATTGCCAAAGGCAAAACTCTTGGGTATGAACATTTGATGGACGCAATAGAAGCAAACGAAGACTTTGACGATGATTTCCGTGGTGGAGGAGGAAAGAGTGAGGCTATGAAAGCGTATTCGTGAATGCATTTACTGGGGGCGCAGATGAAATTTCTTTTACAATCGTACTCGGGTGCATGGCAAGTGACTGAAATCATTTGGAGGAGCGGTGGCCCACAATAATGAAGTATTTAGGACGCAAAAGCATAAACTTCTATAACTAGAGTTTGCCGAGACAAGACGTAACGAATCTGAGTATCAACACATACATATCTGCTAGTATCCTGCTTTTACATGTGCTCACCTTCTAGCATTGTGCCCTCTGGACTTGTCTTCGTCTGGCGACGCTTTTGCTTCTCACATCTACAGACACGTCTCATCTATGGACATGATACGTCTCAGGCAGCGCGCTGCTTGACCTTAGATGGAACAACAAAGGGAAGATATCAAGGAAGACAACGAGGCGGATTTAATTTGGCTACCATAGCTACATGGAAAGTATATACATGTTAGCAGGTTACTTTGCTGGTTTTCGAACCTGTGTTTTGTGCTGAATTTAGTAAAGGATATTGTTATACCCTGTGAGCATGCAAACTTGTCACGCAGATTTATCCTAGGAAAGGATCGGAACAACACCATAAGCTACTGGATATCAAATTCATCAAAGGAAGACCCACACCAACTACATTGACCGTTGTTCTCAAAGCTGTCATTCGCTGCTCATAGTATCATATCAGTCACCCTGAAAACATCCCAACACTGTACATTAAGCCAGCCGTACCACTAGCCCCCATAATCAAACCGACTCAACGCCTCGCTCAGCCTTTCCAACAGATAGCAGAATATACATAGCCCGTACAACCATGAACTCCCATCTTCCCCGTCCCACCCTCACTGTAAACAAATCCCCAAAAACTCTTCCCGACTTATCGCCCCATCCCCATCCAAATCAAACTCTTCAATCATAGCACTCAACTCCTCCTCCTCCAGCCCTTCCCCCAACTCCCTCGCCACCCTCCTCAAATCCCCCAAATTAATCTTCCCCTTTCCCCCCTCATCAAACAACTCAAACGCTCTCAATATCTCCTCTCTCGGATCCCGTGCTAATATCCTCTGCGCCATTACAGTTTGGAATTTCTCGAAAGGGAGGAGAAGGCGCGAATGATGGTAGAGGTTGTTTTGAGGAGAGGATGATGATTGGGGTGGTTCGGAGGGGGTGCCGTGGGTTTGGAGGATTTGTAGGATTTCGGCTTTGGGGAGGTCGAAACCGAGGGCTTTCATGGCGACTTTTAGTTCGTGGTAGTCGATTTTTTGGTCTTTGTCGAGGTCGAAGAGCATGAACTATTTGTCCGGAACCAAGTTAGTACTATTCTTCCATACCTCTGTCATCGTTTTCTCTATGCGCTTGGAAGATGCAGCAGTGGTACGTTTGGGAAATTTGATGTAAGCATACCGCTTCCTTGATCTCCTCCCTTTGCTCCTCTGTTAATTGGTTCTGCTCCTCGCGCTCTAACCGCTCCTTCTCTGCGCGCTCGCGCTCACGCTCCAGGCGTGCGTTTTCGCGCTGTTGTTGGGTGGTGGAGGCGCCGAAGGGGGCGCCGAGGGTACGGTCGGGGAGTTTGCCTAAATTAGAGGTATAGGGCCTGGAGGGGAAGGAGGGGTGCGATGAAGATGCCATTTTAAGTAGATTGAGAGGGTATGGAAGGGATAGAAAGGCTGGTTGAGCTCGTGGTGTCGTTATTCTGACGGAGTGTTTTGCAGGGAAGGTGGACGCGTTATGGGTCGCGTCGTTAGGGGCTTTAGGGGCTTTAGGGGGTGGGTCGGGCCGCTATGGCGTGCTGGGGATTGGTTCTATGTACCTTAATCATCTTATCGATTATCACCCTCACCTGCATTCCCCAGGGTTTCTTCCTTGAGCTTGCATGCTACGAGGGAAACATCCCTTGCACTTGTAACTCGTATCAAAACATCATCCTAGAATCAGACAAAGGTATCCTGCACCATGATCGCTACCAGCCCCCACTCTCTTGTAACACACATCGTCTTCAGCCCAAACAACACCCAGATAAACATGCTAATACTAATGGAATTGATAGCGGCGATGCCTACAATTCTCATTGTAGGCGCTACACGGGGCCTCGGGGCCTCTCTCGTGAAGAGATATGCTTCACAGGGTGCTACCGTCGTTGGCACAACCCGTTCTACAGACTCCCCTACTACCACATCCAACATCATCTACGTTCCATCCATCGATGTCGCCCAAGAATCCGCTGGCTCGAAACTAGCCTCCTATCTCGAGTCTCGTTCCTTAAGCCTGGATACCGTCATTATAACTGCTGGCTACTTCGGCACGGAATCCTTTGAGGAGCCATCATGGGAAAAAGAAGTGAAAATGTACACCATATCGGCAATCGGACCTGTTTTTATTGTGCGAAATCTCGTCAAGGCTGGCTTGTGTAAAGAGGGGACAAAGATCATACTGGTCAGTAGCGAGAGCGGCAGTATTACGTTAAGGCATGAGAAAGAAGGTGGGGGAAACTATGGACATCATGCGTCTAAAGCGGCGGAGAATATGGTGGGGAAATTGCTGAGTTTGGATCTGAAGCCGAAGGGTATAGCAGTGGGGATTGTGCATCCGGGCTTCATGGTGAGTGAGGTTGGAAGGCCGAGAAATTGGCTTGACTGATAAAGTGATCTAGAGGACGGAGATGACGAAGGGTGTTGGATTTGATAAGTACTGGGATGATGGTGGAGGTTGGTGAATTCTGAGGCCGCCATGAGGGTGTGCACTGATGATTTCTGTGCAGCTGTAACGTCTGATGAGGCAGCGGAATCCTTGATCGAGTGGATTAATACTTTCAACATATCACATACTGGCGAATACTGGGCACCGCGTGGACCTAGGTACGGGTTGAAAATTCTTGAGGATCCTAAGTAGTAGCTGACTTTGAGAACAGAGATATCGGTACTGCGGAAGCCGTACTCGGCAATAATCTCAGCACGCCTCTGCACTTGCCTTGGTAAGCTGCTTGTCCAACGAAAAACATGAGCAGCGGTCTTTCCTTGGAAGCAAAGCATATTATCTTAGCTGGGTATTTCAATCATGAAGTCACGAAGTTACGAACCACAATCTTTGCTTGCTCTAATCCATCATTTTTATCTTTGCTTCTTCTAATCCATTGGAATCGTATAACCCTCTGAGAAATTACACCTCTAAGGATTTCTCACCCTTTATTATATCTTTCTCATGCTTAATAGATATATGCTATTCTAGAGGAGTTTGATAAGTGCTGAACCCAATTGGATATCTACTGCTCAAGAGGACCTTGATGAACAATGAAACCTACTTAGACACGGGCGTTATTTACAAGACTCAACTTAAATACTGGAGTTATTTATATGACTTAACTTAAATACTCGTCTTATTTACATGACTTATGCTCCATTCTCTAAGTATCTCTTTGTTATTAAGCCAGATTCAAGTACTATCCATCTGTTACCAGAAATACTTAAGCTTTAAGATGGCTATTCTAATGTACATTCCCCCAGAATTATATTGCATTTGCGACTAGAACGATGTGAAAAGAACAGGTAGCATGGCCTAAAATGAAATTATATAATAACTACAGAATTATCTATTTACGACTGAATTTACGCTCCGCTTTACGGCTTCCAAACTTAAACAAGATATGGAATGAACAGATTATATGGTCTAAAGTCTGAAGTATGGTCCTGTAAAGTTGTTTCCAAATACTACATGTTTCCAATAAATCATTGTGACCAAATCACTTGAATTTGATTGCATCTACCGAACCATCGTTCCGCAGGTGTACCCCAGCCTTCTTCGAGAGGAATCTACCAGTCCTGAACCAATAGAGGAAATCTATACTGCTTGCTGTGACCTCGAAAACCTCTAACGAGGGTAAGACTCCAAAGAAAGCCCGATCAGTGCACCTAACACCAGTGGGCCACACGTGGACTAAGTGTACGAGGAAACCGCGCGGGGTCGAACAGGGCATAGACCATGATGATTCACCGTTTCGCCGCTTCAGCTCTTCAATCCATTGTCCAGCGTTACAATTGTATCGGTCTCGATCGGAACGGAACGAATCCGATCTTCTCTGTCCCCCACTCATCCACCCCTGTGTTGACATCTCCAAAATTGACAGTCGAAGCAGACCTCAAAAGCATCATCATATCTTCATCGTCCGCTGCAGTAGCAATTTGCAACGCTCTGACGCCATCAGCGTTTTGAATTGAGCGATCTACTCCATGTTTCTCAATCAGTATCTGCGCAGCGGTGACATTGCCCTGCTCAACAGCGAAGAAGAACAATTTATTCGCATCAATCTTCTGCTTGTCAACCGTGGCTTGGGCTTCAATGAGCGCCAGCATGATCTCCAAGTGTTGGTTAGATTGTGCCAGCATGAGAGGCTCGTCCTTCCAGCGATCTTTCATATTGATGTTGGCACCATGGTCGATTAGAAGCTTTGTGGCGAGGAAGTCGCCTTCCAATGCAGCTATGTGAAGTGGTGTACGCTGCCAATGGTTTAGCCTGTTCACTGGCAGCATCTTGGTTTCGAGAAGCAGATATAGAATTTCGGAGTTGTCCGACTCAATTGCGCAGTGAAGAGGCGAATTTTCTGTGTAAGGTTCTAATATGTGTAAATCCTGCGTTCGCGTTTTGGTTGCCTCTGCAATGAGATCTGTGAGACCACGTCTTGCCATTGCCCATACAGGTAGCTGCTTCTCAGTGAGGTCATGACTTGATCGATCATATCCAGAGCTTTCGAGCATGTGCATGATAGTCTCATGTCCATATTGCCACGCCACCATAAATGCAGTCCTACCAAATTTGTCCTCTAGTAGCACATTGGCATTTTTCTCAAGCAAGACAGATACGACTGCTGCGTGACCCTTCTGGGCTGCGTCATGCAGTGGCGTTCGATGATATTTGTCCCGGATATCAGGATGTATGGCCTTCACTTCTGGTGAGCGATTCTCCGGCAGATGATCTTCCATCAACAGGCGGGCTATCTCATGATATCCATTCTTAGCTGCGCCGTGGAGCAGGCTCTGACCGTCTTCATCAGCGCACAACATATCAATCGGATACTCCATCATCACTTCTAGTGCTTTCTTGGCCCCGCGATTGACAGCGCGCAGCATGGCAGTGCCACCTTCACGGTCTTTCAACGCGGGGTTCGCGTTGTATTGCAACAAGAGTTCTACAATTTCGTCATAATTCCTTTCTGCTGCGCATCTTAATGGAGATCGGCCCACGTGAAAATCCACGATATCGATGCTAGCTCCCGATTCGAACAAAAGCTCGACAATGTCGTATTGATTTTCTCTGGCAGCAAGATAAAGCGCAGTCATGCCATTTACGTCTTGTAGGTCGAGGTTAATGGCTTGGTTCTTGAGTAATATCCGAACCTGGTCAACATGCCCCAAACGCGCGGCAAGCATCAAGGCTGTTCGATTGAACTCCTGACGGTGTACCATGTTGACATCCAGATCTCCGGGCATTTCACACACTAATAATTCAACAATCTTGCTGTGTTGTGAAGGCTCTCTTGAGGACATAGGGTTGCTGCTGTCATGACGACCCAATATGGCCTCAAACAGAGCCGTTCTTCCTCTGGCACTCACTTTCTGCTGAGAAGCATCTAGTGATAGAAGAAGGCGGGCAACCTCGACGTGGCCCTTCCTGCACGCATACATCAATGGTGTTTGACCGTACTTGGGCTCCGGGATATCTACCCGACCATGATCTGGATCCAAATCAGAAATGATGGATGCTAACCCATACCAAGCGCAGATATGCAACTTGTCGACACTTCTCCAGACGTCCCACGTATCATGTCCTCCTGGATCGGTGACCCAAGCGGCTTGCATACAATTATCTTTGCGTTGGGGATCATTGATCAGCCGCATCGCAGCTCCTTGAAGTTTAGCAGCGTGTTGGGGATTCCCGCTTGCAATTCGGATATGATCGCCCCAGTATTGCGAGGCGTACTGAAGGAAGGGAAATTCGGATTTCTTTGAGATGTAGTACTCATCCTGACAGGATTTTCGTGGAAGTACGAGTCCCAGGTAAGTCATGCACGCTTCCGCGATCTCAACGTCCGCATGTGGAAGCCATTTATTGCTATTCTCCTTATGGTGGAGATAGTCCTCCAAGGTACGATGTACCAGCCGCACCTGAGTCCCGTTTTCTTCGAAAATGATAAGAGCAGAAGTAGACCCAAGTATAGTTTTAGGTTGATCAATCGAATCGGCGATATCTTCCTGGTTGTCTCGCCCTTCTTGCAAGTCTACCACCGCCAGGGCATGTTGCAGCTCACTCAAACCGAGTGGCCTGCGAGCGCGAGTAACCATGCCGAGGATCCTATATGCCCGGTTGCGCTCCTCTTGCCCTTGTTCATGAATGCGCTGCATGGCGTCTTGATAGATATCATCAGTAGTGTCAGGAAAGTTTCTCAGTGCTTTCTTCAGCGTTCTCAGATTCGATTTGGTTTTCAATGAATCCATGTATAGCCTTGCGAACAGAAAGCGGCCGTTCGCCTTTTCGGCAACCGCGCTAATGATATGCTCTGGAAGGTTGGGGTCGCTCTGGCACAGATCCTGAAAGGGTGTTGTAATAGGATTCTCAGGCTCGTTCGTGGCTCGGTCATCTCTGAGGACTGGATCCCCATCTCCGAGCTCCGTACCAATCTCCCATCGAACATAGCTTTCGATATCCGCACGTGGTATCTCGACCCGTACCTCAATTTGGCCATAGGGTTCCGTCAAAACGTGCGATCTATCCAGGCACCAGAGACCTTTCTGTTTGCAGTCATAACAAAGATCATAATCGCCTCTATCGCAGATTTTGCATCGATAAGCCAGTTTGAGGCCTTGCGTATGACACCTATTACACTCGTAGTTGTCCAGGTCGCTCCGCTTGCTAATTTGTCGCGTTACGATCAAGATACTTCCCTTTCCTAATTTCAGCTTGAGCAGCTCTCTTTGAAGTGCTACTCGGTCGCGGGGCCCTATTTCATCAAAGGCATCTACGACGATGTAGAATCGCTCGTAGTTGTCAAGCTCTTTCACTAGGATTTTGTGAATGTCGTTGAAGTATGATATCGGCGAAGATTTTAGACGTGTCGCCTTTTTATACACAGACCTTAGTTCCTCGGATATAACGTATAACTCATCAAGCTGTATAAGCTGCTTGAGTAGACTTCCTACCAAGTGCGGTAATGTCTGAACACTGGATGATTTGTAGTTTAAATAGATAGAAAGAACAGGGAACTGACGCTGATGAGGATTGGTAGGGAGATGATGCGTGAGGATGGATGAGAGTACCGTTTTGCCTACTCCTAGCTCACCCACACACTGGAGGTACCACGGCCGTCCTTCAGCCCAGGCCTGGAAACGCTGATCTCGCCACAACCATTCGCCTGTCTCCTTAAGACAGTTCGCCCATAGCTCGTCTCGCTTTGCAATGAAGGAAAGTGGCGCCAACCAATCTGCAATCTCTTCCCTTTCCTTCGCTTCGCTTCTCCTTCTCCTTCTCTCCTCTTCCCTCCTCTGGCTTACCTCGAAGCTCAACAGACGACTGTCCATATTGGCCAGTTGAGTTTTGGTGAATTCGCTGTTTTCTTTCATTACAACTAATGTCTCGTTAAGCGTCTCGTCATTGTTCAGCGCGAGTATTGTATTGATTGCAACACAGCATCTTGTGATGGTCGTCTGCATTTCAGTGAAGGCATCCTTCTTGTAGTGCCAAGTTGCTCTTTGGTAAGCTTCAGCCCGTTGCCATGCTCTGGACGGATTCAATTTGACTGCCATCTCTTCGATCACCTGTTGGAGCTCCGCTACTATACCCTTGTACTCGAAGACCCATACACCATCTCTGGTGAATCGCTTCCCACGCACCTCCCAAAGTCCTCGGAGCCAGGGCGGCTCCTCGTCTGGGTGGCTGTCTCGGGCTTTCTCACAACGGACCAATAGTCTTTTCAATAATGATTGGAGCGTTTCGAAACTCTCCTTTAGAGCTCGGGTCTCTTTGGGTGCCCCAGCGAAGTCAAGTGTATATTTGATGACCCTCTGTGTGGTATCAAGCACGGTAAGAATCCCACTCGTGATACTCAAAGGATCCATGATTGCCAGTCGCACGTTGTCGTGCGATGGAAACAAGGCCCACGAGGTGCCTATGCAGAGCGAGAAACTCCAAATGGTGCGCTCACGCGGCTTGTCGCTGTAGGTAAGCTACTTTTCCAACAATATAAACCTAACGGCTAGCCCCAAAAGGTATATGAATACAGCAATTGACACTGATAGTCTTGATTTGCGCTAAATATTGTGAGCGAACCCTAACACTGGCGAGATAGAAATCTCTTGGAATATGCCTAAAGACTTAAAGGCCCTATAAACCCTTGATCTTTATTTCTTAGTGGCTGTTTGGACGGGAGTTAGAACCTGTAGGCAGATTTTTCCGGCTCATATTCTAGGTACGCGGCTGGGGTGGGCTTGTGGGGCTGAGAGCTTGGCATGCCAAGATCTCAGCCCTATGAGCCCCCCTAAAAAGGGTACCCAGACAATTGCCCCTCGGGCATATAAGATGCATCCGTGGTTCTTATAAGCAATCATTATGCCTCACGGCTGCCAGAGAAATGGTGGTGGCAGAAAAGGATATGTAGGGCTCGCACAATTCTCGGGACTGCCGGGGACATATTCTATGGATTGTTCATAGATAGAGCTAGCTGCAGGTATGTTAGTTGAAAGAGCTGGGGCTGTGCCACCTTCGAAGGGAAAAGGCTACGGACGCTGCGACAAGGAGAGAAAAGCTCGTTTGTAACGATGCACATCTTAAATGCTTGCCCGCCTCGTTCTCTTTCACTTCGTTTATAGTTAATGTTTGCATGATCAACGTTTTCGATGGATGACTTCGAGATTACATCGCCTTTTGCGGTTTCGCGTGGCGGAATACACATGGTGGACGGAGAAGGTCGCCAAGTTGGGGATACAGCAGACTTGACGAATAGTCATGTCCAGTCGAACATGTAAGTCGCTCTGGGCGGGTTCCTTGCGACAATTAACCGCTGGCACATGGTACATTGCAGATGGACGAGAGATCCATCGCTGTCTCTTAACGACCCTTCCATCCCATGCGGTCTCTCAGGCTGCGAAGCCGCGCAAAGCGCTCCCTCTAGACCCCCATCGAGGCCCGGAGCAAGCCACACACAACAAACGGCCCAGCTCGAAGATGTGCGTTTTGGTAGCATTAGGCTATTGTCGCCGTGGTTTCCTCAAATGAACCCGAAACATCCGATGGCACGTACGTGGAGAACATGGCACAGCCGCCGTAGAGTTATGCTCATTACCGCTTCGTCGATATCCTTGTCGGTGTTCCTGACTAATCTCATATTTGCTGTCGTCATGAGCATCCAGCACAAGCATTCGGATGCCGTAATAATATTACACGAAGGTGATTGTGGCCAGATCAAGCGAATCAACACTATTTTCCATGTTGTCATTAATATTCTTAGTTCATTGTTACTAGGCGCTTCTAATCTCTGCATGCAACTTCTCGCGGCGCCAACAAGAGCCGAGGTTGACAAAGCACATCTGAAGGGGAAATGGTTGGACATTGGAGTGCCCAGTTGGCGAAACTTGAGCCATATTAGCAACAAACGGAAAGTGGTTTGGTGGTGCCTTGGGATCAGTTCCGTTCCCTTGCACTTCATGTAAGTTCCAAAGCCATGAAATGCTTAAAAACACAAACTGAGCACGACCTTTTATTACTCAGCTACAACTCCGAGGTCTCATCGTCGTTACCGTCCTATAACTACGCTGGTGCGGTCGTTCGGGAGTCATTTATCCATGGTGCGCCGTGGGGTAACACCACGAATTTCGTCTCCACTTATAATGGGTGGCCTCCTACAGACGTATGGGATGCAATGTCAAGCTTAACAAACATGCAACAAATGGCATCGAGTGGCCAAGGCCTAATAAATCGATCCAAAGCTGATTGTGTTGGTAACTACTCGGATCCGTGGGCAGTCAGAACCAATCTGTTGATAGTAGTGGAAGATACTCCGTGGTCCCGAGGCCCTTCCAATCTACCATACAATGATCTGATTGGAAATTATTCTGTCCTTGATTATGAATTCATTGATACTGGATGGCAAGCTCGTGTTATTCGATGGGTCTGCGGTGACTGGGAAGACGGCAACACGTGGGACTTGTGTGACGGCAAAAGCCATATTACCCAGGATGGACTAGATCACTGGACTCGACTAAATCACACAGTGCTTTATTGTCTTAGTGAGCCACCAGTGATCGAAAAATGTCGGTTGAACTATTCTCCTAGCATCATGATCGGTATTAATCCCAGATCTGAGTGTTTTCCTCGACTAACATCATGATCAGCTATCTGTTGCTTCAGCTACTTCAAGTCGTTGAGCATTATCATCACGACGTTTTTACATCGCGAAAAGACCCTCTATACCCTTGGTGATGCCGTCAGCTCGTTCCTGCAAGACCCAGATTCGACAACGCTTAAGACAGGACTCGCTTCAAAGGATCTTCTGGTTGATTCCAAAGATTGGCAAGCTTCGAGACCGATGCGCTGGGCACCACAGAAGACTCGGTGGTACAGCGCTGCAAGCAAGAGGCGATGGGCTCTCACACTATCATTGTGCGTCAAAGACCCTGTCAGCAACATGATCCAATTAAGCTGACTATAGCGATTGAGGGTGCTATTCGCAATAATTGGTGCCTTGCTGGAAATGATATACGGGATGAATGGTACCAAGAAACGTGGGCTCCATCCCAACAATTCAAGCATACTTGAGATGAGCTTCGGTGGTGTGGCCCTGGACGAGCTGACAGGGTATTTCCTCCCCCGTGTCGTAAGTCTATCAATGATTGAAGAAACTGAGCACGAATCAGATGTAACAGATTGATTTTCTACAGGGAACCCGGGCCTTCATCTGGAATGTCCTCTGGGCCAATGTCTGGCAATTKATCCTCGCTTTTCTGTATCTCGCGTACAACGCCCTGCTTTCCTGTCAGCTTGTGATGGATGAATGGAGCGGATACGCCACCGAAAGGAAGACGCTGCGTGTCACACACCCCAAGGGCATCCAACGCTCGAGCTACTTTATATCCCTACCAATGAAGTACGGCGTACCGCTCATGGCAGCAAACACCACCCTTCATTGGTTAATCTCCGAAAGCATCTTTCTTGTCAGCATTACTACCTATTACCCGGGTGGCTTGGTCCAGGACCCGACATCTTCCTATTACTTCTGCGGTTATAGCAGCAGGGCTATTCTGGTTGGTACGTAGCATCTATTCTCGGTGCTACACAAAATTAACACGCTTGCAGCAATTTGCCTTGGAGTATTCGTTGTGCTGATACTCATAGTCAATGCCCTCCGTTCTCAGTCCAACAACATGCCACATGTTTTGACGTGCAGTGCCGCCATGAGCGCGGCATGCCATGCACCTCCAGAAGATACCGATGCTCATTTATTGCCTGTTCAATGGGGTGTCATCAGCGGCGAGGGTGTAGTACCGGCGCGTTGTTCGTTTACAACCCTAAGAACAGTGAGAGCCCCAGGCCTCGGAGACATTGTACTGGGGCTACCCAAGCATGGGCATAGCAGCCAAAGTAGCCTCAGAAACCAGGTACGGAAGTTGATATTGATGTTCAAAGGACTCGGGGCCAAAAAACGTAAACACTAACCCATACGGTCAACCTTGTACTCTTTCTAACACAACTTTCCTTTACGTGAGCATTTGACGCTTAGATGTCTGCTTGACTCTCGTGGTTATAATGCGCAACTTGTATGGCCTTGGCCATCATGTCGTTGAATGGGAACCAAAGCGTTTGCAAATCACAGCTTAGTAAGCAAGCTCTATCTGCTGCAAATTGAATGTATTCAGGGGAAAAAGACTGATGAACAGCATGACCTAGTAGCTCTCCTGTGGACCACTTATTCCTTGCTCTAATAGCTTCTCCATTCAAGCCTTCTTTCAGGTGGACAAGAGCCGTCTACGAGTGTCCACAGGCAAAGATGGACATCTACCTCTCGGCGATATTGATAGTGGAGAGGATGTTTTGGGGGCATTATGGCGTCTAGGGGGTCTGAAAGGTGTCATGAATATGCGACTCATAGATGTTACAACTTCTACTGGTCTTAGTAGGAACTCGAAGAACCCACGAGGAGTCATAGAAGAACAACTAAACACACCCACCAAACCGAACAGCTCTATGGGGGCTGAAACTAAAGCTGCTGAAGCGGGCCCATAAGAACCCCCGAAGATCGCCTCGGCATGGTCCCCAAGCGTCTTAGCTTTCAGGGATCTTCAGGGGGAAGTTCTAGGTCCATCCCTGTAGGGCTACTCGGTTGATAGGTGTGTTCGCTTGCTTCTACTATAGTATTTGGTGGCGGTCACCGCAACTTGGTGATTCTCTCCTCCACTGTTGATCTACAGATGATAATCATAAGCTTATGCTGATGCTTACGGCATGAACGAGTCCGGCAGAGCCGGATTACTTAGGTACCGTATCCACCATAGGTACTAAGGCTGTCCGGTTAGGCTCGCTTAGTAGTACACCGTTTAAAAACTATCTAGTGCGCTACTAAATTTGACGCCGTACCCCTTTCATCGGCAGATTGGGAATCTCTCAGCCTCACATACGAAGTAATCACATAAGGTCTTGGAAAAGCGGTCCTGCTGACAATGATTCCAGCGAGCAGGCGCCCCCCAATTCATAGAAGATTATCTGGTAGTAAATGATGCTCTTCCAAGGCTATTTCACTACATAGTACTACGAAGTCCTTCACATGTACTGTCGTGCTAACGTTGATCCTATACAGAGCAGCATTAACGGCTGAGGGCAAGGTTCTTCTGGTGCCTTGTCCGGCCCCCCACTAACACATACTTAGTACCTTACCTAGTGCTGTCAGGCCCCCCACTACTCAGTAGTGCTGACGCTGACGCGATCGGTCTAGCCTGGTTTGTTTCATGTCGAATTACGATGCAGCTCACCCAATATACACTGCTCCGTCCGCTGGAAATGGTCAATACAGATATTTTCATCTCCCTTCACAGTCTCTACCATTTCTATTTAACAGCGAGAAGCTCGGTCTGGCACAGTTGGAACTATGGTCGTAAGCTGTCTTACTGTCCCATAGCTTCCGTACGTCGTGCCCCTTGTTTAAGTCCATCTTTCATGTGATTGATGTCATGCGCCTCACGTTCGCTCTGCAGTTGCCTGCTCTTTTCTTGACATTCGCCTTTGGAGCCCCAGCGCCAGCTGTTTCACCAACTTCCAGTGCTCCAGCAGCTCAGTCAACCATCTGTGGTGACATAGTGAATTCTTGCAGTGCGTACTTTCCACTTGACTGAAATCTCTTACCATATGCTTACACATTTTGCAGACGACACCTTCACGGCAAAACAAGCATACGAATGCCTCACCAGCGTCCCTTTCAATCCGGCGATTTCGACTCGGTTCCTCAAATACTATAATGACACCATCCAATTCCAGTCCACACTGGCCTATCTCAAGAACCCCCCCTCAACCTATCAGCAACCTTCCGTCGACCTTCTAGCCGGTTTTGAGCAGATACAGAAAGACATTGATAATGGCGCTTTTCCCAATCAATATGTCTTTGAGGCCACACTGCAGAACCTAGTATACTCGGCCCACGATGCACATTTTCAGCTCGAGGCCGGGATACTTGACGCTTTCACCTTCCTAAGTCCCTACCCGCTCGTCGCTCTGTCGGACGATGGCGTCCAAATCCCAAAAGTATATACGACAGACGATGTCTTTCTTTCATTAGATTCAAGTTCGGACTTCAAGCCATCAGCTATCAAGACCATCAATGGCCAGGATGTCACAGCATATCTCACGCAATTTGGGGCAGCAAATTCAATTGGGAATCTTGAGCCGAACGCGGATTGGAATGACCTCATGTCGAGTTGGGCTGCTTACATCCAGGATGACTACAGCATCCTTGAGTCATATGTTGAATTCTATCCTGGCGAGACAATCACTCTGGGCTTTGAGAATGGAACAACGCTTGACCCTGTGCCATGGGTCGCGGTATACAACAGCCCAGGTCCTACTGGGCCGCTCGCTACTGGTGGCGATTTCTATAATTTCTTTGTCCTCGGCTTCTATCCGGCGTCCTTTGACGAAAATGCACCAGATCCTTGTGCGGCGTCAGATAACTCTACCGACTCATCCAACTCCACTACGACTTCGGTAAACTCTACATCGACCAACACGAGCTCCACAAGCGCCGATGCCACTGCAACTTCATGGCCGGACTCAGCTTATCCAGATCCCGCAGACATTTATCAACCAGGCCTATATCCCTATGGCGGGGGGTTTCTCACGGGGTACTTCCTGAAGAATATATCAACAGCTGTGCTTAGCATCCCGACTTTTGACATGTCCGACGATGATATTCAGACCTTCTCGGATACGGTCCAGAAGTTTCTCAACGCCAGCCACGCGGCTGGAATGGAGAAGGTCCTAATTGATTTGCAACAAAATCTGGGGGGTGATACGCTGCTAGCCGTGGATACCTTCAAACATTTCTTTCCTGCAAATGACACATTCCGTGGAAGTAGATTGCGAGCCCATCCAACTGCCGATGTCATCGGCAACACTTTCACCACCTATTTTGCCACCAATCAATCTGCAAATAGCTCAGTGTATGATGTATTGTCTGCAAGCGACTGGGTTGTGACAGATCGCTTGAACGCCAACACAGGTCAAAACTTCACGTCCTGGGGTGAATTTTTCGGTCCTCTTCAATACAATAGCGACAGTTTCACTAATGTAGAACGTGAGAATATCACAAGCTCTCTATTTGACAACGAGGCTCTGGGTATCGATATATATGGTGCATCGATTCCTGCTACAAATCCTCAATTGTACGAGCCCGAAAACATCATCATCCTTGCAGACGGTCTCTGCTCATCCGCTTGCGCTGTTTTCGTGGAAATGATGCACCATGACGCCGGAGTTAAAACTGTCGTGGTTGGTGGTCTACCACAGACTGGCCCCATGCAAACAGCTAGTGGTACTCGCGGCGCGGAGATCTACACCGCCGAGAACATTGACGATGATATTGTAGCCGCAATCTACCTCAATGCCACCACGGCTGGTTATCTGCCTGACAGAGAAGAAGACGTATGGATATCATTTATGGGTATCAATCTCCGGGACCAGATAAGGAAAGATCAGCAAGATGTACCTGTCCAATTCCTATACGATGCAGCGGACTGTAGGATATTCTACACCATGGACACGTGGAACGACTACAGCAGTCTTTGGACATACGCCATAAATGCGATCAGCGATCCGAAGCTATGCGTAGCTGGCTCCACCGGTTTCTCAACGACTGGGACCGACTCGCAAGCCACCAACCCTCCTCCTACCTCGAAGACACCTGGGTACAACGCATCCTCGCTTCTCGGAACAAGCAACCAATTCACCAACATGTTCACCGGTCCGGAGCTGGACATCTTCCATCCTCACACCTCTGGAACCCAGAGAACAGCTTCGCAAGCCTGCAATAATCATGGTATGGGCTGTCCAGTTGGGCGATGTTCCCTCAAGAAAACCGAGGGCCAAGGCTCGTACAATGGCCACACTATTACCTTCCGCTCGGGAACGTGTCCCTCTAACAATGCGGCTTCGTCGGGTATTAGCGCGCTCGTTACCAAGAATGACGAGCCCGCTGAGATAATTGGAGATGGAGGGGAAAAGAAGCCAAATGGTGCGAGCTCAGTGGCTGCCGCTATAGTGCAACCATACGGTAAATTCTATGGCAGATGATGAGCACTTTAGCTGTTTTTCATGCACTGCATAGCATCGTTGGAAACATCTTCCATTCTATTTCATAATACCATTTTATATAATGATCATATCAAATATAATAGAGGAAATTTCCACCTCTAGAAAGAGCGTAAGGAATCAAGAAATTGTCATCCAAAGTCTCGCATCCCTTTCACGGTGTTCCCCCCCTTCACCACCAAAGTACCAACAATTCCACCCGCGAGCCTAGCAAGCGGTTGCCATTACCACCAATGAACATAACTATCAAAACAAATTTCCTACATTGACACAACCCTAGCGCTCTCACACCCGTTGCCACAAGGGACATCCTTGTTCCAGTGCATATCGCCCGCCTACAGACTTCAAGTGGGATACTAATATAGATCAGGTTTAGTCAACCTTAAAGCTTTATTAGTGATGGGTTAGGTTAGATTATTGTCATTCTGCATCCTGATGATGGGTCTTGGGGAAACGTTCTGTCAGGGTATATAGCTGCATTCCCTAATCTTGACTGGAATTAAATGTTCTCTGAATTCATATAAAACAGCAAGAACCCACTTTATGTATATGCTCTTTCATGCCTTCAGGGCTTTCACAAAATATATTGACGTTGTCGATTCGGGAAATCGACAAGATGCTCCAAAGTGTTGGCGATTTTGATTCGGCAAGATGTACGCTCCATGGTGACAGTAGATTTTGACTACATTGCATGGGAGTTGGGTATCATACAGCAAAAGACTCGAGAGCACGAGGCGTGTTGACGGAGGAAGCGGCTGTGAAGGCGTCTTGGCGAGAGCTGGGGGAGGAAGAGGAATATGAGTCGCAGAGAGGTAGGGGGCCAGTGAAGACATCGCAGGACGGCCATTCCCCAGCATCAACCACCCCATTCCTGGAGTCGTTCCTCCGGCCATCAGCTTCGGACATGCAAGTCTTAGCATGAACCATCTCCACTTGCTGAAAGGTCGTATTGTTCAGCTTTTTGCATGTTGCTTTCAACCCTCTGGCGCCCAATACTTGTTTTGAACCTCGAAGTTCCTCTCGTTCCGGCGCGGCTGCGATCAGCTTTCAGGAATTCGGAATTGGCACTCTGTCGGATTCGGTGCTCGTATTCTCGAACATATAATGGCGAGAAGACCTGCTCAAGGGGAGATGGCTGGCATAGATGTGGAACCTAGATACAATGAAAGAGCTGTGAGGCTGTATTAGAGCTTTCCATTCGACGCCGTTGATGAAGACTTTCAGAGCTCAGGATGCGTGTTTGCGTCATTTAGATAAGGGTGTCAGTAGATAACGCAGTTGATGATGCTGCTCTCGAGTGATTTATCACTGGCGGTGTGTTTGTCTCTGCCTCGTAAATTGCTTGACGAATACTAAATGTGGGCAATTTTGGTCATCTTCCCATAGTCTTCAATCTTTGTACTACCTTTTGAGTGAACGCCGTACTTCCAGCTGCAGCAGTGTTGCTTTAATGCTTTCGCTCTTACCATAGATGTGCATTGTAAAGAAAGTCGCCTTGTTATTCGCACAGTATCACGTTTCACAGAATTATCGATCCCCGCTTCTGCATTGTCAGGATTCAAAAGTCTAAATGCGAGCTGCTTGCGGCCTCAAGTCGGATTCGGTGCAACAAAATCCTGGAGTGGCGGATAGTGACCACTCCTGCTGATGCGGCTTGAAGATTCATACAGTAACACTGCATAGCATTTGCCTCGAGCTGAGTCCAGGGTCTAATACGTGTTGGTGTGTCGCACCTTCACTCATTTATCATGGTGAGCTCTTGCTTTCTCTCTCCTTCGATCTTACCTCAAACAATCAACGTCTTACAGACAGAGACATCGACGCATTCAGACACTTACGCGAATTTGCAACGATGCCGAACTGGTCTACCTGGGATAAGGACGAGGAGATCGTCCTCATCTACTTTCTATCTTGCGGAGTCCGAAAGCCTGCCGTGTGCAAGCTCATCACTTACAAATGCAACACGACCCGCCGCGACGAACAAGACATAAAGCATCATGCGTTCCAGCTCCACTACGCTTCAACACACGACAAGTGGAATGGGTTTGGCCCTCTGTTGGTGCCACAGGCGGAAGCACCTAGAACCCACGCAGCAGTTCCTGACGTATGGGCAATCGACTGGAAAGATTCATGGAAAGAGCAGAATGTCGACAACTGGCTTATTCAAAAGACCTGTAGGACTTACCACTTGAATAAGCTTACATTCATCGATAAG
Organism: Cladonia macilenta KoLRI003786; assembly: GCA_000444155.1. Classification (NCBI taxonomy): domain Eukaryota; kingdom Fungi; phylum Ascomycota; class Lecanoromycetes; order Lecanorales; family Cladoniaceae; genus Cladonia; species Cladonia macilenta. Next base: position 1,051,775 of record KE598560.1, read on the forward strand.
GAGGCAGAAGAGATTATATGCGAAGTGGGTCTTGGTGATGCTTTAATCACCACGCTGGCTAATAGAGTGTTCCAGGAGCACGAGCCGGATGAGATCGACTACCATTGGGTGGAACATCGTCAGGAAGTGCTTGTGGAACGGCACCCTCGCGATTATAAGGGTGGTTATGACAGTGATGATGACGCTGCTGTTGAAACCGCTGCTGTTAATACCGCTGCTGCTGATACCGCTGTTGATGGTACGGATGATCACGCTGACGGTACCGGTGACGATACCGGTGATGATCGCAGTGAGCGTGGCAGGTCATGACAACTCCGGAATGCGAAATGCGCTTTAGCTGGACAAAATGACCTTGCTAGAAGGGAACAGGGCACAGCCCGCGCATGAAACGCCAGTATCCATCAACAAATAATTCAAACTCCTAGAGAAAGGGATTCACAGAACTCATGCTCATGTTACCCAGTAGTGGTGTTAATACTTCGAGAGTCCTGGGAAAGCCGTAGATCCCCATAATCTGCGACATCCTGTTCACTCGTCTACGACTTAGTAGCAAAGAAGTTGTCCAGGAAGATTAACGAAATTCGACGAATTACCATCGTGACCGCTCCTATAAGTATCGGAAAACAACCACTTTGGGTAGTGATATCCGTCACACGCATTTTCTGGTTTGGAACAACCCTGTAAACAGACTTTCCTTATGTTCATCTTCTCCAATCGTTGGTATCTGCGTTAGCATAGTAGTTTGGTAGCATAATAAAATTAGGCAGGTATCCGTAAATGAGACTTGCCACGAGGTTACATCAAGCTTCACTAAAGCGGCAACAATGCGCACTTTGGCCTTGTTTAGCGTATATGTAATTACCTACATCAGCTACCTGTCAGCTGCGCATCATTTCTTTGCCACTTCCAAGTCCTCGTTTTGGGGGCGTTATCTCCTCATATATCCTGTGGAACTATGGATTGTGCTTTGTGGCTGCATTAAACAGTTTCGAGAAAGCGTCCACACTAGACAGCGGGAATAGAATGCCCAATTCGGGTCTAGCTGAGTTGCTGTGAATGATGTACTTCACGACCGTATTTGACAGAGACGAGCTTTTCACTTTTGTGAAGTCTGCGCAATGCTAGGGTATTCGAACAGCGGGGTCATCTCACTATGCCTGTGGCCGTATCGTTTGCAGCTTATGATTATATGGCGCTCTAACCGGAGTTCTCTCCAAGGGTTGTCATTGCTCATAGATGACATATGTTCACTGCTCCGCTTTTTGAAGTTGTCTGCTGAGATGCTCTGGATCATTGAGAGCGATTTCTGAGTATGCCGTCCCAGAGTCTCATATTCTAAAAACACTAGCGACATCAGACAGATTGGACGCGCAGAATGGACTTTCGAGATCGTTCATCATTTCATCTATCTCCGCAAGTTTGGGTCTTGGGGAAAGGATATCCTCATCTCTAGCAGTGGCGGCTTCCTCAGTTGACGACCGTATCTTGTGTACATACCAGGACCGGATACGATCGAGTAGCGTTTTCAGCAAAATCCAGAAGTCTGGGAGTGGCTGGCTCGTGCTATCGAAAGTGGTGAGCGATTGCATTCGGTAACATAGAGATTCAAGGTAAAGATCAACCCGGACTCGCTCTTGGGCCGTGTCAAAGTCCCAATGAATGTCATTATAATTCTGGCTCGGGACACATAACTTGCAGATAATGGCGAGGACACGAAGCAGTCGCATCCATTCCACAAAAGATAAGAGACGGTAATGCGTGGCTGACATAGCGAGCAAAGTGTCGAGGTAGGCTTTGGCGGCTTGTAGACAAGAAAGGAGGAGATCGAGGTGAAAGGTGTCAGTTGAGGATGGTGCGGAGTGGCTCCCATCTCTCGAGGAGCTGGGAGTTCTACGGAGACCAACGCAATGTACCTCCATGTTGATAAAATTGTATGAAAGATCCATTATCACTATACGCGTGTTGATTCTTAGAACTTTTTGAAGAGTCACCCAAGGCTCTGCTTACCTTTATCATTAGTGCTCGTCCGGCCCTCGGTTTCCAATCCCTTTAAGTGCGATTGTAACGACTTCAAGTGCATTCGTACCCAAAAATCGTCAGCGTCGAAGTTGTCGCTATTCTCTGATTTCAGCATCGTGTGGGTTTGGTTGCCCAGTTGAGCCAATCTCATGATACGTGGCAAGGTGGCGTCAGAAGGGAACTCTCGCTTTGCGTGCAGGCTATCGTAACAATCGGTCATGTATTTAGATAGCGTCAAGGAATTTGGAGTATCCAGTATCATGGTGAACCTTAAAACATAAGCAATGTTCGCGAGATATGCAAAGTCGGCCTGCTCTTACATGGCAGATAGATAAAAACAACCGAGAAACGCTCTCTGAGACTCTTGTTCTTGGCTCAACACCGAATATACGCCTTCGTCGTTGGAGGACATCTTGGAGCTGGCTTTCTTACTGATGCCAAGGTCGAAAGCCATAGCATTAGCTATATGAAGCAATTGATTGATCTGCTGACGATTTGGGTCGAAATGAAGGTGGTACCTGGTCCATCATTAGCAGCGCTCTTATTATGGATATGGGATACCACCAAGCAAGGTAGACTAGTATGCTTTGTAAACAGTCAAGGCTTCTTTGTGCGTTTGCAATAGCCTTGAGAGCAAGCTCATTCCGATATCTTACTTCAAGGGTTGATTGAAGCAATCGGATTTTTCCACACGCAGTCATGCAAATAGCCAGGAATAGCATAGGCTTCTCCCTTGCGAGATCTTGTGCTGCAACATCTGGGGAGATGAGAACAAAAGGAAAGCAGTCCGCCATCAAACGGTACTCGTTCAACAAAGCATTACCACAAGTTGTATCAATGACATCTCTTACTAGCGGATGGTCCAGTCTTTGCTCATCTAATGAAACAGCTTGGGCCGTTGCAGACTCTGTCGTGAGTATGTTTTCACTTTTCTCGTGCGAGTCAATAGGAGCAGGATTTTGATGAGTGACGACTGAAGTGCTACGACTTGGTATCTTTGAGCCTGCGTAACCTTGCCTTTCTTCTTCTACCGGTAGGCTGGGGCCGAAAGCGCTTAGCTGCTCTGCATTGTACGGTTCTTGTGCACTTTCAACAGAAGCTCGACGCGTTGGAAAGCCTTCGCGTATTGTGGGCGAGGCTCGGTCGTTTTCGGATTGCCCGAGAAGCGCGACGAGGCCGTCAATCTTCTGTTTAATCTGAGCTGTTCGGCTACTAAAGGGTGTAAGTGATTATTATGAATATGACAGCTTGTCCTGCTATCTGCTTACGATTCGGAAAGACGGATTCGTTTAGACCGTGGGTGATCCTCCGCCCAGACACATTCTCTTGTAGATTTCAGGCACCTTGGTAAAAGTCAACAAGATTTCTTAATTAAAAATTCTTTGCTCGAAATCTATCAGGAATCTCATAAGAAGATGCACATCTGCACAGCAAAACAAGACTTGTATATTTATGAGCTCAATCGGAAAAAATGAAAAGCAAACTGAATGAGCCATTCCTTACCTTTCACATTTATCGGATTCCACACTTGGTACACAGCGAGTCTTCAACGCTCGGCAAGGTTTGCAGGCTTGGGAAGACCTTGGCCGCCGGCGTCCCACCTCCTGCTGTTCCACGTGTGGCTCCATATGAGAGTTTCGCGGCTATGGTGCAGATCGAAGGAATACATGCGGAGCATTTCATTTTGCAGGGTCGGATATATCGAACAAGATATCTCGACACAGCGCTAGCCGAGATGAACTCTAGCCGAAACGCTAGAGAAATAGAAGTCCTCCCCTGTTCTGTCCCACATCACTACGTAGGAACCGTTACACTCTCTTCTGCATGTAGTTGCGTCGCAGGATTTGCTACATACCTAGCCATAATCCTGGTTAACTTGGTTATATTCAGCATGGGAATAAATTACCACAGCCCAGACGAGTGCGGATCGCCTATGACACCACGTCGATGGAGAACTGACCGTAAATTCCTACCATTGGAGATTTACGGTAAGGATCATGACCTGGAAACCATAGGCTGGCCAGCCGGATACTCAACAGCAGTCGCATGTCCACGTCCAGAACACAACTGCGCAGACTGCGGCAGCCCCTCTGTTCACGTTGGCGCCATCATCATCGCCGTTGATGGCACCTGTAGATCCACCCCCACGGTCTGGGGCCCCTCAGCTATCGGAGTATTTTTTGCAAAGGACTCACCATGGAACATCATGAGGCGCCGCAACAAGCCAATGGCCACAAGCCAGACCGCGGAACTCCAAGCTTGCATGGCTGCTCTCGATATGGCCATGATCATTAAAAAGGAGAGCTTAGAAGAGGATCTAAGCCAAGTCATCATCAAGGCGCACTCGGATTACGTCTTCAAAGGAATGACGGAATGGACCGCCAAGTGGGCTAAGAATGGCTGGTTGAATGCCAAGGGCATGCCTGTTGCCAATGGGGAACTCTTTCAACAGGTCGAACAAAAGATCATAGATCTTAATGATCTTGGCGTTGAGGTTCTGTTCTGGCAGGTACCACGGTCTCAGAACCAGGAGGCTGATACGCTAGCAAACTCTGTCTTTGAGAAACCCAGAAGACCTTAGCATATCCGGTATATGCTTGCTTGCAAGGGTATCGCTCCGACTTGCATCCGCAGTTCTAGGATCGCGGTTAGCTCTATGAAGCTGCTCCATCTCTTCTGGGTATCGCAAGGTGGGCCATTGCGATATTTCCAGTCTCAGAGGATTGCAACCACCAAATCTGTACGTCTTCGCAATTACGATTAAAAGCATGGCAGTGTTAGTTGGTCAGCGTGACCGGCTAACATGGAGCATGAATAGCTGCCCTAATCTTGTGGGAATGCTAGGTTAGATGGCTTCTAGCATATCAATCACCACTCAGTGTATATAGTACTCTGTTAGCTTTAGAGGGGGCAGAAGAACGTGAATGGCTATCTCAGCGGAGCATCACTCTTCAAAAGCAAAGCTGCGCACGTTACGCGCAGAAATTGTATGCTTTCAAAAGTCTACGCTACCATACATCTCCTATCTTCTCTTCAATCACTGTTCAGCCTCTACAAATGGACGCTCTGGACGCCTTTCATAGGGAATATTCATTCCTGGCTTTACAGATGGTAGCAAAATGTTCAATCATCCAATCCAAAGTGCTTATATTCCAAACTAAACTGTGACCGGTAATTATCGAACGGTGCTCAACCCGCAGCCAAACTCACATGGTGGCTGTTTTCCACACGCTCTTCCACCGTCGCTTGCTTTTCCTTCACCGTAGGTACCTCACCACTCTCCATACCTAAATACCTTTCCTCCGCAGCAGCAATACACCTTATATTAGCCGCCAACTTATTCATCGTCTCCACCCATTCCTCTTCCGGCTGACTATCCCACACAATCCCCCCACCCGCTTGTAAATATGCAACACCATCCTTCACCAACATGGTCCTCAGCGCTATACACGTATCCATCGCTCCCTCCATTTCCCTGCCGTCTTTATCAACATTTCCGTACCCGAAATATCCTACCGCACCGGCATAGACGCCTCTTTTTTCCGTTTCGAGCTCGGCAATGAGTTCCATGGCGCGGACTTTGGGGGCACCGCTGACTGTGCCGGCGGGGAAGATAGAGCGGAAGGCGTCGAAGCGGGTTTTGTTTTTGCGGAGAAGACCACTGACTTGGGAGACGAGATGCTGGACATGGGAGAATTTTTCGACGACCATGAGTCTATCTGTTCTTGTGCTTAAGGGCTCACATACGCGATTAATGTCATTTCTAGCCAAGTCGACAAGCATGACGTGCTCTGCTCTGTCTTTCAGACTTCCTCGGAGTTCGTTGGCGAGTTGGAGGTCTTCTTCGGGAGTCTTGCCGCGTTTCACGGTACCGGCGATTGGGTGGGTTATGATGCGGTGGGTGTCGGGTTCACGTTTGACGAGGAGTTCGGGGGAGGCGCCTACAAGGTGGAAGTCTGAGCATGATATGTAGAAGAGGTAAGGAGAGGGATTTGTGGTGCGAAGTTGACGATAAATATTGAACGGGTGAAGAGTGGTCGGCCGAGCCATTCGATGCGAAGGGACAGCCTGTATTATAGATCCCCTCTGTATCTCTTTCTTTAGCGTCATTACATGTTCTTCGTAGCCTCTTTGACCAATGTTGGATATAGCATCTTGATTTGGCATTATTGGGGGTTGAGGAGGAAGTGGTATATCGGGCGACTGCAATACTGCGATTGTATCATTGATGGTCTCATAAGCATGCTCGTAGGCTGATGATATGGATATCGGATCGGTAGGTGGAGGAGGTACTTGGATGTATGTTATTATCTTGACGACTTGGAAGAAGTGATCGAAAGCGATGATCGTATCGAACAGCATGAAGAATGATTCTGGGACATGAAGGACATCTTTCATCTTTCGAGCCGTCTTCGGCTCAAAATATCGAACACAATCATAACCAACATAGCCAATTGCTCCTCCAGTAAGTGGAGGAAGTATTAGCCCAGGAATGACTGCTTCTCGGTATTGGGCAAGCTCTGCTTCGAGGATTGGTAGTGGGTCGGTCTCTGGTCCATGACCTGGACCTGTCTTTAGTATTTTCCGCGGATCTGAGCAAACTGTAAGCCAGAGTAGGGCCAAAGCAACAGATTTCCTGCCTTACTAGCTCCGACAAAGCTGTACCGGCCAATGGATTCGGCACTTGCTGCGCTTTCGAAAAGGAAGGAATATTTGGCGTTGGTACTATATAGAATTAGCAAGGGACAATATTAGATCTACCCGTCATGTTTACTTAGCCGAGATCTTGAGGTATGCTAATGTAGGAGTGAGAATGTCGGCAGGTATAGTCGCACATACCGGGACGAGGTTTGGTGGATTTGGAGAGCTTCTGGATGCTGCAAGGATTTCTTGCACCGTTTCAAGTGATGGCTGTATACTGAACTACACAGCCATTAGTTGTCTGCCTCAATTGAAATGCCTCAAAGCGAACGTACTTGTGGAGCCATTTGGCAGCGAGTGAGGGACTCTAGTCAACAGAAAGTGGCCCAGAATTTCGTTGGTGAGGGGACGCCCGCGGGAGATCTCTAGGTACATTAGGCCCGGGATCGGCCTAGATCCCGCGCCTGCGGCAGGCCCCAACAAAGCCTTTCCAGGGGTCTATTCGCACCGTCTCACAACCTTCCCTGCTGAACCTCCAGGGAGATGAGCACTCATACGACCGTCTTAGCATCATCGAGAGATGTGAAAGAGACGCGTGGAAGAAACAATCCATTCTTCTATCTCTGTTGTATACTATACATGGCGCAACAAATGCCTGAGTCACAGAACGCCGCACGATTTGTACACAATGTGTGCAAGCGAAACGCAAATATGATAGAGACCCCATCAGAAAACCATATCAACGATATTAAACACCAATGTCACATTGTTATCCCTTAGTTACCCCCAAGAACAAATGGATACCTGCGATTTCCAACCCATTGACACGCTCGACTTCGCCATGCTCGCTTACTTGGATATCCTTAGTCTTCATTTCATCGATCGTTGACGCATTATCCGGCTCTCCTTACTCCCGAGGTTTGACAAAAAGCCTCAGCTTGATGCGCTTGCTAGGTTGAGCTACCTGTGCATCTTCCTGCTCATCCTCCGTCTGGGGCCTCACGGTGAGCCTCAACTTCTGGCCGGCCTTTCTCCTAGGTTGCGATGTCTTCAACGCCAATGCTACTTCCTCAGGCCAACTGAGTATGACATCTCCTTTGTTGTCAACCACGGTACCATTTGGGGCGAGCTTGGGGAGGCTCCTTGCTTGGGCATCGTACACGATATCGCCGCACTGGAATTTCGGTGCCGCTTGTCGAGTGCGAGGTCTGAGTGATCTGGCCGTAATGGTTGGTGAGGTTGATGGTAGCGGTGATTCTAGCGGTGGTGGTGTCGATAGTAAGTCCTTCGGCATTCCAGCTTGTAGCTCTCTTCCAGCCCAAAAGTTCTGATCCATGATGAGGTGACGGCACGTAGTCTTGCAATCGTCCTTATTACGCTTCAAACACCACGCAATCTTTGTCCAACTTCTTACTCCGTAATCTTGGACCCAAAGGCGAAGACGCTCCAGCTCCTTATCTGTCCATTCCATTGGACTGTGCTTGACGAGAGTGACTGAGCGCGGGTCGAGGCTTTCGATCTCCATCACAACTATCTCCTCCGCTTCGTTACCTTCTTCTTCATGGTCCTGCGAGGCGTAGGTGGGTCGCACACTGATATCTTCTGCGTCGTCATAGATATCATGTTCTCTCTTGATAACACTTCCATCATACGTGATACCCTGTTGCTGGTCCAGCGCCCCGCTGTCAACCGTTGACATCGAACTCGGAAGATTTCCATCTCGCTCCGAAGGCCTGTTATTATGAGGTTGTTGACGCAGCCCATTCTCACTCGAAATCCGAATCCCATCTGCATTGCTTCCTGAAATTCGTACTCGCTTGCACCGTGGTACACGTTCGTCCAATTTGGATTCTTCTTGGCCTAAATCTTCGGTGGGGTCTCGTCTCCGTTTGTTCGTTTGGCTGTAAATGGTCTTAAGGGTACCTGCGGCAGGGTTTGGAGCTCCACCCAATCCTTCGGCAATGGGATCTTCGTTGTTCAGTTGAATTTTCCAGTCAATATCCTCACGATGCTTTTCTGACGGTTGTTGACCACGACTATGATTTGTTTGCCTCTCGAGCAGTTCCCAGTCTGCACGGGCAGTCTCTGTGAGGAGGCCATCGATATCCTCGGTGCTCGTCTTTAGTACGGATGGAACGCTACATGGCGGCGTTGCCTCGTTGCAAGGGCCCACATTCTGGTCTTCCAAGCTTTCACCAAAGGGCCCAACCTCGTCACCATCTAGGAAGTTCGATCGACGAGGTTGATTGCCTTCTTCAATACATTCCCGGAGTACCTCCGGAGTTTCTGCCTAAGTTTTAGTGCCGCAGACAACTCATCTTCTGACTCCGGAAACGTACGGCGTCGTCGCTGCATCTGCATCTGCAATGGCGATGCATTGGTAGGTTCAATCTCGCCCATTGGGCCAACGTCGTCATGCTGCTCCATATTCCGTTTCGTCACTATATAACCGTTAGCGAACTGCCAAGACAGACTAAGAAGTTGTCGAGAAAACCATACTGCCTCGTCCAGTATACCCGCTGTTCCAGTTGACTGGTCGAAAGGCCACTCTGACATGCAAGTTGTTCATACAATTGTTCCTCTCAACTCTTTCTGCTGAGTCACAGCCCCAATGCTCATATGATCTCTCGGAGATCAAACCTTTCGACCGCAAATGGGAGTATTCCAGGAGTGCCGTATCGATACCTTTTCCGCAATTCTTGTTGTGGCAGTCGTCGGTGCAGGCAGGCTCGTCCTGGCTATGCTCATGCTGAGCAGCCTTGGCGAAAAGGCTCTCTGATCTTTCGAGGACATCGCCCATCATCGGCTTAAACGGTTCTTCGGCGTACTCATCATATCCGACTGCTCTTTGGTTGTTCCGATGCTGTCGTTCTTCCTGCCGAGCAGCCTCTTCGTCGTGGTTGGCTAGCCCATGGAGGACTTCCTTCGCTTCAGTCATCGATGCCTCCTCAATGGCTTCTTCTTCAATGGGAGCCATTGTCGTAGCTGCTCTCGGTCTTTTGCCATTCTTAGTGTAGCTAAACTGAGCAGCCGCTTGTGGATTGTTGTCGAGGGAACTATGAACGTCAGTAATTGCAGTTTCTATTCCTTCAACAACTTACCCTTGGACAGAGCCGTTTGTCGCAACTGATTTCGGCGATGCAGTCTCCATTTCTTCAATGACTTGCTCGCGGATGGGAGTATTCGTCGTAACTGCTGCGCGGAACATGGCAATCTCCTCTGAAGCCACTGACATCGTGGATACTATATATGGGTTGACGTGATGTCTAGAAAAGATATGCAGATGAGGAGTTGACGTGTGCTAAGAATCCGATATGCAGATGGGGGTAGATGCAGTAGTCAATGGTTTGTATAACTGTAAAGATATCTTACGCGTGAGTTTGATGGTATGGCAGCAAGTATTTGTGGGGGGGGAAGTCAGACAAAGATAGGGCAAACCGGATTTCTTATACAGGCTTTTCACATGCTAATTTTTAAACTATATTCCAGCCTGTGGAAATTGCGACCAATAATACCAACAACCACTGTGGGCACATGCGGTGAAAGGCTCCAATAGAGTCATATTGAGAACTCTTATTTGCTCAATGTTGCTCTCCTGGGCGCTGATAGCAGGCTTTCATCAGAACTCTCGAACCTAAAGACGGCACAAGAACCCACTCTCAGCATAACCAGAGTTACATAGTACTAATGGCACCTCACCCCGCATATAAACCCCCCGTCCGTGTGTCCATACATATCAATTCCCACCGGGAGCAAATTCGCTCTTGTTTTCACAAGGCTTTGAAAGATCGGCACATGCCAAGCCTTAGACTCATTGTCAGCCTCGTTACATAAACTCAAATTCCTCACTCGGAATATTCTCTTCATGCCAAGATTTCTTCGCCCAACAATTTGATAGCGTATTCTTGCGCGTGGACAAGAATTTGGGGACAGGAGATAAGGGGGTTGAGGTAAAGGTTCGAGACGATTACGCCCAACATTGACATGAAGACACCTAACGCAATTGCACGACTTGTCTTTCGAATGACCGGAGGCGCAGTTTACCTACTGTCTACTCGCATCAAACCCTTTCTCCATCTCATCATGCGAACCCTTTAATAAATTACTAGCTCTCTCACCACAGAATTCATTATAAATACTTCCTAGAATAATAGCAACATCACCCATCCTATTCTCAATGAACCTTATACATGCACATATAATTCCCAAAACCCCATAGTTCACCCATCCTTTCACGCCTCCATTCTCCACTTCACACCCTGTCCACCTCAGAGCACACTAGCCTATCCAACCCTTCCCTACACCCACCTACGACCCACCCCCCACCATAACCATTCCCATACTCAGCTCCTTACAACCACCCTTCCACACCCCCTCATCAATCTCAAAGAACCTCTTCTTCACTAGCGCAGTTTCACCTCCTCCCATCCCCTCCACCCACGTAGGAAAAGCTTCGAAGGATTGTTGAATAAAGTACCACTATAGAAATAGGAACGGTGGTGTGCATTTGAATATTTTATCGCAAGCACCCTATCTTTTTCTATCAGAAGGAATCTGCCTCCATCCACCTAGGCTATTCAACACACAACCAAAAAGTTCCGTTAGGCTAAAGCTCGGTTAGAGGCTTTCGAATGGATGGAACTGGATCTAATACCCGAAGCTGGATTCTCAATAACAAAGCAGTGCACATCTAATAATGAGATCACTTTTTCGTAGGTTGGCAGAGTCGTTTTATCTTACATAGAAGATGAAGGCTGGTTCTGGATAGCTTGATGCTTGTTTTCAGGCTAGTAGTCCTTCTGTATTTGGTTGTTCGTGGTTGGTAGGTTTGGTATGCACGTGGAGTTTTGGGGGGTTTGGTCTGGGGGGGGTGGGCGTGAGGGATCTGGGAGCTGCGGGGGGGATGGTGGTGGTTAGTGGATAAAGAGAATGAGGGTGAATAAGGAGGAGGGTGGGTGGGTAGTAGCGTTGGTTGGGGTCACGGAAGATTTGAGTGGAGGATAGGAGATAGGAGGAGGGTGAGAAAGCTGAGGAGAGACTCAATGAGTATGAAGGAGGAAAGAGGATCTTTGGGGGCTGGATGGCTGGGTATCAGGAAGTATGCGGAGCTGGACTATGCTGGACCTTAAGAACTGAGAATTATCATGTCCATTCCCCCTAGCCACAGTAATAGCCATAGCTTGAATGTTCAGGCATTCCAGAGTATAAGATCCCGCTTCATACACAGCGTCTCCTTCCCATCATACTCATGCACAAACACCTCCTCAGCAGGATCCACCCAGCATATTTCCAGCGGCCAGAGCTTTTTCATACGACAAATCTGATTCCCTGCTCTTGTCCTCACAATGTCTACGACTTTATGTCTGTTGCCCTCCAACAGAGCGCTTATAACCTCTTTGTCGAACATCATGACTTCGATGGTGTGCTTGATGGCTGCGACGGCTAGCTTGTCATTGGTTTGTCGAGCTTCCTCAAGACCCTGTTCAAAGTGGTCAGTATTGGGGGTTTCTTTCTCCTGTGCAGTAGAGGTGGCTTACCCGGTGGAAAAATGTTGACCAGCCTCCTCCGTAATTGGGACATATGACAACACCTACTTTGCCGTCCTTGTTGATGTAGCGCTCCACTTGCTTGTACTTTGTTCCTGAGGGTAGCCTGGAAGTAGGAGATATAGGAGCTACGGCATCCGAAGATCGTGTATTCGTTGTAGGAATTGCAGAGGTGGGACTGTTGGTGGACGTGGCAAGTGTGTTGTGTACAGCGCACTTCCACGTTCCTGATTGAGCTCGAGGACCTGAGCCAGGAGGAGGCTTCAAAGGCTGCTGCTGAGTTCTGGATCGTTTAGACTTTGTCGCTGACGTAGAGTTGTCTAGGCTCTGTTCCTCTGAACAGGATTCGCTATCTGGTATAGTTTAGCAGTGCTAGGCCTAGACTTGAGCATTCAGTTCAGACTCACCGTCCGGGGTCAGGCATCGCTGCCCAGAAGTGTTTGAAACATCGACATCGGAATCGCTTGATGGTGGGGAGTGACTGTGCTGAAATGTAAGTGCCATCTCTAAATGTGACTTGTTCGAGCACGGCTGTATTGTTAGAGGGAGAAGATGTTACTGCTTGATGGGAAAAGTTTCTTCTGTAGTAGGATGAACGCCAGGAGTTGACTGGCACAGAAGGCCCCTGTTTGACAAATCCTCTGTTCTCGCATCATTACCACCTAAAATTAGAAGGCCTTGCCCATTTATATTTGAACCTGCACGCTGAGGTGGTGTGACGTGGGCTTCCAAATGCGTTAAATTGCAAAACGACATGGCGGTGTCAGGGCCAGACCCGTGATTTGATCACAGGACGCTAAAAATAGACAAAAATGAGATTAAATTGCATCCCGGGAAATATATAGATCTGTGAAATACATGAATAAGTGAAGGGACAAGTCAATAGATGTTGAAGGTGAAGAGTTGAAGAGGCCGAGAAGGAGGCTCAGCATACTAAATTGCAACAATGTAATTGCTACTTACCGAGAAATCCCGTCCCTCCACCCGGGAAGCTGCAGAATAGCAAATGTCATTCCAGTAGTAAGGTATCATACAATACAGAACGTGATTGCCTGTTCGGGAAGTCTCGCTTACTGAGATGACGAAGTGAGCTTGCGCACCCGATCATTCCAAATTGATATTACCGCAAGTAGAGAGAAAGAGAAGAGAAATCTGTGTTTCTACACTGAAAGGGAAATTGATGCACTGTTGTGCTTTCCTAAAGGAGATTTTTGGTTCCGTCAAAATGATGCTAATGCACCTCACCTTTGAGTTCGAATGCTGTGCATTGAACTAAACTGGACGGATAAGTGTTCCCGGCAATTACCCTGGCTCATAAAACGTCGACGTGGCCCAATTGCCTCTTTCCCGGGACACCCTGCCGCCTTCCTGGATGCTTATTGTTACACATAGATGATAAATCTCCGAGATTTATTGATTCCACCCACTCTGGCCATAAGGCGTGGCTCCATACGGGGTTGCACCTCCGCCCCACTGGCTCGCTGCACCGGGGTTGACGTATGGCGTCGTATATCCTTGGTCTACCCCATAATCTGCCCCCCCTTGCATACCATCTGCCTCTTGTCCTCCGAAGCCATCTGCGCCAACATCCCCATTTCTGTTATCGTCGCCCGCTAGTTCTTGTAAGACTGCGGCTAATTTCTGCTGCATGACTTTGATCCCTTGTTGAACGACAGCATCCGGCTCTAGATTGCCTATAGATTCGAGGTCGAAGAAGAATCGAGAGGGGACGGCGTTGTAGTCAAAGGGTTCGCCATCTGCTTGATTGGCACTTTCCTTCTCCCACATGCCATTTTTTTCGGATACAGGCCTTTCAAACTATCAATCAGCCATGGAAAATCCTTCTTTTAGTATTGTGGGGTCCGATATAGGACTTACCACTCCTTGATTGGATCCTCCTCATACCAATAGTCCAAATGCTTCAACTTGTTATGAGGATCGTATTCGAAGCCTATGGCAGCCGTAGGCGCCCACTTTGCATGCTCCTTGGCTATTCCCTTCTTCGCGATGCACTTCATGCGCACCTCTTGGCCTTTCCGCAACTTGCAAATAACAGCACCCAAGCCAGCTTCGTCCGTGATGATAGGATTCCCGACCCACTCATTGGGCCTGGGCTCTGAGACCACTAGATCTCTCGCGTAGACCTTCATGATTTCGTCGCCTGTGCATTTCGCATGCATGGTTAGGGTAACACTGCAGTTCTCACAGTACTGGTCGCAGTCACAATCCCGAGTGTAGAGCACGTCTTCAATCTGCTTCGAGTTCAGAGGAATCAAACCGAGACGGTGTGCTATGAATTCATCGGCAAGAACAGAGGTGTTCTCGTCTACTTCGACGAGGTCAATAGCCATGGTGGGCACTTCGGCGAGCATTGTTCGGCGGAGAGAGTTAGCGAAGGCAAGATCAACATTCTCAAGGATAAAGTCGGCACGGTCAGGGAAAGACTAGAGCGCCCAAAGTCAGTAGGTAGCCTCCTACCAGAGCAGGGGAGCCACCTCTCTGATTATCACTCGAGGGCCAACCTCGTCAACATCCATAACACCATAATCCATGACTACGACCTGCGCCCCTCAGCCCTTTTGTGAGAACAAAGACAACACATATACCGCACGGATATCAGCTTCTCGGTTTGGGGCGAAGCGCATCTACTGAAGCTCCGAAATATGCTTTGTCTGATGGGATGCAGGAACAAAATCTCGAAATGCCGAAAGGGCTGAGGCCTTGTCTGCACCTAACTGCGCTAGGAAACGGATGTACCCGAGCTTCCGCCCCTGCATTGAAGATAGAAATCTTAGTGACGATTCACACTCGACTCCCTTTTTGTGAATGCGCAATGGACATAAGATAACATCAAAAGCACCCTTGTCCGAGGGTATGGAGAATCTTTCGCTACAGGATCTGCCACCGGCAGGAGGTCCAGATCATGTGCAGCCAGCACTGGGAGGGCCTCCCCAGCTTCCACCCCAGGTATATGCATCCGGTCAAAGCCTTAACATACAAACGCTGATTTTCTAGATGTTCACAACCGCTGCTCAACTACTAGACCTTACAGATAGTGAGACTCCCTCCGAAGATCGGGTTTGACAAAAGACCAAGGATGGGAGCCATCATGACTGACCGAGGCGAGAACCGTTTGATTACACACAGAGAAGCTATTACTCGTTCTTCGAGATGGAAGGAAACTTATTGGAGTCTTGAGGAGCTGGGATCAATTTGGTATGCAGAGGTTTATTCTACACGGAATTGGAGACTGAACCGCAGGTCGTAAAGCCAACCTGGTCTTACAAGAAACAATTGAACGCATCTTTGTCGAAGATGTCTATGCGGATATCGTCAGAGGTATATACCTAGTCCGAGGCGAGAACGTTCTGCTTTTGGGCGAGATTGTATGCAGGCCCTCCAATTCTCTGCATGGCTCAACGACCATGTCTGACTCCTGCACGTAGGACCTCGATAAAGATGACTACGTACCCGAACCCTTTCGAAAGGTATCCGCTGAGGAAGCGCATGCGTTGAAGATCAAACAAACTCAAGATAGAAAACAGCCAGATAAGATCCGAGCTAAGAAGCTACAAGAGCTTGGGTTCGAAGCCGAACATAGCGGGGAGATACTATTCTGAGAACCACAAGGGAAGAGATGATACTATTATGGCCTGCAAAACCCTACACACAGTATTCATATCAGCTGTGTTAGGAAGTGGAGACATTAGGGAGCGCAGGTGAAGTCGCGCAGAAGCAGAATATTGTGAAATGCTTCTKCCGGCAAGATGGAGATGATATCAATGTCCTACATCAGGATCCTGGATTGATTGATGAGACTGAGTAATGTCAAATCGTTCACACTATCTGCCACATGTATCCTTTTGTTGTCAATGTAACGTATCTAAGCTACCCTTCCTAAGATCTTGCACTAACACAGCTGCAATTTGTTTCCTACTTTTTCATGAACAGGCCAAGTCAATCCAATTCGTTCGCATACACTGAGCTTCTGGAGTACCCATTCCTTTGAAAACGAATTTTGTATCTTTACCAAGTTCATATTGCAAGTTCTAGAAGGGATTTCTATCATTTGGTCAACTTCGTATAAAGCTAAAGCGAATACTCAATCCCTAGCAACGAGTATCTCAAGTGTCATGCGTCCCCATCAACATATCAACGATTACTACTGTGCTATCTCGCACCATCAAACGGATATTCCCGGCGTACACAAAACCTTTACCATTGTTCAACCATAATTGCTAGGCACCCGACAACTGTTTCGCGCGGCAGAAGCGCAACATCTCATGCAAGCGCCAGCCTCAAAACTCAACCAATGCTTAACACCATCTTCCATACGCTCGCTAGACTGTACCTCGTATATCTAACAACTACGAGCTATCCTCTTCAATTTGATCGCTAACGTGATCATATGAATCAATTTAACAATATGTCTCAGAACTTTCCCAGATCCCGCGTGGGGGCCGCTGAGGCGAATGAGATCTCGTCCCGCACAAGCGGCTCATCTGCTTTAGACATGTACAAAAAGGGAAGCGGCGTTCGAGACTGGATGAAAGCTCCGAGCCGCCAGGGGTAGAAAGTCTGGTCTCACAGAGTTGGCGCGGTTGGGAAGAGTCGGTCTTCATGTATCATGTCGAACTTACGGTATCGTATCGCTTACCGCTCACAAACACTGGAGACGGAGTGTGGCCCTGGGGTATAAATACGCCTGGCCATACCGAGGATGGAAAGGGGTTTCGCTGCCTTTCGTATTCTGTGCATGAAGGGGTGGATGATACAAAACTTAGGGGGCGTCACTTTCTCTCTTTCTGCAACACCAAGGTCTTTGACTGATCACACTCATTCAACATTAAGATCCTCTGGCTAKGATCGTCCATTCATTCCCAAAACGCTCTTTCATTACCACCTCCCCCCAAAACCCATTCTCAATTCCCCCAAAATCACGAAACCTCACAATGCCCCGCCCATCCCCATCCCACCCCCTCACCCTCCTCCTCCTCCTCCTCCTCCCCACCCACATCAAAACCCAATCCCCCTACCCGATCCTCACCTCCTCCTTCACCTGGAACCAAATCTGCGGCCCAACCGTAGCCTGCGGCCCCTCCGCCGCCGGACACTACGGCACCGGCTACGCCGCCGCCAACAACATCACCTACGCCTCCAACCGCCCCATCATCAACGGCGTCGGCGCCGGCTGCGGCCAATGCTGGCACCTGCAACCCCAAACCGACCAATTCCCCATCAACAAATTAAAACTCGGGACGTCGGTTGTTGTGAAGATTAATGACCAGTGCACGGATCCGGGGTATTGTGATCAGACGGACGCGAGGGATGTGAATACCAGGTATGGGAAACAGGTGCATTTTGATCTTTGTAATGCGACGGGGGTGACGGGGCAGTTTTTTGGAGAAGTGGCGGTGGGGGTGGTGATGGGGTTGGCGCAGAGGTTGGAGGATTGTAGTGCTTTGGATGATGGGGCTTTTGGGAGTGAGTTGGGGACGCTTGGGGGTGGAGTTTTGGATGGGGAGGGGCCGGAGGTGAGTGTCATTTTGCCGTCGGGGTTGGCAAGTGAGGTTGTGGAGCCTACGGCGGCGCCGATTGTGTCGGATGCATTCAGAATCAAGGGACCGGCGTCTGTAGTGAGCAGTGGTGTGATCGCGAGCAGTGCTAGTGTTCCGACGAGTTCTGCTGCGGCGGGCAATGGTGCTGGAGTACCTACTTACGAGTATGTGGTTGATGGGAGTAACGAGGATGACTCTTGTGAGGACGAGCTGTGAGATTATGAGTGTTGACTCACCGCGAGAATATTCGATGTACGAATGTTTTAGAGCACAGTCTCAGGAGTAAAGCTGCAGGCGATGAATATACGCAATCATATAACTCCAATGCAGATGTTCAGGCTTTTCCATTAACATGTAACGCTTTATCTTCCCTCTTAACATACTCCACCAGATCCTCAATAGTGCATACTTTCAAGCCAAACTTCTTCCCAAACCTCAAACATGCATCTCTTCTCATCATATCTCCTTGTGCCACGAAGTCTAAACCATCCATCTCTTCATCCTGATTTACCAGCTCGCAAATAACACCAGCAGGCCGCTTCCCCGCTAATCGACAAAACTCAACAGCAGCCTCCGTGTGTCCCTGCCGCTCTTTAATACCGCCAGCACGAGCACGCAAAGGAAAGACATGACCAGGTCGTCGAAAGGATGTGGGGGTTGCTTTCGGGGAGGCCAGGGTACGGCAGGTCAGGGCTCGGTCATGCGCTGATATACCGGTTGTGACGGAAGGGTCTGAAGCATCTATAGACACGGTGTAGGCGGTTCTGTTGGGATCGGTGTTGTCGAGGACCATTTGGGGGAGGTTTAGGGACTCTGTCAGAGCTGGAGGAATGGGAGCGCAGATCAGGCCGCTGATTTCACGCGCTTAGCAGGAGGCTGGGAAGTAGACTAATGGTGGCTGAAACCTTGTATATCTGACCATGAATGCCATTTTTTGGGTTGTTATGTCTTCGGCAGCTATTATAAGATCCCCCTCATTCTCGCGGTCTGTGGAATCCAGCACCACAATGAAGTCGCCATTGCCTATAGGGTGCATGGTCAGCCAATGCACGTATTTCTTTCCGGCGTCTAGAAGTCTAGCTCAACTCAAGAAAGTATCTGGGAATTAACGGCAAGACAGGAACAACAGTCCCACATTCACAGACGCCATTTTTGGCCGCTTTGGTAACTCACGGAATGCTTTGATGGTGTCGTCTATGCTGTCGAAGTGCAACTTCGACTCCCCATTGATAGTCATTCGTGACTGACAAAGGTCGAGAATCTCCAGGTACTACCGCACACTTTCTTCGATCCCGGAGGAATTGATTGCAAGTTGGAAATGTTTCTACCGAGGCTCTTTCGAATGGAGTCTAATCGTTGAATATAGAATACAGCCAGTACCCTACAACTGTATATCTATGAGTAGAGGGATCTCCAAGGTAATAATGCCGTGGAATATTGGAACATGGAAGGGAACATTGGCGGCATGATGAATTGGGCATGCTGAGCAATTGATACAATAAGCACGACTCGGAACTTACCTTATGCCTTATGGAAAGACTTCCGGATAACGCCGATCGCGGCCCGAAATCCTTGTCGCAGATCCCGACTCGGAACTCCGCCTTTCGGCTTCGTGCTTTTCTGCTAGCGAGAGACAGAACTACTCGACCGAAACCCCTTAATATTTTCAGACGGCAGAACCTCTACTAGAGCTATGTTGGTGGAGTTGTAGATCGGAAGCTTCCCTGCCCGTGAAATCTCACAGTTGACACAGAGGTCTCTGATGCGTGATCCGTCCAACAGAGAAGTATTCGGATCCAGCAAAGTCATTTTAACCTCGAACCAAAGACGTATGATTTCTTACATTCCCGTTTTGATAACACCCGCTTAAAAATCGCAACTGAGAAAGCAGCGAAGTAAGCGAATGGAGCAAAAGTCATGTATAGAATTAAATGACGTTGGGTTCCGTTCAGGTCCTTTGAATCGGTATATCTCTCTCATTACACGCTATGAAAGAATTGAAAAGCTATGTTGAAAGTAATAACCTCTGGAGCTATTAATTCTGGTCGGTTATTACAAATAATTCACCAGTTATCAGCTCTATATGCATAGATTATGCTCCATTTCCTCACAAAACGGGCCTGAAATGGGTATTGGGCAAATGCAACCTGATCTTTCTTCTACCCTATGGGGCTTTTGATGCGAATGACACTGCATTGGTATGCTGGAAAGACTTGAGACGGGGTACTTATTATACGATGAGGTCTTTGCCAGACACCTCGTATCCAGGCTTGTTTCCAGTGAAATTGGCCGGGCTGCCAAGCGCTCTACTTTCGTTGCTCCGATGTTGCGTTGGACATATTGTTACTGGGGGTCGATGTCTATCTTTGCGGATAGACCATTTGGAGGAAGATGGAATATATACATATTCAAAGAGGGTTGTCTGCATGTCGACTTAAGGCACTGTCAGTCACGTGATGTCGTGCCTTATGCGTGACATAATTAGAAAGGTACAAACGCGGATCTACCCGCTGTACGAGTACGGCTAGGACCCTTGCAAGCAGAACAAAGTAATGATGCAATGCGCAATAGACGCTCATGCAGCGTCACCATGGGTCAGCCCATTGTCCTCAATCTCCGTCATTGTCACTACAACCTCATCATCTCAGCATCTTCTCTTCTATATACACATGCGTCTTCCTATTACCCAGACGAGACTCCATAGAACGTTTCAAGCGTCGACAAAACATAATAAATTTGCTACTTCCCAACTTCTCAAGCCAGTTTCAGTCCTCCAAACTCGCAAGATGGCCTCAGGTAACTCAAAATTAAATAACAATCATTGTCCACGCTGCTAATATCTCCAGCACCAAATGACCTCAACATCGAAAACACCAACATAAAAACCGCCAGCGGTGTCACGCTCGACGACCAACAAAAAACCCTCGTAGGCAGCGTCCTTGACGTAAGGAACAATCCATCTCCAGCCCAACCTCGTCAATCTCCCCCAATTAACCCATCCCCCAGCTCTTCGCCGGCCGCCCCTCCCTCAAGAAGCTCCAACTCTGGGCCGATGACGGCACCTTCGAAGACCCCATCACCAAAGCCGTTGGCCGTGCACAGTACGAACCGCAATGGTACGGGCTCCAAACCGCCTTCTCCGAGATCGAGCGTCTCCATCACGAAGTCACGTCCGGTGGCAACCCCATCTCCATGGATCTGCGGACCCGCTATGTGATAAAGGGCATCAACAAGGAGCAGACTATTGACAGTAAAGTTAATATTTTCTATGATAATGCGACAGGGAAGATTACGAAGGTGGAGGATAAGTGGGACGGGAAGTTGCCGGAGAGTTCTATTCAGAATGTGAGTGTTGAGCAAGTGTTTAGTCCTTGGTGGTGGGTGCATTATGGGGAGTCTTGGGCGTTTTGGGGTTGGAGTTTTACGTGGAATATGTGGTGGTGGCAGGTGTGTTTTGTTGTTCATCATGGGGGAAAGGGGGAAAGAACCGTTCTTGGAGAGTATATTGGCTGACTATTGTTTGGTATAGGCATTCCGTAAGATCAACGCTGTGACGGTACCGAAAATGGTGGGCGTGCCGAAGAATGATGAGGAGGATGCGGCGAGGGGAAATCAGTAAGGGGAGAATTGATGAGTCCTACGGCCTGGGAAAAGGATGTCATGTAAGCTTAGGCAAGAAAAGAAGTTTTGATGTTTGACCTTTCAGTGGTAGCCAATTAGCATGACCATTGATAATCGTAAACTAATATGTGAATTCCCTCGGAACAATGAGCCTGGGCCTAGACTAGGTACACTCAGGATACTGCAGAGTTTGCACCCCTGCACGAGTGATATCAATAGGCAACTCGTCTGCTTTCAATGATGTGACTTAGATGCCGGACGTAGGTATGGAGGGGTTGGGTTTCAAGAATTCCAAATATTTACGTCCGTATCAGCGATCACTCCAATCCTACGACGTCGGCCTCAAGCGTGCGTAACCATCGTTTCGTATTTACCCTTGCTCAATCGCGATTCATCCTGGATCCACTGACGAGGATTCGGGGCCTATCGGAACAGCTGGATCGTATAGGTGTGGATGTGTCCGCCGTGATCATTGATAAATCTAACCCTGGCTCCGTCAAGACTGAGTAGGAACTTGCTGGCGAGACTGTGTAATGCATCAATGGAGTTATCTAGAACTCTATATCTGATCAAGCATTGTCCCAACGCCCGAAATGCGGATGAATCTATGTATATCCATGTATTTTGCCACCAACGCCTTGCGCTCGTACGCACAGAACAGGAAATGGTATGTACATAGTAAAAATATCAAACCATCACCCACCGTAGCGCTATGAACCATCATCCTCCCCCAGATCGTACATGGTTCGATAAATTTTCTTATGCTGTTCCAAGAACAGGAATGTAGCAATAGTATGTGGACCCAGTCTCACGAAGCTGGGTACCCACCCTCTGAACATCCAACCCACGCCTTCATTGGCAATCGTGCGCTTCAGAAGACCTAGTAGCCCTTCTTTTTCTTTCGCACTCATCACGCGGGTCTTTATCACGTCTACGGGACTGCACACCGTGGTTGCGACGAAGCCAGCGAGGAAGGATGCCGTAAAATGCGTCGTCAGGTCATCTTGCATGCCTGCGTGTTCTAATAACGTGCGTTTGAAACCGTCATAACTCGCCAATTGAGAGGCAGTCATGAGGACCGCGCGCAGGCTGTTTGGCCACACACCCCGGAAGAGTGATCTCCACCCTTCCTCCGTGGTCATACGGTATAATCCATCGATAGCATTTTTGTAATTGCGCCGTTGCGCGGCGGGTAGGGAGGCGTCGTTTTGCATGCGGACATTTAGTACGTCGGCTGGGTTGCCGGCTATACCACCTAGGAAGCCGGAGGTGGATGCCATTGCGACGAGGGCGGGGAAGGAGGGAGCATGGCGAGCGGTTGTGAAGGTCTCTTTCAGTTCAGAATAGACGCCGAAACGGGTGGTGGAGTAGGTTAGTTGCCGCAGGAGGGAGGCAGAGAGCTAGAAGCGGACAATGATGCGTTAACAAAGGAGACCCTTATAATGGTGCTGGGCGGCATTGGGGAACAATATGCGTGAGAATAGGAACATACACCACGGTAGAGTCCTATGACACTATCATTCTTCAAGATAGAGAGGAAGGTGCCGAGCATGCCCCTGGGGCCATCTGGAGCGCGGGTTTGAAGGCGGACCTGCGTTCTGTAAGCGCAGTGTTCTTTCTGGGCAGGGTAAATTAGCCTGGAGAGAGTTCCGTACCTTGACTATTGACAAAATCAGCTTTCAGTCATCATATACCATGTGAAAGGGGAAAATCAAGCTCGTACTCAGATCCAATGGGTGTGTCACCGTAGCAGCAAAACATGACGCTGATCCGCCAAACCAGAAGGGATAATGCACATGATGGCCTTGGTGTTTTCTATGCACATTGTCTTTCGTCGTGCCAGATGAGGACATGTCTCTGCGACCATTCCGCTGGCTTTGCGGGCGTGGTGTTGCAGCGTAGGGAGGCTGAGGATGAGGTCAGCGACAACGGACTTTCGGGGTTTCCTTTTGGAGATTTTCAGCAGCAGCAGCAGGGACCGGCGCCGACGGCGGTGGCTTGCAGCGGAATAATCTCCGCTAATTCTGCTAAAGCAGCTGGAGGCGAACCTACTAGTGCATGTACCGAGGTACCTGTATTATCGTAGCCTGCTTGTACATGATAATTCAATAATCGTTCAACAGTCTTTTCTGAATCGAAGGATGTGGATCGCTGTATCATACGGTCTAACAAATTAGATTTATTCCCCTGCTTTACTACCTCAAGTTGACCCATCCTCATGTAGTTGCATGTCGCTCGACCGCTCTCTCTACCGCTGCGACCATCTCCTCTGGCATGCTCAGATATGGACTGTGGCTTGCTTTGTAGGTCTCAACTGTGACACTGGCGCCAGCATCCCTGACGGCCTTGATTTGCCTTCCCTGCCAATCCGGGAACAGGACCATGTCATCCTGCGTCCTCAAAAGGTGGTGGGAATATGCTGCCAGGCAGGATACGTGATAGCATCCTTCATAGCTTTCCCGTTTTGGCGAGTTAAGAGCTTCGTCATCCTCCTTGCGCGCTCCGGCTCAACATCCGCGTAGATTAGCTCTATTGGATGTTCGCAGAGGAACGTTGTATTCGTCGCTGCGTCCCTTTCGACAGGCTCGGGATCCGGACGCGGAAGGCTTGCACCGCCGACGCACTCACCCACTTGCAGCATAAAGCCACACATGTAGATTAGATGTACGATCCCTCCCTTCAGTCCTTTCGTGGCGCGCTCGTTCGCGGACAGTCCTTTTGCTGCTTCTGTGCCCACGACACCTCCGTAGGAATGAAGAAGCATAACGACCTCGCGTGACTTATCCATAAGCGACATTACATGGTCTCGCACTATCTGCGCATCAGTGAACATGTCTGCTGTGAGCCGCTTTGCTTCATCGCAGGTTGGAAGCAGAGGGCAGCATACTTCGAAGCCAGCGTGTTGCAGATGCTGGACGAAGTCGCTGTAATGCTCGGGGACGTGCCAGGCGCCATGGACTAACACTATTGCAGGTTTGACTTCTGAAGACATACCAAATAATTAGCTATCGGATATGATTAGAACATATATAGACAGATCTTATACGATGTCAGCTTCAAGAGGATAGGGATTAGGGGGATACATAAGACTGATGAGAGAGATTTTAGCTGTGGACTTAGACTGTCGTCATCATACGTAAACGTAAACGGCCTCATCTTGACCACGATTTCTCGCACGAAGTGGTGTCATGCACCACGAAAACTCACTGATGAGCTTAATACTCAGGCGGGGCAACGGTGCAGATCTGAGGCCCGCGTAAACGTGTACCAGACATAGGTGCAATTCGCAATAGAATTCAACATAGATAGTAAAGCGCTTGTGCGGAGGAAATGGTCATATGTATCATAAGAGAATGGAGCTTGGGTCGAAATCTGCATAGAAAGGGACAGGTATTTAAGTACGAAATAGACGCAACAAACATTAAGATCTTTTGAAGCTGTTCATTTTAGAATTAATAGGTATTAGTAATGGACTGCAAGTTGCCAGCTTTTTTCTTACATGACTTGTGCCCCTTTCACTGATTGAATCGCACGTCACATGCATTGCTTTATCTTGGCTGTGGAAGTGCTATTTGAGCTGCAAAGAATATTCCCGGACGGGACGCTGAAGATCTGCCAATAAGAAGAGTAATTAGGCAGCATCCCCTTTTTATTTTAGAAGATGTAGTCAGTCCAGTCAGGAGCGAGGGTCACTCGCATTGCGCAAGAATAAAGCGGCGCTCGCCCTAGACCAGGTAGGGATGAGGTGCGGGCAGATCTTAGTGTGGGGGCCAGGAACGGGGCTCCCAAGCATAACTTGACCCAAACCCTCAGACATTTTAAGTATCTTTGCTGCTTCATGCTCGAATGACCATCACAATATAGCTGAAAATTGAAAACGCATACTCTCGGCTGGAGTCGTAATCACATAGGTAGACAACGGTACTATTGGTTTCATCTATGGAAAAGCTGGTATTATTAACTAGATTGAATCATTCAATCATCAAACCATACAGGACCCACACACGCCTGCAGCACATGCTGATCTTGCACAAGCTTCAAATGACTCACGCTGGTACACTGCAAGAAAATAGACGAAAACTGTCCTGGCAAGAAAAGAGAACGTTGAACTGTCCTAACTACACATCAATGATCCGATGCTATCTGCCGGATGCTCAGGTTCTAGACCATCAAGGGCCACCATGATCCCAAAGTCTCCAACAAGAAGCCGGAGTCTCCAGCGTGTAGCATCCTTGCTTTTGCGCATTCGGTGCCGTCGAAATGAATAACATACAGCTAGGACTGGAAAAATCGAGTTGCTCCGTGGGTTTTAAGTCGCGATCGAGACTGTATGCAGTGAAGGGGACTCGGCTAGTGGTGTTCTCATGGTAGATAGCTTCGCTGCCGCCGTTCGAAATACCAGCGCAACCCGTAGGGCCATAGGTGTCCAAGAAGAGGTTTGCATCTTTGCCGGCATTGATTTCGCGGGAGACAAGGCTAATGGTGGGCAGAGAGAGAACAATGCCGACATAGGTAAGGGTGGTGAGAATGTATTTTGCTGTCATCATGGATGTCAAGATACTATAACAAACGCCGTTGGAAGATTTCCGTTACGATAGAAATTGCAGCAGAACCAAGCGGGTTTCCAATACTTATCTAGGAACAATGCAACTCGGACTGAAAGGCGCTTACGAAAGTCCGAATATGGACTTATTTAGAACAAAGTCATGTGGAGATTTGGCTTCAAAGGTCTTTGAGAGTTGAGTCCACGTGGTTATTCCCTTTGTACAGAACGCTGCCTGGCGCTTGATCTGCTCCCATCAGCAGTGGAATCGTGGTGTATTCCTTTGTGCAAACCACCAGCTGACGCTTGATGTGCTCCCCTCAGGAAAGGCATCGTAGTTAATTCCTTTGTGAAAACCACCGCCTGGCGCTTAATGTGCCCCCCTTACGAGTGGAGTCGTGGTTAATTCCTTTATAAAAACCACCGCCTGGCGCTCAATTTGCTCCTATCAGGAGTGAACAATCGAAGATAAATGACAGTAATTGCCATAGTTAGCACTTATAACAGAGGATATTATTACCACGTTCGATAATAGATACAAAGAAACCCTGAAATTTCTTACTTAATCTTGCAGTATTTCTCGAGATACCAAGAGTTAGGGTCAGGGCCATATCCTACCCTGGAGACACCTTTAAGTCACAGAAACAGGATAATCGACTAAGAATCGTGAGAAAATACAGCATAATTCATAGTCATGAAGCTAATATTTAATAGGTTGATCCTTATATTACGCCTAGAAGTTCCAACGCTATAGGTTTTTAACCCTCTATCATATCCTTTTCACACTTAATAGGTATATAATTAAGAAGTCTACTACTTTAGAGGAGTTAGATAAGTATTAGACCTAACTTAAATATTCTTTCTAATAAGATATTCTCTTATGATCTTAAGCTAAGGCTATCAACTGATCTTCTAAACATAGCCATGGGAATTCTTACGGCCGAGCTTAAACTCTCATGAGCAACGCGGTTACATCGGCATGATAAGCAGCAAATGGCATCTCCTGTCTGCTCCGCAAGTAGTGGTGTGACAGTCGGGAGAGAGTGGGTACTGTATGTCGATCAGCATGACACTTAAGCAGACAGCGCCATTGGGCACTGCTATTTCCACGCAGTCATTGTCTCCATGCGCCAATATTGGCCTCTAGTAACGACACCATCTGTTTCAATGCACCGGGTCCACATCCCCTCCCACATCTTTACTTCCGTGCCACCGCCGCTAGTCTCGCACACAGCAATTGCTCTAGGCTCCAGCTACCCCAACTGACGTCGCAGACACACTCGAAATAGATTGCTGGGGGGTACATTTGTCACGGCATGGCTTTCTCCAAAGTCAGATGCTCATCGGTCTCAATGCACCCACCCTTATGTTTGCTGATCGAGCCCATCTTTGGGCCGTATGAAAGGTTCTGTGACTCCATATCGCTTGCTCCCCAGCGAGATGGTGCGTTCCGGCCTTGCAGCCTTCTTCGGGACTCCTCTCTAGACCCCACCTTTCAAGATGGTGGGCATCCTGAGCCTTTCAACATCGTTTCGTTCGGCCTTCTGTTAATTCCAATAGTTCGTTCGAGATCGCTATCCTGATCCTGTGGCCTTGTCTTGTGAGAAGCACTGGCCAGCTCACCACTACGTGTGGGCATCCTTACGAGACCAGCCTCTATCATCTTAAGACGTTTTAATCGAAAGACAAGCTGAGTGTCTGCTTTAACCCCTTTTCCTTTTCGTTTCAGTCATGCTCATACAAGTTGCAGGACAATGGGTTTCGACTATCAGCAATGCCTTCAGCCAGCCTGGTCTCAATACGATTCCGCTCAGCAGCAGTGGCTTTTTCAGCAGTGCCTTCAGCAATGGCTTCAGCAACAGCTTCAGCAAGACCTCCTTGGCCATGCGTTGCTTCTGCAAGGATGGTCTTCGCAAGAATGGTCGACTCAGAAGAAGAAGGAAGAGCAAGAAAAGCTCAAGTCAGAGCCACCAGTTAAAGCTAGCGAGTATACGGCTTCCCCGCCACAACTTCTCCCTCCATTCCTAGAAGAAGCCATGGTCAACAATCCAGACAAGCCAACCAGCATTTGGTTCACGGCCAGTGAATGCAAGCTAGTCTGTGCCCTGACGATCTATGTCGACACTAGGGAGAACCCTCCTGAGAGTATCAAGAAACGTGGCAAGCGTAGAGATTCGCACGTCGACGAAATGCATGATGAGATCCTGATATGGCAAAGAAGAATCCTTCGTGTGCCATGGGTCTCCGCACGCATTGATTCGAGTGGTCTCTATGATTACATAAAAGGAAGTAACCACAAGCCACTCCGCAACTTGTTCATTGAGGTGCGAGAGGATAGGTACGGGTTTTGGAGTGCTCGGGCCAGGGCAACTTTTCAGTGGTGGGTCTGGCTGGGGTTTCCTCTCCGTCAACGGTACGTACATCCGATCACTCTGCGTTGTGCAGCATGTGTTCTAGGTCTCTAATATCATCTCAGCTTGACACACGACGACGGATTCAAGCAAATGCCGAACGGTAATTGTGTGTGGCAAGACAGTACGCTTGGAGGATATGATGATGCGAAACCAATCCTTGATGCGGAGTACCTCACTGCAAGGTACCCCGAAATCCACTGTGATGGTCCCAAGCTTCTGCCCATCACATATTGGCTGATTATCAGATATCTCGAGTGGGTGAGGTGGCCCCCACCACCGCCGCCTATGATCCCCTACTGGCCATGTAACATGAGGCTTATCGAACAGCACCAGACGCCAAGCGAGAAACCTCATAGCACACAAGGTCATCATCGTGTATGGG
The DNA here is from genome assembly GCA_000444155.1 of Cladonia macilenta KoLRI003786. Lineage (NCBI taxonomy): Eukaryota > Fungi > Ascomycota > Lecanoromycetes > Lecanorales > Cladoniaceae > Cladonia > Cladonia macilenta. The sequence continues at coordinate 1,080,499 of KE598560.1, forward strand.
AACAGAAAAAGCCGGCAGCCAAGAAACCCCTGAGAAGACGTCATAAAGTTCCAGAGATTCATGTTGAGCCACCTGAGCAATTGGCCCCTCCGGACAAGACGTCTCCACACATCCGCCATCCTACTGGTCAACGCACTCGGAGCCAAACTGTACCTCCCCCGACGGGCCTTCCCCATACATTGACAGATTACCAAGCCCAAAGGTCCTTAGCAAGATCTGTTCAATGTCCCGAGATATCATACCAACGTCACTTAATTGGCGCGCTCGATCTCGCCATTGATGAGGACTGAAGCTGTTTCCCTGGCATACTTTGCAAACCCCTCCCCAGGCGCAACATATTTCACCAACATAGAGCCTCTTGCATCCGTGTGTCTTGTCATTGAAAACAGCTTGTGGATCTGAATTCATGCACCATGTACACACAGGAATAATCTGGATCACATTTAAGAATTGCCATATTACAATAGATATTTCCCATCCTAACCTAGATAATATTTAGATCATTGTCAGATTACAATACATACATGCTTTCTCAACTTGAAACACAACTGGGCAGCTCTAGCTCATTTACATGACAACTATGTGTCCCCAACAGATTACTGACCTAGAGTCAATATTCAAGACTCAAGTTGAGGAGACAATTACCAACAATGGAACAAGCTTCAGCACCTTTCACGTCGCACCACCTTCTTTGTTGGAGCACTGGTCCAAAAACCTCTTCAAGTCTCCAAATAAATACAAAGCGCTTCATTGACCTTTTTCCTTTTCCAGCTAAACATAGGGTTGTGCCTACGAATTTTTCGTCTCTTCGATAAGCATACCTCGCTTTACGCTCCTTTTCTTCCTTTATGTTTAACCTCACAATGTCGTCCCTTTTGCTCAGATTGACCCCCCATCGCGCGAACTTGGCAATATATTAGGAAGGATAACCAATTTCGTCCATTGCAGGAATTACAACACGCTGAGGGTTGGTCTCATGGATTTAGCTCCAGCCCCATAGAAGGGTTCTATGCTTTTGTAGCATCCAACAAATATGGTGTCTGAAAACATCATGCCTCCCGCATCATTGTGTAGTGTGCGCACTCCACAATTCCAGGAATATTTACCGTTCTACAACTGTAACCAGTACATACGGTCACAGACTGAAGAATAATCAGCATCCCGTCCGCTCTGCTAAAGACAAGCTTCAGATCGACCAATTAGTAGTTKGGTGGGTGACCACCAGCGAATACTGGTTGTTGTATGTTTTTGAACTATTTATTTTTGCCGAGGCTGAGAGCGAAGGTATAGGCCCCTGGAGATGCCCTAGAGTTGATCGCCCAGGCCATGGACTTGGTCCCGGGGATCAGCTTTAAGGTGTGCTCCCAATAAGGCTGGCGCTAAAGCTGGCGAAGCTGGCCGTGAAGACACCCTAAGGCTGGGACGCTACGGGGACCATTAGCGTTGTCCGGGTGAGCAGAGTTGGGGGGTTTTCCAGGGGCCGTTTCCGTTCACTTCAGGCTCAATCTATACTTTCATTCAACATGAACTCTAGCATAAGTTTTAGATCGCAGCGGGACTGGGACCATCGCGGTAGCAATGCGATATCTGCTAATTGTGTAATAGAATTGAGCATGAGTCATGCGTATAAAGGGGGAATTTAAGTTGAGTTTGATACTCGTCAAGCTCCTTTGGAGCAGCAAAGAGCTTTGTATCACACTTATTAAACTCCGAAAAGGCATGATAAGGGGTTAGAAACCCTTAGGACCACAATTTCTACGGGTGTGAATTACGATCGACTTATCAAGTGTCAGCTCTACATGCATGACTTATGCCCCATTCTCTCACTATATCGCCTGCTTTACCAGCTTAAACCCCACTAATTCAGCACAGGTATAGTGTATAGAGTGATGGAAGTAATTTAAAACGACTGTAGGATATATTTCAACGTAATCATTACTAAATCTCCGTGAAGAATGATGGAAAAATATCGAGAAGCTTCCAACATCGCCTTGGCCATATCAGCGTGCAGGCACAGCGACCTTCTTAATCTTCCCAAATCCTTTCGTTCTACTCAAACAACAAAACCGCCCCATCATACCCAGGAACCCCATCTGAATCGTTAAAACTCTCCATATTAATATTAGCCTTCAGCACGCACACATCCGGCGACGCATCGTCCAGCCGCCCTCCTCTCCCATTCGACCAAACGGCACCAGTGCACCCCGTGGAATTGTAGGTTAACGAATATGCCTGCCACGTGTATAGCGCACAAGCATCAATGCAGTCCTGCAGCGACGACACGTTGCTTATGTATCCCAGACACCATCTGGAAATGAGCCGAAGACCCAATCTGTGTTGCAGAAAATCTTGAATTCGAGCGATGCGTTTTGGATTTGGACGGCGGAGGGAAGGGTGGGGAGAGGTTTGTTGGTGGCGGTGTAGGTTGTGGCGTTGATGGTGGGACAGGATGGCTGGCTTGAGGTTGGCAAGGCTGTGGTGTTGGCAGGAGCTGATGAAGGGTTGAGTTGAGGTGCGTTTGTGGTAGAAGGATTTGCTGATGCGGTTTTGAGGCTAGTTCTGTGGTTCGATTAGTATCAGGTTCGAGAATAGGTTGAAACTTTTGATGTGATTTTACGTCGTAGAGGAGTTGTGTCGAGGTGCTAAACCTACGCCCAGACCTGCACCTAAGGCAACAGCTAGACGTATGATGAAGATGATTGAGAGAATCCAAAACCCGCGTCTATAGCCATACATACGGCGGTCAGGCCTTGCTGACTGACCTATTGGTGTGTTTGATTTGATGATTATTTGTTGCCCATTCTGGTTATAGTACTTGTCTTCATAATCGATATGACAAGGGGAGATCTTCTCAAGACCAGCCGGTGCAACAACCTCAATCCCTGAGGAAGCATCGTCATTGACGTTTCTCCCCATCTCTCCTTTGAAGATGAGCGACGTGGTATGGAACGTGGCGGAAGTCAGGGTAGAATTCAATATATCCTCTGTGCTTCAAGATTGCTGTCGCAATATATACACACCCAAACAGCACTGCCATGGTAAGCGGCGCGCCTTGCCTTTCAATTGCAACAATTGCACGGAGCTGAAAGCAGTACGATAGTTGGGGGCAGTTTCAGTTTCTCGGTTCTCCAAACCCCCCAACTTCCCCGCCTCGTCATTGCGTCCACAAGGGGTCCCTTGGTCAGATGTCAGTCCGACAACGCGACATCCATTAGCCTCTCAAATGCGGCCGCTGGAAAGCTGTGATGTCCAATCAACTGATCATATTCTCTCCTGTGACAACTTTGCAAACCACCTTCGAGCGTTTCTATTATACGACGTATACTGCTTTCGGCTGCGGTGGGTTCACCAATAGAAGAGTTCAAACATAATTTTTTGTACTGTATCCGCGTCCCCAGATATATAAACCCTCGGAAAAATATAGACAAAAGGTGTAATAACCCCTCCGTAACTGCGTCGTATATCATACACCTCTCTTTATATTATAACGGTGGGGTTTATGCATCAATCATAAGAGGCGGTTTTACATTCGGTACCTACAATGTAGTCATATCATGTTGAACAAAACACATCCAGCGTATAGAGAGAGAGAAGCACATCCCAGGGCGTCGAGATAGTCTGCATAAAAATTAGGAAGAATAATAAAAGACCAACAACGCCAACGTAGATATTCTATAGATCTTTAACACAGAATTTGCGTTGTAAGACCTGTAAGGGGGAGTAGCCCAAAGATACGCCATACTTCGCTGTCGTTCTCCCGCTTGTCACACTGAAAGGGGCCAGGTAAATTCTAAGAAAAGCTCTATCAAAGCTTCCCAGCGGTTCTTATTGGGCTATGATCCACCGAGTCCAGAGACTCACTCTTACTATAATATATCCAAATCCAAATTTCAGGTCCATGCAGACCACGCTGCTTGGAGATAACCCTACAAAATGAAGATGAAAAACTTTATGGCTCTGTCTCTCAGCCAAAGCACCCGCAAAAGGTAGTATCGCGAATTAATTCACGAATCTGATTCCGCACTAGGCTTATATACCTTACGAAAGAGAGATCCGAGGCGACGCCATGGTGCGGGAGTGCTTTTCGGAACAGGCTGCTTTGCCTTAACGATAATTGACCGTGAGTTTCTTTCTTGAACAGCAGGCTGCTCTAGCTCAACGAATCGTGAGGTTCCTCCTAGGACAGTGGGCTGCTCTGGCTCGATTAACGGTGACGGTCTTTCTAGGACAGTCTGCTCAAACTCAATCAACCATGGGAGCTCGGAATCATCGAACAGCGTCGAAAGCACGTCTCGGCTGCTATATCTTGATGGACGAGGTAATGGACGAGGCAATGGACGTGGTGATCCTCTTTCGGCTGCTTTGTCGGGGGTACCCGCAACAGACGCATAGCCTGAGTCTGGACCGGCAATTGGATGACTCTGGAGCCCTGGTGTTCCGCTGTCCATGACATTTACATAGTGGTCATTCCGCCAGCTGGGAAAGTCGCTTCGATTAGGCAAGAAAACCGACACAGCCCCAAGACTATGCTTTATATCAAGTAAAGTTTTATCAAATGGAACAACGTAGGCCCCTCCAAGAGCATCAGCCGCCACTAGATGACCGTAGACTCCGTAGCTCTGCTCACCAACAACCCAAGATCCACTATCGCCAATATTGGGTGCTAGTTGAATGGAATTAGCGAAGAATGTACACAATCCTAAACCTTGGGGTTGCTAGCATACCCGGAACATGATGCAACTGTAGATTATAAGTCTTGATGAAAGATTTTGCTTGCCCTAACAGGAGGAACGAGGGAGACAGTGACAGACTTCCACGTTTTAGGCCGCTGTCACCACTTACAAGGACGACCGCATGGGTAGCTCCGGACTTGTCTAGCTCGCCTGAGAATTGTGTCAATTCCACAATACCTGTTCCGGATGGCTGATCGGTAAGTAGATTTGGCCGCTGCAAAAGCGGTTCGATTTCGACCAAGGCCCAATCATGATCTGGCCCGCTCTGCTGATCCGGTTCAGATCTTGCATGCACGTCTCTTGATGTTGAAGATAAGCTTCCTATCTTCGACCAGGATTGCTCTTGGGACTCCTGAGTGGTGATGCCCAATGAGGAATCCCAGAAGGTAGTTGGATCCTTACTCTCTGTGTCAATCTCAAAATCTTCTTCGCAAAGCTCAAAGCCAGCAGTCGATTCCCCGTCTTCCTGTTCTTGTGGAAGGCTGACATCATGCACGAGACCATCTTCAACTACTTGAATTTCAGGCTTGAGATGGGTAGGCGCAGTTTCGCATGAGATATGGGATGTGTATATATATGTAGATGGGCTTTCTCGCCCATCGTCATGTCCTGTGGCAGGTTCTTGCGTAAGAATGTGACCTGCAGTCAACCCTCGTAGCATGAATTTCCCTTGCGAAGGAAATTCTAGCATAATAACACCACCGAGAGTCGCGATGCAAGGCTTATCAGGACCGCCTATTTTGATGATCTTCCCACATAATGTCTCAGCGTCGGCCCAGGAGTTGCCGTAGACGCTGGCCAGGTGCGATGTTGCCAAAGATACCGGAGCACGGGGATGTATGACCACTTCGAATGATGGGAGATCCGGTTCGGAATCACCTGGTTGGTATTGCGATTTCACCTCTGGTTGATCGAAGAAATTCTTGATCGGTTTTGATGCGGCTTCATCGCATTGCACGACAACCCACGGTTTCGCACTTCTTTTATTTTTGCCCAGAACCTTCAGTTTGATAGATATCGCGCTGTATTTGACCCTCCTCTTGACCAGAAATGAGTAGAGTGACGGGCTAAACAACTCCGTCAAGTCACTGAATCGATTCTGCACGGCTTGAGATATTTCTTGGTCAAAAGGTCTAAGCTCTGTTCTCTTGAATCTCGAGAACAATTGCCGTGAGACTGTATGTCCTAGCTCAAAGTTCGCTACTTTGGGTGATTTGCCGTCCGGCGTAGACTTATAAGAGCTGTATCCCGAATCAGTGCAATGACCAGGACCCGTGTCGGGCGATGTATCTGTGGTGAGCGTTTCCACCTCAGAGGGGCGCGTTTCGAAGCCGATCAGAGACTGCGTACCCACGGTCGATAACGAGGGAGCCATAGACGGAATTGTCAGACGAGGTTCGATGAGATTGAAGGGATACCATTGTGTTGTTGATTGAGAACCTTCAGCCTCACGCGGGCCTTGCGGGGCTGAATAATTAGGCTTGGTGCCTGAAGGACCATGAACTGCACTGCCCCACTTCGTGGCGAGCAAGCGCAAGACACCCACAGTGCGAAACGCAAATGTACATGAACATATGGTGGACTGTATGATAAGAGCCGAGCATTTGGATTATTATTCTTCACAATTCATAAAGCGTAAGCTGTCAAATTTGATAATTATCGGACCATTGTCACTTCAATGTCCCTAGAAGTATCCTCGGCAAGTCCCTTTCCTCTTAGAACGACAACGGATCAACAATTGCAGAAGCTTGGTCAAGTCCTGTGGTCTTGGTCCATTTGTGATGCCTGTAGCAACAACCTACGCTGCGTCACAGAAGAATGTCCATCACGGCGTGCGAGACGGCTGGCGCGATATTTCGAACATTACAAAGCCTTGACCGTGTCGTATGAACCGGATATTCGACCAGGCGAGACTCCTGCTTTGCGAACACATGATGACCTTTTCGACATACTCAGTCAATTGAAAATAATGCCAGACATGCCTCGAGCACAATTTACTGGACAAATCTTTCAAAACCGAACTCAACGAATGACACCGCCTGCAGCTGATAAAGAGCGTGCTATTGACCTTGCCGTTAAAACCATGATCATGGTCAATTGCTCCGCCCGGCGCGAACCTTTAGGCCAGCTTGAGCATGGCCCACACCAGATTCCCTGGCCAAGCGATGTTGCGTTTGGACAATATATAACGAATATATTTCCAGTAACGGATAATCCCACTCTGAATGATGACGAATCGAAGACATCAATGGGCATCAAATCCTGTCTTACAGCAAGACAGCTTAAGAAACGTATCGGGCTGAAATTTCAACCAACAGACAATCTGGGAAGACATCTGAAGCTGGACCGCGAACAAAATACGATCGAGATATATCATCACACTGCCTTTATCAAAGAGCATTTGAGGCTCACAAAGAAATGTCCACGGACCATGTCGGTGGCTCAATCTCTCAGGCTGTAAGTCAAACAGTGTTCTATCAGAATACGTTAGCTCTAGTCCATCACTTTTTATCAGCATCTAAAGCCAATACATCAGTCACATACGTTGTTATATGGTGATTCATACGCATGACGATGCCAATTTTGCTCTCAAAAGCCATCTAGCTGCTGAGTCCAGAGATGGCCACTTTACTTCCCACTCAATTCCGACAGTCTTATTCCACGCTTTTGTCTCTTTCCTCTTCTCTGTCCGTTGTGGACGTTATTGACTGGTAGGCGATCAGGGGTGCTCTTCCTCGTCAACTTGCGCTTGAGTGTCTTGACTCTATCCAAAAGATCCTGTTTCCGCTCTGGGATTCAAAGTCGCGTGCTCTGCTTCAAACGCTCGTTTCAAAATCTTCTTTCGATCCAGATTGCCTTCGATTCGAATCCGCATCCATTCGAAACGACGACGAAAAAGAGATAGCTTATCACTACTTCGGTGCGAATCTTGCAGATATATTTGAAGAATTGGAAAATCCGACCCCACGCGGATGGCTGCAGCCATGGCTGGAACGCAAAAGCGGTGCTAGGTACCTTATGCTAGCAACACTGATTGGCGTGATCTTTGCAGTGGTGTTGGGAATGGCCGCACTCGCAGTGAACAGCTATCAAGCTTGGGTTGCATACCAACAATGGCAGCATCCTACGGGCGGTAAATGAACACATTGGTCTCGAGTATGAATCTCATCTTAAGCTTGAAGGGGTTTAGCAAGACAGTACGGTTGTATCAGTGTGGGAGGTTCAGGCCTCAGGCACGAGGAAGTTACTACCGTCGTCAGTACTCTGCAACCATAGATACTCAACGAAAGTAAGCTGTAGCACTACACATCCAGTTTCTGCATGCTTCGTTCATTCCTACCCGATACAGACTCTGAGCCGACTTCCTAAGGTCCTGCCTCATCCCCAGGCATGGCTGTAGAAGATTTCACGACCCCCATCCACGGTTGGTACAGCGCTACAGGGCTGATGCCTAAGGTAGCAGCAGGGGAACAACCCTAAAACGACCCTAAAGCTGGTCGCCTAGGGTAGGGAACATGATAGCCCCCAGACCTTCGCAATTTTGCCGATCTACGGTAGGGGTCTCTCAGGAAGACAAAGAAGCCACTTCGTAAGATACATCAGCCGTAGATACAACAAATAAGAAGTGAACACTCTTGCGAAGCGGATGCGCAGAAGTAATACACGCAAACCAGAAACCCCACTAACCGCGTCACCTATCTCCACATGAAAAAGACAGTCTACAGACTCGTCTCCAACACACCTTTACTTCTACGCAGCGGAGCACTTCACCCCCCTAGGGAAGTCCTTGCTTTTGCGACGTCCGCCACTTGGAAAAAAGGCCTAGCCCCTCGTGCAGAACTCAGGAAAGTCGATGACACACAAATCATCACCGTGATCGTCTTCTTCATGAATAGCTTCGCCAGGTCACAACTCGAAGATGGAGTATGCGAAGGATACAAGATGAATTGATCTAGATGTAGTATTTTCGACGACGATTGAGAGACCGTGGTTAAGTATTTAATTCCTGGTAGAGAAGAGGTGGGAAGCGTAGACGTATGCTTTTGCGTGTACTGACGACAGAGTACCTCGGTGGGAGACATGGAGAAAACCTCATGGGGACTATTGCAGTACAGGAGCTAATGATCAGTCAAAAGCTGTAAGTGGAAACCCCTGCTTGGACTACAGATCAAGTAAGTCAGGATACGAATCAAAGTGGTCTATGACAATACTCATACTATCCAATTATCCAACTGACAACAGAGCTATGTAACCCGAAATATAGACTCCTCCCGAATGACCTAATTACACGCTTGGTTTTCCTGCAGGAAACTCCACCTTTGTACACCAACCGATTGATAATGAAAAAACTCCGTTTTGGAACCCATGCTGTGAATCCATCCAAACCAGACGGTTTGCATCAGACCCATCCTATCATTCCCATACTCGTTACTCATCCCTTATGTCGTCCTCCACAAGCCCAGCCCATGCCCCCTTATCTCAGGGTGCTTCTCCCTCCTTCAAGCATCAATTCCAATCGATTCCTCCTTCCCCAAGATGCTTCTCTTAGATCCCGCACCATACAGTGCCTCCAACATCCTTCCTTTCTGCTTCTGCCTAACCCGGCTTAAATGCTCATAAGTCCCCTCCAGCCCACGGACCTGCTCTTCCACGCCAATAGTACTGCTATCGCTCCTCCGAACGAGCGGGCTGACCAGTTTTCGCCGAAGTGATTCTAGGTTGCCCTTCAGTGCTATCAGCTTCCCATTATGTTCCACCAGCAAAGATTTGTTCTGCGTGGTCTTCAGTCGCACGGAAGCCAGTAACTGTTTATTCTTCTCATATTTTCGTAATAGTTGATTATTTGCGCCCACAAGGCGCGTCCATAATGAGGACAGAAACTCGGTCTCGAGACGTTCTTGGGTGTCAGTTTCGCGGATGACGGTGCGTTGAAGGTTCAGGAATTGACGGTCTATATTCTCGAAGAGTGCGAACAGTGCAGTAGCATATTGCAGCTCTGCATTGATGCTTTCCTCCAGGACGCCTAGAAATTCGTTGAATGTACGATGTAGTGTCTGCGATGTCCGTTGTGCATTTGTCGTGCCGAACAGCATGGTAAAGACTTTACCGAAAGCAGTCGGCTGACCAGTAGCACTGTTGTGAATGACTCCAATATATGAGAGCATAGTGTGAATGTTCGTAAAAGCTGATGACAAAGATGAGGGGGTTAGAGCATGGAGCGCGGAGAGCTCTCGCTTTGCCCAGTCCATCACGATAAGGATACCGTCAATATCACCATCGACGTTAGCGAAAAACTTTGTAAGTTCTATTGCAAGCGTTTTGAGAGAGTCGCTTAGACCGTCAAGCTCGTTCACGATCATGGGCGCAGAGGTCATGTTGGCGTAGCGCACAGATTCTCCAAGATCCCATACTGCAACGCCTGTTTCTTGTAGGTCCCCAATCTGTCGGGCTCCATTCTCAGAATAAAATATTAATGGCTCAAAGGAGCGGGCTAAACCAGCTACCTTGACCAGATCTGGTACAGGAGGTTGGGTAGGAGTGTGGGTGAGTAGGCGCAGGAGGCTCCAAGCAAGGGTTATCATCGTTACAGTTGATGTGAGAGAGCTCCAGGACTTAGTGGCATAATTCCAGTATGTGCGCACCCAGGATATAGCCTCCTCGATTGGCTCTGTTCGCTGCTGGACTTCTGCCCGTAGAGCAAATCGAAAATCTACCTGCATTTAGTAGGATTTCATCACGTTGTTGCAAAGGTAACACACAGTTGTTATGAGATTCAGGTATGATTGTTGGCTCCTCAACTTCGAGGAACTTCTCATCCTGATCTTCCTCCATGTTAGGGGAGGGTGAGTGACTTGGTGTACGGTATTTCACTGGTGATAGCGATCCTTTTGGTAGGGGTATATTTGCAGGCACTGTGAGGTCATCTTCTTCTTGCGCACTTTCGTATCGCGGACTTGTTCCTCTTGACCGAGATGCACTTGTTGAGGGTTTAAGCACAGTGTTGTCCTGCGGGTAGGGTTGGTGTCGATACCATCCACCAGCAGGGTTGTGTTGTCTCCATGCTGGCGGTGACCATACGCCCTCAGACACTTCCTCCTCCTCTGATTCCGAGTTTTCTGATTTGAATCCAGAGTGCTGAGAAGGGAGATCGAGTACAGGCGATCGGTCGTCGTGCTCAAAGTCTTCAAGTGACGCAGACAATGATGGGTGATCATCGTACAATTGAGGGCTTCCCCTATGTTCGACTGCCATTTCACTGCTTCAGTTGTTCGAGAACGAGCTTGTGCATAGATGCAGACTGCGTTGGATGCAAGTTCGTGTGACACAGGTGGGGTGTTAGAAGTTGCCTGGGTTGTGAATTGGGACACTGCGTTTAATGTGAGTCCACTGCTTTTGCGCTTTTCTGCCGTCTACTATACTCTGACTCAAGGTCCAGATGGTGAGGCAGAGGTCGATGTAGGACAGACGTTCGCTGGATGAGGGGCATTGTGACGGCGGTCTCCAATGCGGTCTTGCAAATAGAGTGGCTGGTGTAGCCTGAGCGAATCGATCCCTGCGCACTAGGGGCCAGTCTAACGCAAGGGCGCCGGCTAAGGCACCAGCTGCCTGAAGGTACCCGTGTAGCCCGTAACACTATGAATTTATTCTACTCGTACGATTGATACGGGTGCGATCGAGGTTGGAACATGCATGATCTAATGACGGACAAAAGGTATCGGCCCAGCAGTCGAGATTTCTACAACATTGAAGCTGTAAACCCAGTAGCTTGCTGTATTTCAATTGCCTAGCTCTAAGTGCGAGTTCTGTATGCAAAGGACGAAGGCTTGATTACTATATGTACAATACCATCCGTCCTTCCTGATCTCCTGATAAAAGGAAATCACATGTATGACTTCGGCGAAAACACGCTGCCCAGGTCTAACTCTTTCGCTCACGGAAACTGTTCTTCTATAGAATATAACCCATACGGTACACCAAATGCACCTCCATGCATCGATTACAGAATTGCCATGCGGGAGTGGAGTAGGATTGTAGAGAGGAGAGGCTGATTACTTGGTTTCTTCGCGCAGGAAGCTAATATCGTGTCAGTGTACGTAGAATGTATATATGCAAACAACGTACGTGATCAGGTCGTTCCTATCCTTTCCTTTCTTGAGACCGCCGAAAGCCATCTTGGTACCTGGAATGTATTTCTTGGGGTTCTCTAAATATTCGAACTGGGTGAAATGTCAGCAATCGAACTTCACCCCGTAGTTGGCAGATCATACCAAGGTATCTTCTTTCCACGTGATAGCCTTATGCTTGTTCGCATCCGTATATGAGAAGCCTTCGACCTGACCAGTCTTTCGCCCAAACAAGCCGTGAAGATTAGGCCCGATCTTGTTACCCTCGCTTTCTTTCAGGTTATGACATTGTGCGCAGCGGGTCTATGGGATGTCAGATTCCGGTATTGATGTAGAACGCCACCATTGCTATTGTACCTTGAAGAGGTTGGCCCCTTTCTTCGTATCACCTAGTTGGAGAAGTTAGAACAATCATTAGGAAGGCATTCGATGAGTGCCGGCGCTTGATATGCAACCGCTTCTGCAACGGGAATTCTGGAGCGTATGTGCAGCTGGGCCTTGCTTCACAATAGCTATTCATAATGCTAGATGTAGCTCAAGAGCAAAGGGGCGTTGAAAAGTTTAAACACATTGTAGCATGATTTAGAATTGAAGGGCTGCATACCATCCTTGAATCCTTCCGCTTTAGGGGGCATGATGACCGAGGGTGATAATATGAGAGATAGAAGTGCGCAAGTCTTGGTGTTCGTACTTAGGTACAGAAAGGAAGCTGAAGTTGGCAGGACAAAAAAAGAATTTAAATGACGATGGCAATTCGAGGCGGATAAAATGCGCTCATTGTTGAAGGGCCAATTAGGAGCCTCCCATTACTCCAGTCCGGGATCCTCCGATGCCGTAAGCTTCCTTACACCTCGCCACCTAACAAGGCTGGACTGCGAAAGGTCTAATTTGTCTATATTCAAGTCCAAGAATTTTCAGGGTAATGCGTTCTCTATGTGCATATATTTGCCCTCATGTCTGAGCTACACAGGAGTGTCTAAGGGCATTGCAAGCTCCTTATCTCATTGTAATTTTAATCATGGCCGTGTGGATCGTAATAGGTGCGAGCAGAGGCATTGGCCTGGAGTGGGTGAGACAGCTCCTTGCTCGAGGTGATCAAGTCTATGCAACAGTGCGAGATCCCGCGAAAGCCTCTCAGCTTTGGATACTCGCCGGCTCAGCGCCTCGAGCCAATTGCCAACTTTTGTTGTGTGACGTATCATCGGAGGCTAGCATCATTGCAAGTGATGCTTCAATCGACTTTGTCTGAATCATTCTAATCCCATTCAGAGCTTCGCTCAAGAGATTGCGGCAACAAGAAATCTTGATAGGATTGACCATGTCGTTATCAATGCAGGGATACTTGACTATCCTAATGTGAAGAGCCTCACCCATCGCTTCAACTTTATTACCTTCTAATCAATATAGCGAGCAACTGAGCTGTATATCACTCGACGATCCATTGCCGGAGTCATATGCTGAACCATATCAGCTCTTTCGAAGATTTTTCGAAACACTTACGAACCAACGCCGTTGGTCCCATCATCACTGCACAAAAGCTTCTGCAGACTCGGATACCAATTCGCTCTATCACGTTCATGTCCAGCGACTCCGGCTCTGCAACTGATTTCCGAGCCTTTGAAGACGGGTATGGTCTATTTTGATGTAATTGGACCTACAATACATCTGATAACCTGTTCTCAGATTTGCAGCTTATGCAGCATCTAAAGCGGCCCTGAATCAGATGCTTCGTGTGAGACTGCCTTTTGAAGAAACCTGTCATTTCAATTACTGAATATCCCTAGCATATGGCTTCTGAATTGCAACGAATAAAGGTTTATACTACTATTCTGGCTATGCATCCAGGAGAAGTAGCTACGTGAGCTATCACCCTCTTTGGTGAGCATGTTCACTTACTATCCACAGTGATATGGCCAATATATCAGTCGGCTGGGAGGTTGATGGCATCATCAGCGCAGAGCAGTCTGTCGCAGGTATGCTTCAGGTGGTTGAGAGCAAGACTGTTCATGATACGGGAACTTTCTGGACGTGGCAAGGAGCAGTAAGTGTTCGACTTTAGCCATGTATGGGATCTTCACTGAGTATGCGATCATATAGCGTCACCCATGGTGAGATATTCACCAAGGCTGTAACGAATGGGCTAAATTGTACAAAGTGAGGAAGATGATAGTTACCTAATTCTATCTCAAGATTTATAGTAGAAGTCAGGGCTCGGGCTCTCATCCATGCGATTAGTTTAATGACACACCAGTGCCCATATCGTGCTATGGGATACGGCTTGGAACTTCGACTGCATATGTTACATTACTCTGTTATATCTCTCACCTTGAGCAATTGGGTGAAAGTAATCAATATAGTCTTACGTACAGAGTACAATGTATCATCCTTAGCCTGCTTGAGAAGAAATGTCGTATTTTCACAAAAGATCCGTATAATGTTATGAGGCAGGCGAGGTGTAAGGGTCAGTACCTTAGGTTGTCCACCAGGGCTAAAATGGTTAGCGTCAAAACAAAAAGTCCAGGTCCCGATCTGTTTAGTTGACTATCCACCATACATTACTGTGTCCTTGCTGGCAATATGAGTGCACCCATTCCACGCTTCCTACTACCACGAGGGTACGCCTTCCCCTACCCCTTATTAAAAGCTGTGGGGAGACCCTGGTGTCGAGATGGCCAGACATACCCTCTCTGCAAACGCGCATCCACCAATGCCCCTCCTCCAAAGATCATTCGACTCGAAATGCCTACCAAATTCAACCCACCCTCTCACGGTAGACGACTGAAGCAGCAGATACCCCGTCACTACGGCCCCGAGCTCACCCAACAGGAAAAGGTTGCACAGCAGACCAAGAAGTATCCCAATATGATGCCCCCACCAAATAGTTTCATGTACTGGTTTATCACAAGTCGAGGGGTACATGTATTCATAACTCTGGTAAGACTTGATTCTCGGCTCAAAGGTCGCTCTTCTACGCATTGAGGGTGCTGTCCGCTAACCCCCACCCTACCAGGGAACCCTCGTACTACTCGCCGCCTTCACCGCCTACGAGAACTGGAAGCGAGCTACCGTGTTTAGAGAACAGCTTCCAGATGCTAAATCAATCCTCGCTCATCCCATCATATCTCTTTCTCAAGCCTTCGAAGTATGGAAGATGGATGTCGCTCGAACTACGGCCGAGACGCAAGAGAGGAGAAAAAGAGACTTGGAAGATGTTCAGAAGAGAAACACTTATAGAAAAGCACATGGCATGGCGGAAGAGAACAGCCAAGGCATGGGTGGGTGGCTGAACAAGGGTGATGTTGAGAGTAGCGCCCCCCAACTCGAAATTGATGGGATTCCTAAACGGCCGAGCAGTACGGAAGAAGCTGTTCTTAGTGATGGTAGTGTTATCGAGCCAAGTGGCAGCAGCAAAGAGCGGCCTCTTGCGGACTGGAGAGGGCCTAAAAAACCGGTAAAGAAATGGTTCGGTATATGGTGAAAGCCACGTATTTTACAGTTCTGTCGCACTTTCAAGACTTAAAATATCTCATTGTTCAGAGTGCTTTAGCGCGGGCGGTGTTGTTTCATTGAGTGCTTGAGGAAAGCAAAGGATGTTCTAATGTTGCTTGTATCCACCCATTATCTAGCCACCTCGTCAATTTTTACGCCACTTTCTTGGTCGATCAACGTCCCTCGGTCCAGAGAAACTTCTTATGGTTGGGCTGTGACTACCCAAACTCAGTCATCTCCACCGAACAATGAGGAATACAGCTTGTCCTTACAGGCATATTCCTATCTCTGGAATCCTAATGCTTACGATGCTTCTAAAATGTCTCTTAGGGCCGGTCTCCTTAGATTTACTCTCTAAGCCGAGTCTTCCGAAATTCACATGTAAGAAAATGGGCCATAATTCATGCATGTAGGGACGAGAAATACTCAAGAGTGATATAATGTACGCGGTGAAACTTATTGGTCAACACAGTTGGACTTAGAATTTTCAAAAGTCAGGGCCCGCCAAGAGCTCCCTCTATGCATGACTTATGGCCCATTCTCTTACTTGGAAGGGATGTTTCCTCCGCCTGGTTGGTGAACTCGGTGCCAAAACCCAAACGGAGAAAAGTGGGAATCTTTGCTGGGCAAATGGATTTTTTCCTCCTCCATTTGTGAGCCCACTCCTTTATTACTAGCCAGACGGCACCTTGCGGTTTCATCCATGCTATCTCGCTTTTACTCTTCCCAGTGCTTGCCCCTTCTTGACGGTTTTAGTCTGCAGAGGCCAGTAACGCAAACTTGAACGACTATAAAATGCTTTCGGGAGGAGATGCTTGGACTGTCATAACACAGAATAGAATCATAGATGCCGACAGCCACCTGGTGTGTCTTGCGGAGACACCACCTACCATTCCCGAGGAAATATGGAACGAAACCTGGTCCGAGGAATATGGTCCGGAAATGGAGCCTCTATATTCGCAAGAGACGTCCAAGTACGAGACATGCTTTACAGGCCGCAGTCTAGAGGTCCCTGACGTCGTCAAAAAGAAACAATGCATGATATATAAACTGCCTCCGGAGCTTATCGAGCTAATAGTGGCCAACCTCGAGCATCGTGATGTCGCAAATTTTCGCTTGGTCCGTCGAGAATGTGCATCTCATGGTCTCCCGTACCTATTCAAGAAGGGGAAAGCTCGACTTAGCGTTTGCCGCGAATTAGGCTATCTCATGGACACGATTACAAAGAAGGAGATTAGTTGGAGGATCAAGGACCTTGAATTATGTGGAGATATGAAAGACCAATGTCTCGAAATCATCCGGGAACCGGAACATTTCCATTCCCAAGTGTACTGCCACAGCGGGCACACACTCCACAATTTACGAAGCTTGGAGTTACGATTACAACCTCGACCTGAAATACCAGTCTGCATCCATCTAGCTGCTTCTAAACTCCTGTTTTGTTTTCTTCTCCAACTACTAATTATGCACAGCTCCCCAATTACAAACCTAAGACTAGTCCATGTTGGATGGTGGGGAAGCTACAAGGAGGGTACGACACTTATGGAGGCCATTTCGAAACTCGAAAGTTTTGAGCTGGTGGGACACCTGGACTCGCCTAACTATTATGGGGATGTATTGTCTTACCTCTCGTCCATGAACGAACTCAAGAACTTAGTCATAGACTTTGGTATGGAGAGCGTCAATGGGCTCTGGGACATAACCTATATCTGTGAATTAACATTTGATCATCTGCACTCGGTGCATTTATCAAACCTGTCCACCAGCGAACAAAAGCTCCTTCGATTCTTCGAGCATCACCCCAAATTGCAGGACGTACATATAGGTACTATGTTACTGGAGAACGGTTCATGGACGCAAAGTATTCATGCGATGTCAAGGTTACTCCCGGATCTCAAGAACATCAGATTTTCGGGCCTGCAGAGCTTTAGGAGAGGTGAAGGAGTATACGAAGAAGGATACATATGC
The DNA here is from genome assembly GCA_000444155.1 of Cladonia macilenta KoLRI003786. Taxonomy (NCBI): domain Eukaryota; kingdom Fungi; phylum Ascomycota; class Lecanoromycetes; order Lecanorales; family Cladoniaceae; genus Cladonia; species Cladonia macilenta. The sequence goes on from KE598560.1 coordinate 1,097,813, forward strand.
AGTAATTCACTCAATGCATATATAAAGAGATTCACCTGGCCAATTGTAGGATTGGTGCAACGTGCACGAGAACGGCCAGTCACGGTGGAAATGCTGTGCCAAGAACGAAGTATTCGGGATAAGATAGCTGCTACTGGGAATTCATGGACCAGAGAGATTTGCGGTACTTGTGGATATTTGCAGGAGTTCTGTACGCGTCTTACATAAGGGGGTTAGATTGGAGAGTGTCGTAGTGAGCTATGGTTAATGAGGGGTTGCGCTGGGCTGACACTAGCTTGATATGCATGAACAGCGTTATGCTGCATTGCAACCAGTAAAGAGACGCAGCAAAGACGCGACTCAAGGGCGATTCGGGGACGACGCGGGATGCTAGGAAGAAGTCAGCAGGGGAGTGTTCTAGAGTTTCTGAAAGCCGGCTTATAGCAAGCGACACTCGTCTATAGATCCGAGATATTATCGACCTCCTAAAAGTCATTCAAACATTTTTCAAACACGATCCCTCACTAGCAACGCCTCCTTTGCTGCGGAAACCCTCGGCCAGTGGGCTCACAATGGCAGGATGGTACCCATACGGTTCATACAGATATCCTCCTGAACAGGGTCCATATCCTCCACCCTATCAGTAAGACCTCCCAAACCCAAGCATATATGAGTTCGACTCATTATGCAGCAGGGCAGGATACGGGGCTGGGAATCCCCAAACATTTCCGGGCATGCCTAATATAGGCAACGGACCCTACGGCATGGGCAATTCACCTTATACACCACCAGTACCACCTCCATTTCCCACACAACCTACATTTCCCACACAACCTACATTTCCCACACAACCTGCATTTCCCCAACAACCTGCATTCCCCCCACAACCTGCATTTCCCACACCATCCGTGTTGCCCCCACCACCTCCAGTCGCCGCTTATCCGCCGGTCCAATACAGCAATAATTACAACGCCTACAACAATCAACCACAATATGTACCTTACCCAGTGCAGTACGTTGGCACCGCCATACCCCAAACTGAGGTGTCTACCACGAGGTGAGTATTTTGGTTCTCTCACTTCCGACAATCATATATTTTGGTAATCCAAGAGCGATTTTGTCTCTCTCCTGCTGCATTCTACCATTCCACCCTTTTCCACGTGATTTGAAAATAAAAGTACTAACATCATCTTCGACAGACCTACGACAGATCTTGGCACTGCCTTCTTTCACTGTGCCTATCCTGGCTGCGGTTTCTTCAGCGAACACCAGTCCGACATTGTTCACCATTGGAAGGTGCACTTCCCACCATGCGAGCCAGCGTACTGCTCCAGCAAGAGCTGTCGACATAAGAAACGACATACAATCGAGCATAGAGAGCGGCTACATGATCATATTGGTAAAATACTTGCGAAGCCGAAATAAGTCGCTCCGTCTCCTTGAAAGAGCAAGGTGCATTCGGAGGACTTCCAGTATCGATGGGTCTACACTATGGCTTCATGTACCTGTGCTCATTCTGCTGGCGGTCATGCACGATAGATCTATGGCCGGCTGTTTGAAATACCCTCTGGATACTGCTCCTTATTTAGTACCTTGCTGCGGGCAGTCCTTCGATATATAGTGTATTCTGGAGTCTGATCATGATTCCCTCTTATCATTGGAACCCATAGCTTGACTGAAAAATCCATGGCTCATGTAAGATGTCAAACGTTCAGAAGAGAATCGGAGAGAAAAAGAACAAATAATCGTAAAGTCTCCTCTCCACATCGCTCCACTCGGTCAATATCCAACAACAATGATATATTTTAAGGATACGGACCCTGAGCAGACCACAGAATTCCGCCGGGTAACCCTAACCCTAACCTATGTACCTGCCAAGCCTTACGTTTCCATCCCACAAGCTCCCCAATCTTAACCTTTTTGTGCGCCTCAGCACAACCAAAGTCATATATTATCGAGCTCCACGGTTCTTCACGCCTGGTACCCACTCAATCCCCACATCAATTCCCACCCAACCACTCTCCAGCTCACCAAAATACCCAACAAAATGCCCCCCACCATCCCCGCCCTCCTCTCCCCCTCCGAGCTCTCCTACCTCCACACCTCTCTCTCCCTCACACCTCCCATCCGGCCCGACGCTCGCTCTCCCACCTCTTTCCGCCCCTTAGTCGCAGAAACAGAGCTCCTCCCCGCTGCGAACGGGAGCGCGCGGTTATGTTTCGCTGATGGGACGGAGGCGATTGTGGGGGTGAAGGGGGAGGTGGAGAAGACTACTACCGGGGGAGGCAAAGGAGGAGGGGGAGGAAAGTTGGATGTGGATATGGATGTGGATGACGAGGAGGAAGTGGGAAGTGGGGGAAGTGGGGGAGGGGAAGGAAGATGGATTGAGGTGTCAGTGGATATGCCAGGGCAGCGGGACGATGATGCTATGGTGGTGTTTTTGGGGGAAATGATACATGAGGGTCTTGTTGCGGATCAATTCCTGCAGAACAGACTCGTTATCAACGACAGATGGCATTGGCGGCTTTATATCGACGTGTGTTATACCCCCCTCATCCCTCTCTCTCTAACCAAAGAAATACTAACCACATCTCCATCCCCAAAGATCCTCCTCCTCTCCCCCCCCCTCACCTACCCCCTCCCCCTCCTCTCCCTAACAACCCACCTCGCTCTCCTATCCACCCACCTCCCCGCTCCAGTAAAAAACCTAGAAAAAGACGACGACCCCCTCTTCAACGACGACTGGGATGCTGCTGTACCGTTATATCCCCCTTCTACAACAACAGCCAACCCATCAAATCCAAATTCGGATACGAATTCAAATACAAAAGCTACAGGAGCAAGACCGCCTATCACACTCCTAGTCATCAGCGTCAGCAACAACATATTCTTCGACCCCTCCCACGCCGAACTCGCAGTCGCGGACGCCGTCGTTGCCGTCACCATCACCTCACCCCCCTGCTCCTCCTCCTCTTCCTCCCCCTCATCCAATGAAGCCGAAGACCTAACCCTCCTAGCCGTCCGAACGATCGATCCCCCCTCCCGCCTTTCATCCTCTTCCTCTTCCTCTTCTACTACAGATACGGATCCTGGTAGGGAAGAACAGGGGGTGTGGAAAGCGAGGAAGGGGGGGGTGAGGAGGGATGTGCTGGGGAGGATGATTGGGATGTGTACGGAGCGGGGGGGTGTGGGGGGGGAGGTTTTGGGGGGGTTGGAGGGGTTTACGTAGGGAGTGGGATGGGGGAGCGTGGGGTGGGGGCAATTCATATTACTCCTCTAAATGCTCCGATGTGCGGGGATACATGAATAAGGTTGCGTAGGGAGGGGTACTTCCCTCCTTTCGATTCAGTGGAGATGAGAGTAAACAAAACAAAACAACCTCCCTCCCACCCACATACACCCACCTACGCCTCCGTATATGTATGCCATGCCACCTCACCAAAACCGCCCTCTCCATCTATCACACAAAAGCATTGTAAAACGCGTCGTCTACTTTTGGTGCACTAAGATGGTGGCCTTGCCTGTTTTGTTGTGAGGAAGGAATTTTGCGAGGTCACTCTCCGTATCGAGAAACGCCACATTCGCATTCATATTGCGCCACAAGAATCCAAACAGCACGAAATCAGCAGCACGAGGCTGCAGATTCTCCATTCATGCCCCATGTTGTATTTTGATAGGGATATTGTGGGAAGGGGGGGCTCCTTACCCCTGCGTGGGTCGTGCATTATGTGTATGTGGGGTCTCAGAATGGGATCTTCATCGGAGATTTTCTGTATGCAGAGCGGAAGGAGTGCATGTGTTTTCTGTGTCGTAGATCTATGCGTGCGGCGGGTGCATTATGCGGGGGAAGAGGGGGGGGCCATCGTTGGGTTGATGATCGACAGGGTAACGTAGCTAGATAACAGTAATGTGTATAACGTGCATGAGGAGGTGTTGCGGTTGAAAGGGGTCATATGTGATTGCAATGCATGCAAGAAAGTATTAGAATATTACATGATTAGAAGATGAATTCCTATTTGTTATTTTAATGGTATTTACAAGTCCCGCTTACAGCAGGCAAGCCAATCTCATCTCCATCTTCCATGAGAAAAGCCCCATCCATCCATCCATCCTCCACCATCATCCTCTCTAAAGCGAACAAATATGATACAAGAGCCACCCATCCCTTTTTCCCCGTTCCTATAGTTTGTTGATGATGACAAGTGAAAAAAACAAGAGATAAGCTGGCAAGTTATCTAGCTGCTGTTTGCATAGATGTTGAGAAGACCGATTGATTGATGACAAGGAAACATCTTGAGCGATGATGCTGATGGTTTTGAGCGAGAGTAGATCTGTTGTAGACAGCACTAAAGATTATGATAATTTTTAAATAACACGCTCGCGTAGCTGGCCTGGTGATAAAGTCTATAAGGGGCCGCTTCTGGGGTATGTGGCGAAGAATAGCAAAGTAAGAGTTCGATTAAATAATAATATTCCGTCAGGACTGAGGCAGGCTCGTTAAGTGCCGTTTTCGTGTCGGAAATGATGCGAGGAGACCTGGTTGGCCAGCAAGCAGGCAAGTGATCTAGGGATAAGTCTATGGACAGTGGCAGAGACGCCACAGATGCTGCATGGAGAGCTTGTTTAGTGTACAGTGAACGACGGGAGGCGCTTCCTTCGTAGTGTGGTGTTTGATCTAATGGTAGACCGAGCCAGCGGCAAAAATGCTGGCTGCGGCGGATGCGGCCCATTCATTCTCTTCATAAGGTGGCGTGGGAAATCTTGAGTTCACTGCCTCCTTGGGCCGTGGCTTGTTAATGTTTAATGGTGAGACTGGTTCTGCCATTATGTGTTGGTCGAATAACATCCCATTCCTCTTGGCCGATGGTGATGGAGTCGGATAAGGGTTAAGCGAGACCATGTTGCTGGTCGCGTTTTGCAATGGCTGCCGTGACATTCTCTTTGAACGATCTGCATCTTCGGCTCTGGTCCGTCTGTCCATCCGTCTGGCAGCGGTTGAAGCACTATTCAAAGCTTCGTGGAGCAGCTCGTCCTCTTCATCAGGTGTATCATACATATGACTTGGATGTGTTGAACGATGAAGTGCTCGCCGCGTCCGGCTTGAGATCGGTGCACCGCTTCCAATGAAGCCGGAGTCCAATGACGGAGAGCTTGCGCTTTTGGAAAGTGATGGATGACGATCTGGCATACTGTTCACAACCGTGGTCTCATGTTGCAGCTTATGAGAAGGGGGGACTTCGGGAGAAGGTGTTAATGGCTCTGCACCGGGGCGAGCTGACCGGTCGATGTCATTGAAGCTCTTCTTCATGACTGCGTCCATACTAGAATCAAGGACCATCGAAGATCGATTGCTTTGCCAAGGCACACATCCCGCATTGGCCTCGACGTCGTCCACGCTAGGTGTCACTGCAGCTGTAGGCTTTCCGGAGAATCTCCGTGCCCGCTTGCGAAGATGCGAAAAGAAACCCTCTTTTTGTTCGCTGGTAGGCGATGCGGGCCCTCTTTGCCCATTCAAAGCCCTTTCGGCTTCTTGTCGATGGTAGTCGGTGTAATGACTTCCACTTGATTGAACGGATAGCTGCCGACCAATCTTTTTCGACGTTTTAGTGTCGGCTGAACTTTGGTTAGTGGCCTGGTTGGCAGCGTTGTTTGTTGGATTGTTGTGTGCTTGTGCGTTAACACTGTCGGAGAAAGGTGTTATTGGTCGAATAGAAGGCAATATCGGCATGGGAGCAGCATTGGTATTTGTACCATTGGTCCATGTCGCCCGTTTATTCGCGAACGGTCGATATTTGATTGTAGGTGGGGCAGCGGCGGTTGCGTCGATATGGTAGGTGTTAGCATGGATGGGCGAGGGCCTGGGTGATGCGGTCTGATTTTGGATTGAATGTGCCGGTACTGCTGGTGATGGATCTCGAATAAGAGATCTCCTGAACCACGAAGGTCTACTAGTATTGACAGAATTGTCGTTCGAATCGCGTGGTGCATTACCCTCTATGTTTGAGTGTTTCTTCCCAAGGAGGCGATTTGAGCTTGAGCTCTTCGGTCGCAGAGGGTCCACAGCATCGGCGAAATATTCATGCCTCATTGCTTCAGCGGAAGTTGGTCGATTGCGGGGATCCCACATCAAGCACCAGGTGACGAAGTTACTAAGGGCCACCGGCCACTGTGGAGGTCGCAGTATAGTCTCCATGGAGTGGGGAGCCATCTGTAATATATTTAGCCTTAGTACTCAGCTTAGAGACTTAGTCATACCTTAGGAAACGAGAATCCCAATTTCTGTGCCAAGCGGGTACCGTCTCTCCAGTCTCCACCTCCGACTCTATTGCCTGACTTGTCATACCAATTACCGGGAGAGCCCATGATCTCACATACTCTCCAAACCTGATCAACCTCGTTGCCCCCTGGAAACAGCGGCTTGAGGTTAGCAATCTCTACCGCCATTGCGCCTATAGCCCATATATCAACCGGAGCGGAATATTCTCCAGCACGGAGAAGCACCTCAGGTGCACGATACCATCGCGTGGAGACGTAGGTCGTATATGGATGTTGTGAATGGGTCTCACGGGCGAGACCGAAATCTGCTATCTTGATGGTATATAGAGGTGGCGTGGCTGGAGGGGTAATAAGTGCAGAATATCTTCTGATAGCTGTGTTGGGTTCCAGTGCAGCTGATGTTGAGACTAAGATGTTCTCAGGCTTGATGTCCCGGTGGAAAAAGTTGTGATTATGTATGTGATCGAGACCTGAGAGGATTTGAAAGAGGATGCTCTTGACACTACTGCCATCCAAGCATCTGTGGTCTCGAGCCTTCATGAGTTGATATAAATTACCATCCATATGTTCCATACATATGTGGAGTTTCTTTGACAAGGGATCTAGGAAGATGTCCAGAGCAGGCACAAGATGAGCATGGACGGGGAGTGAACGTAGGAAGATGACCTCTCTCAATTCAAGACAAGGTGTAAATGAGTCGAATGTCTTTTTCATTGTCTTGATTGCAACCTGGTAGGCTGTTAGAGAAGAAAATTATCGAGCAAGCATTCGCGACTTACCAAACTTCCCCGTCGAGCAATATGAGCCCCGGCTGTCCGAACTCGGGCCAAAGCCACGCTCCCGAAGCTGCCATCGCCGATCTCCTTGATGAGTTCGAATCTATCCTCCAGGCATACGGATGATAATGGCGCACCATGTGACGACACTCGAGGGGGGTATTCTTGTCCGAAAACCATTGTAGCGTGTTTTAATGCTGATAGGGATAAGAGTTTGTATCTGGCTGTGAACGATGACGAAGTCGATTAATCGTCAAGAGACTTGCAGAATCTGTCGAGACCAAAGTTCCAGGTTCTCAATCGCCGTCCAGGTTGCCGTACACCGATTGCTTGCTCAAGCAACTCCCAAAGCGCTAATATTTCCCGCCGATAACCTTTCGGTCTCAACAGTGGAGGCACAAAGTAGTGTTTTGCGTCATAAACGGGCTCGCGTCGTTGTCATTGGGATTGATGGAAACCCAAGAACGACAAGGCGTATGACCGGGCTTGTTTCGATGAGTAACGTTGATTTGTTCGACAGCAGGACAGGTGCCTCGTTCTCCTTCAACCAGAAAATTGACAATGGCGTGCTATGAAGGTTACGAAGTGGTGTTGTTGACCACGCGTAGGCCTGAGGAATGTTGCCCTGACACTAATTCCATATGACGATGCCAATTCTCTCCTTCACTCGACCTTGTGTAACTGTACGTCGCGATGTACCAATAGTTGGGAGTGTAGGATGGAACGAGGAATCCTTTATCTGATCAGGTAGAGATTTTGGAAATCGGAGCTATCTGACAGTAATCTTGGCCCGTGTCAGCGTTGCGGTTCGTGCTAAAGGGTCAGGGAGACGGGACAATCGGCACGCACAGATTAAGAAAGAGTGTTGGGCAATGGAGCGGTCAGATAGATGGTAGAAAGATGGTCAAGGCATGTTGGATGGCGAGAAAGGGTTGAGGGGTGAAGATGGGTCATGCCCATTGAAGGGGAGTTGGGAGTTGAGCAATGGGAGGTGAGCTAGGGCGTGATGTGATGAAACCAGGGCGGTCTCTAATTAGAATCCTTCTTTCGGGCTGGCCCCCGCGAAAAAGCTGCGCGGGAAACGTGGTTACCTCTCCACCACAGCAGGACACTAACTATTGCTAGCCACTGAGCTGCCCGATCATCCACTAACAAACCAAGCTATCGCCTTCTACTGTCTAGAAGCATGCCCAATCCAGTCAGACAGGACAACGCTCGTCGTCCGTGATACGGGCTATGATGAGACTTGATAGTGCACGTTGTCTAGACCGGAGCTACCAACTACCTTACCTAGAAGTACCTAGCATAACGATTCTACTAGAGTAGAGCTTCCCAAGAAGAACCCAGGGCAAATGTCAAAATTTAGTCCGTCGCTCTCTTGAACCCTGGAAGCCCCTGAGGGGAAATGCAATCTCTACACCGTATTTGAGAAAATCAAAGACATAATGTTGGAAAAGGCCTGACCAGATAATACCTGGTACTCATCATGCGTAGCGGCTACGGTCATGTGCAGTCGGCCAAAAGCATCACAGGGGATAAGTTCCTGCAGACGAGCTGCGCTGATCAGTGAGTGGTCAAGGAGTGAATATATGCTGACGACAACACATTTGTCTCCATTCGTCCTCGTCTACTAGTCAATGCTACTGCGGCTTTTTTCTAAATAGACATATTTTGTCAATTATGATTTTGGCCTCTGATCTTTTTTGGGGGAAAATCAGTGGGGGGCATGAGGAATTGGCAGACCTTTTCTCCTTTTCATTTGACTGCCGGCCGAGGGCCGATCCGGAAATCTGCTTCCCTGGTGGTCTTGGTAGTCCGGCGCGCACCATGGACGTATGCTAATCACAAAACAAGAAAGATACCCTGTCCCTGGCCAAAATGTTGTTCCTCTTGGCAGCAATAGCAGCAGAGCTAATGCATCCTTGTGAGATTGTCTGTTCCTGACTATCCAATTGGCGGGTCCTGGATTGGCGTGCGGGAGAGGGAGCTTATTGGCTTGAGGTCATGTCAAAGAAACGGCCTCTCGGGGATAGTGTCCCGCTGAATCTTATTCCCCTGTCCCCTGGGAGCCACCACATGAGCCCCAGCGATCGTCAGGGAGCCTCATTCCCAGGGTCCTCCCATCATTAGGTACGTTGAAAGTATCAGTATTTGTGACAGTCAGCAATTTCATTTCTGATTACTTTGGTTGCTGCTGTCAACATTCACCGTCCTTGCCTAATGCMGTCATTGCCTGAGGAGCCGTCGGTGTTCGCCTCAATAAGACTCTTTCTCCGCCACTTCGGTCCATTTGACAGTCTGGCGTGCATAAGCTCCCAATGTGTCTGTGCCCAAAGGGTCACGGCAATCTCTACAAAACGCGGGGCAATGTTCGAGAGCTCGTCCATTGCTGGTGAATGACGAGCTTTGACCACAGCTATCACGATATGGATTGATACAATGATGAAAAGGGTATGATTGGAGGTACCATAATGGCGGTAGGCAACATTAAGCTATCGGTGCAGCCACAATACGGTCACACTGAGATGACTGTTCGTACTCGAAGCTATTCGAACTGAAACATGCAAGCACTTGCCATCTTGAAGTCTGAGCGGTGAAATTGCAGTACATTTTCCTCGACAGTGATTTGCTTTGGAGGAACGTGAACGATATCACGAGGGACAAGCCAATTACTCCATCCGATGGCATCCTCTCTGACGGGTACACGCGTGTTTCCTGCGAGACATCTTCCGGACGCGTGCATATTTCTGATCGTGCTGCGGCTCGCAGTGGTGTCTGTCATAACCTCCATTTGGCCAAGTATCAAAATTGCTCGAACCGATGCTTTAATGTACAATAAGATGATTCTCACTATGAGTGAAGAATTATGCTAATGGTTCTCTTATGTGGCGGGTTGGAGTGATGAAGCATGTAGTGAACTGAATGTGTGCCGGAGTGAAACCAAATATTGAACATGGAAATCTTCCTTCTTAAATCATCACTTTCCTCCATCCTCTCTACCCTTTCCATCCTCCGTCATCCTTTCCTTTTCAAATCCACTGGCCCTCACCAGTAGGGGAAATCACAACACTCTTACTCTGCCTCCGGTTGACTTGGATCACAAGCAACAAACGGTAAGATTGACACTTTGATCACATCAAGTTTCGCCTCACGAGCCTCAACACACGTCTCAGGGAGTCACCGCCCCCAATCAATTTCACCATGCCTTCCTCTAGTCGTTCCAAGCAGAAGCTCAAGCCTGCTTTCAGTGGGGGATGGACCCCTCAGCAAAAGGCTATGTGAGTGTACCGGGCTATCATCACCGGCTCTCATTATGTAGACAAGAGCACAAGCTGACTCTACATATTCAGGATGGAGGCTGTCGTTCTCCCCAAGCAGTAAGGCTACTTGAATCTACAACCTTTCATGACACTTGTCCCTTACGTTGAACGCTCAGACTACGCTGCTACGAATGTAGCAAGCTCAGCCATGTCTCCGGTTTTTCCGAAAAACAGTTGAAAGACCTCCGCTATGGCATTATTACTCGCCAAGTCAACGCAGCGAAACTTGGTGAAGAGGCCTGGCTTCGCTGTCGCAAATGTACGGGCGTGCAGTCAATGGAATTGGAATGCATGTTGTGCGAAGAAGTCAAAGGTTACGATGATTTTGCCAAAAATCAGCGTAAGAACCCGGACCGTGCGGTGAGTGCAGCATCAATATCGCGGTTCTCGTGATCAAAGACACTGAGTTAGTCACTAGACATGCAAGATATGTTCTTGGACTATTGAACATGAAACAATCATTGAAACCACAGCTGCTGATGCCTTTACGAAAAGGAAAACTGGAGACGACGAAGAGTATGGTGAAGAAGACGGTAGTGTAGCGACTAGTACTGCTTACGATGATGTAAGCTACGTTTCTCTGTCCAGGCTGTCCGACAATATAGTCACTGATGTTGATTACAGTCTGATGAGGGGGAGAGCGAGGCAGGCGGAGCACCATTGTCGATCCACGGACTCAGCGCTGCAAACTTGAAGAGTCACGACATGTCTACAAGTGGTCGGAGCTCCCAACCTTCTGGTAGCATGACATCGAAGACAATGTCAGGTGCCAAACCGGGATATATGCCTGAGTGGCAAGCCATGAGCAAGAAGCATGGAGGGAGTGTTGCAGACTCCACTTCTGGTGCTCAGTTCACAGGCTATGACCCAGCAGGAGGGTCACACCAGAAGGTTCGTGCTCCTTCAACAGTGACCAGTGGCAGTTCCGAAGAGACAACGACTGCAGACCATAGCTATGATCATAGCTATGACTATAAAGCTGAGGTAAGTATCTTGCATCGCCTCTACACAGACAAGGACTAAGCAACGAGGCAGAAACAAGCACGCTCCAAATTTGCAAAGGTGCCTGGTTGGGGTAGATATGTACCTAAACCCGAGGGAAAGTCTGGTCGAATCTTGCCACGAAGAAACAACAGTGACGATGAGGAGACCGATGAAGAATACTTCACCATCTAAGGTCTGGGTCAAGCTCTCCTTTCTGGAGGGTCCTTTATGGAGCGTGGCAGTGTTCTGACATGGCGGTTTAGAGTGTCACAGGAGGATGGTGGTGGAGCGTGGTGTTGTGCTGGAAGAGCTTTGTTCAATTCATGGTCGGCGGCCCGTTGATCTATCTGCTCACAGGGAAGATGCTCTACAGTATTCCCCATAAACACAAAGCAGATCTACTGAAACTACCCAAACCAATAAATTGAATTCATTTATTTATATTGATAACATATCCTCTCCGCATGTGCATTTAAATCATAGAACCCCACAGAATAGCAGACTCGGCAACTGTATCAGATCCTTTTCGTAGGAGTGTTTCATGCGAAGAAGCGCAGTAGGAGGCCGGAGCTGTAACGCTGCTGGGGGCAGCGTGGCGCAGCATAGAGCTACGTAAACCCTGGTGAGGAGGCATAAAAGGCCTGGAGGCGCACCCGCCCAAAGGAATTGTCTGAGACGCTATATCCAAGTTTCCAACGTTGTTACTAAATTTCCACACACAGGATTTTCGGCCATTGATTATAGCTCCTTCAAACCGCTCTGCGACTTCTTTGTCCCTTGTTTCCACGTTGCGGACCACATGAGACTCAATCGGAACCATGCGTCGCACAGTGCGGATAGAAATGATACTCGACTGTAGCAGTTTGACGTAAAGGGGCCTCATCCGATGTACTGCATACGTACTTCATAGAGGTGTAGGAGTAACATGGTGTACCTCGTGCTGGTATCTTGGTTGATTGAAGGGAAAGTGGAATCTGGTATACTTCGTACGGCTGTTGTTGGAGTATGCCGTGTAGGGATGTGTAAGCGAGATGATCAGCCGACCGATAGGCTGTTATTAGGCATTTTAGATGCGTCATCGGCCATTTGGGTGGGTGGTGGGTGGGTAGTGGGTAGTGGGTAGGGGAAGATTACCCAAGCTCCTTCTATGGTAGAAACGGGGCGCAAGCGAGAGGCTGGCAGGCTGCAGCGGCTTCATAGCAGGATTATCCAGCTGCGCTTTTTGGGCTTGTTTACTTTCGTACTTGAGCTGATCGACAGCACCAAGGTCAAATTCCAGCCCAATCCTTACGCTTCCATCACCTGCTTCAGATATTGCTGATACCGCTGATACCCTTCCCAACCCACGTTTCACCCCGGAATAGAGTGGCTTTAGATCGCGGGACTACATCATTGTTTTGAGACTTACGATTCCTCCCACTATCGACTCCATCCAAACCATCGCGCCAATCTAAGCAACGAAAGGATTCAAAGGACTAATATTGTTGATTTGACATTTGACACCTATCCTTACACTCACTACTGCAAGTCATGCGAACTCTGCTATAGCCCTCCTACACCTCCCACAACCACCTCACCAAAGCAATCCACACATCACAACATCCAGCCTGACAATACCTATTGCGCCGGCGGTGCCGTGCAAGGTAAGAATGGCTTACGACTACTCCAGCATTCATTATACCGACCCTGGCACACAGGTACCCCCTCATAACAACCACTTCGATTCCCAAACGTACAGACAGGGCGAGCATTCAGATGTACATCACGGATCGACAATGTCTGACCCAAATCGATATGCCCCACCCAATAAAGTGGATGAGGCTGTTACTTCAGCATTCGACCGTGCTGGTGCAGAGACCCAAAATTACGCTTCACCAGAATTGATCGCCCAGATAACGCAAAACGTTATTAAACAATTACAGTCGTCAGGACTCGATGGAACAACACCCGCGCCCCCGCAATCCCACTTCTCTACTCCACCACCACCACCACCAATCCAGCAACCTGTGCCCCTCTCACCATCTACAGCTTCTGGAGCCTCAACAAATATGCCGAACAGAGTCTACACACCGCCTTCACCGCAGAAACATCCGGACTACCCTCTACATCCTTCACCAGAGTCACACACGCGATATATGCCGGACGGCCTACAAAGCCCTACCCAGTCCAGAGCAGCTCAATCCCAATTCAGCCCGCCTAGGAGATCCTCGTCACCTCAAAGCCAAGCAAGTGACGCAGCGGCCGAAAAGCCTGTTCGACCGAAGGGTCCTTCAAGACTTTCGACGAGCAAGGAGGAAACTACACTGGAGAGGATATGGGGCCAATTGTTCGATGAGGAGGGCAACTCCACCGTCAGGCTTTCCCAGTTCCTACGTGGCCTGGCAGTACATATTGTATGTGTAATCACGTTATATGCTTATCGGCCATCGCTAATTAGGATGACAGATCGAAGACTATGAGCCACGCAACAGCATTGTGATCACGCCAAACAAAATGCAGAAATACTATGAAGAAGTTAAGCTCGCTAATGAGCTGTATCCATGGTCAAGTGAGTCTTTAAGTCTACAGATTTGAGTCCTCTGGAGCTGACATCTGCATTAGTCATATTCGATGACGAGCGCTCCTCAATCTCGCGGATGTATCGAGATCTGGCTTGTCAGCACCATCTCGTCCAGGACAAGTTTGACGAAAGACCAGATATCCCAGGGCTAACGCCGGTGGGCTTCGAAAGATGGGTCACACTGCTCATTCAAGCACATCCTGAAGAAGAATTTGAAAGACTTCAAAAAGCCGTGCTGGAAATGCCAATTAGCAACCCGGACGATAAGAAGGAGCGATTTCCCAAGGAGATCTCACGAAGACTCTTTCCAGGACACGGTGACGACAAGGTTCGCGATCGAATCGAAGATTCTATACAAGAGCATGCAGCTGTTGAAATCCCCCGTCGCACAAGTCGGGAAGAACCCAAACCTCAACAAGACTCTCACACACCTAGATCCAGCGTTTCCGAACCACCACCCTATGTCGCACAGAATCACCGGCCAAGTGTCAGCTTCGATGTACCCTCAACCACCAACAATTCAACCTCTACTTATGTCCCTTCACATCTCGAACGAGAACGAAAACCTTATTCTAATATCCCTGCTGAGTGTGCCATTGACGACACGAATCCTCCAATGGTTCCACCCGCAGCAAACCCGATAGAGCGGGAGAGAAAGCCTTACAGCGCTATGCCTGGTGGCGGCAAACAATACGAAGATGAAAATAAGAGAGACAACACAAAATCTCGCTCGGATTCCTCCGCCCCCAAACCAAGCCGCGCAGACTCGACAGCACGCACTCGCCCGGTTATTGTCCCTCAATCTCGTCCAATGGAGATTCCCAAGTCAGACATCCCAAAGCCTCACCGCGCCCCAAGCAATGCCGGCCGTCGTAGACGCAGCCCATCATTCAGCCGCGGCAGCACGAGCTTCCGACAGTCAGACAGCGACCTAGGCCGGTACCCACCCAGCTCTTATCAGCCTCCTTCTTCTTTACCTCCAAATGGCCCACCTCCGTTCGAAGGCATCTACGATGAAGCAGATACCCGACGTCATTTCGAGAAAAATGCTCGGGAGCGTGTGGAGCGGGAGAGGGCACGAAAACAGGCCGAGGATGATTCGAGAATGTACGGCGAGAGTCCGAGAAGATACGACCGTGCGGGCCTTGATGACAGACCACCGCCGCGACGGAATGATTACCAGAATGAAGAAGACTACTATAAGGCTGGTGGCAGAACTGGGTCCAGTGGCTATGAAAACTTTCAGCCTTATGGCGGTGGTCCTATCTACCGATGATAAAGGGGGTGGAAATTCGCTCCACAACAAGAGGAATTTCCGGGAGCACCTTAAACCGTACTTGGGCGGACGGTTACATCAACGATGAACAGAGACCATATCTCTAAACTTCACTACAAACCCGGCGGGACTACAGTGTGCGACACAGATTGCTTGCAAACGCTAATACGAAGAAGGACGGATGGAGATAGCATGTCAGAAAGGAGAGGAGGATGTAATTGCTGCCTGCCCCCGGCGTTGCTTCATTTGTAGGACAGTCATTCATTGGGGTTTCATTTCACAACAAGCGTTTAGCATTTTTTCCTTTTCCATACCATGTTTTCCTTCTCTTTTTTTTTTCACCGAGATACCATGAATTATTACTGTAAGCTATGCTCGTGCGGGAAGGTGTGTGTGATGTAGTGTAGTATGAGGTGAGACGCTGGTAGTCTGTATTGTCTGGCTTGACCACTTAGGTATACCGGCAACATTCACCACCTTTGCAATATAGATGTCGTCCCCAAATTTTTTTTTTTCTGAATCCTTATGCCCTACCTATGTAGGTAGCCACGTGCGATTGAATTCGGAGATCTAGCGAGGCTTCTATGCCGATCCCATCAAAATGAGGCGTGCGCCTTTCATGCAGGTCGGTAGCGAGAAATGAACTCGAGGTCAACTCTGCTAGCTGAAATCCTCGTCTTCTTCCTTCCTTTTCAAGATCCACTACACACATAATCCGCGCGTACACACAACCATTCTCTTTTCAGCATTTTTCGAATGCCTTGTTATGCACCCACTTACTTACTAACTTCCCCAATACCAAATCGTGACGACCACGTGCAACGCAAGGACCTTATATTGAGTACTTGCTTACATACATAATAAATCATCATCCTATCCAATCAACTCTCCTCGCTCACAATCACCCTCCACCATTTTCAGCCGCAAAAACGACAAGCGATGACGAGCATACATCGTCTGCACTAACAGACATTCCTGCAGCCTTACAACCTCACGCCCGACTCCCTTCACCACCTATCCCACAGACATACCGGAAATCCTCCAAAATGGAATAGCAACACCAACACGAACTGAAACCGTCCATCTACTCCGCTAGTGGCGCCTATGGCGCACTTCCATCATCCCACCTTTACATCTTAGCTTACCGACAGGAACCCTCTTCGCCCGACTTGCTAAGTACGACTCACACAGGGAGAGAATGATAGCGATAAGTACACCGGAAGACCTGATAGCGGGGTGGAGTAATACCCTCGTGACAGATGCAAGGCATGACAACACGAACCAGGAGCTGCCGATTGGTGGAAGGGGCTGGAAGGCTGAGACCACACCAGCATATGGTAACGTAGAACGCAAAACCTGACCTGCCTCATGAAGGTGGGGTGGGATAACTCTCGTAAAGGATGCTAGGAAGGCATGATTACACGAACCCTTACCACCAATCGGCAGCTCTCGGTCTAGAAGGCTGAGACCAACATGCATATGTAGGTAGGTATGGCTGCACCTTTTATGTGAGATATCGGACAGTTTCGAGTTCGAGGTTCTCAGATGATTGGCTTTGCACAGGATTTATCATCATGAAGCCATGTGCTTCGCCCGGGAAGAGTGTGTGCAGACGACGCTCGAGTTAGGTCTTACTGTGAGTCTCTCGGAAGAACAATATGTCGAATGCCGAAGGTGCAGCCTAGCAAAGCACGCTTCGATCCATGGCTCGGGCATCTATCCGTCCTCTGTTCTGAGGCTGAGACTGCGTACTCAAAGCTGTCCCACGGTGCAGAGATAGCCGGGTTGCCTTTTGCAAACCTACCTACGTGTTATGTACGAAGAAGGACAAGGGCTTTCTTCTGACGGCAATGCTATAGTACATGCATACCTTGGATGTATATATTATAGACTTCTATGATATCCCTTAGTACCTACCTAATATATAAAAGGTTTTGTGGTATGAATTCTCGTCGCTAAATCCAAACACCCTCCCATTTTGGTCCCGGGAGCCCCTAGACCCAGGGGCCAGGCTTTTGTAGCGGCTCCTAGCGGCCCCTAAATGGCCCGACCTAAGGTCATCCTGCAAGGCCCTGTGCGATCCCGTAGGGGCCGGGCGTAATCTACAGGGCACTTTATCTGCTCTATCCACCTCTATCCACCACCCCCTGTCCAATCGTACTATCCCTCGCTTTTTCCTCCATCCATCCATCTACTAAAAAATGAAGATTCAATCAAATTAAGAACGTTAATAATACTACTATAGGGAGAAGAAGCTTATATATTAAATGAATAACACTATAGATAGGTACAGCTGCCCACTAGACATTGTCTTCAACAGATTGGATTCTTAAAACCGTCAAGTGATTGGAGGAGCTATGTTCGAAGTCAGCATATGACTTGACGATAATGCTAGCGAGGACCCATTTGCGAACATAAATTATCGGAACAGGAAATCTTTAAGAAAGAGCGCTGCGCCGAAGCACCATAGCGTCCCTGGAAGGATTCGTACGCTCGCCTAAGCTTCCATATCGCCAGACAATCTCAAAGTATTTGACCGCTCGAGTCATCAAGCTCCAATCAGACTCTCGAGAAGCCCATCACAAAGCCTTTCCTTTCCGTCGCTCTTCGGTTGATGCTAACTGGGCGAGCACGCCTCTACAGCGCCTCGAGCGAGTACGCGCAAGTCGACGCGAAGCAACTACGAACAGTGCGGCTCTGCGGCAAGAGATAATTGTGCATATAGTCGCTATTGAGCATGCCTATAATGTATGGGAGCTTTAATTGGCTTTTCTGATGCTTGAGCGTTGATTGGTTGACGATCAGGCAGATGTAGGCTATGCGCAGTAGTAAGGTAATAGCACGCGCTGCTTATTGGTTTTGAGGATGTAGAAAAAGTGGTTCTAAGTATTAAGGTAGGTGCAGAGCGTTTCGTTGGTGCGTGATACTGGCGGTTGAGTGGTCTATTTTGTACTAATTGGGAGGAGAGGCATTGCCAAACTTATGCTGTAGTATAACCATGAGTCATTTTACTTAGAAATATCTTCAAGCTTGTTCCTCGACAGATATCGAATTGTTAATGGACCACTTGAAGCTTTCAAAAGAATCTTACTAGAGAACTTTGTCAGGAAACATCATATCACTAAATTTGGATGCTTTTCGAAGATTTATTGGCGTAACACTGAGCAACTCCAAATGTCCCAGTCTCCTTTCCATGTCTCCCTGAGAAGCAGGACAAATTTTAAGGATTGATGGCTAGTGACGAGTTCAGCCTGCAGACTCTCCCGGAAGGAGACAGCAGTGAGGAGCTCCGGAGATTTGTCAATGGGATGGTTTGCAATCTTCCCGTTAAGGACACTATCGTGGGCAACGAAACCGCTGCAACTCTCTCCCAAGCGAAGCAGTCTATGCTCTACCCATGAAGGTCACCAACTTAGGCCAGCTCCAGTGTAACGCACAGCTGCTGAGATTGCGATCAACCGCCATATAAGGATGCACTGCACGTTACTCTTCCGGGTCGTCAAAAGTTGGAAATGCAGTAGCGGCATCTGATAAGGCAATGGACAGAACGACAGACAAGCACCATAGAGAGCTGAGCAACCCGGGTAGCAGCCTCGGCCACATGGTTCAACGACTTCTGACTACCTGTATAAGACCAACCAGTCAAGCACAAGGAGCCACACCTTGGACAGACCCGCGACAACAATCTAAGGCATGCTCGAGCAGAGCATGACTTCCAATCCATAGATCGTTTTAGCCGACGCAACCATTGTGGGATATTTACTGAGGGTTATTAGAGATGGATGGATGGACTTTCTAACCGGGTGCTGGCTCTTGATGCAAGCAACTCAACGAATACTTCGAAGGGCCTTCTCCATATCAGAGGAACAATATTGTATGTCCAGAATTTGCAATCTACATCGTCACGCAATCCATTTCTTTGGAAAGTGTTCGCAACAAACAGGAGCTGATGAGTATGGGTCCTCGCTGGTCAATTCAATCGGAGCCTCGCTGGCATGGATGCTTTATGAGGCTCAAAGACACAACGAAATTCATCAAATGGTCGCTATGGAATCGGATGTGTGGTCAAAGACTTGTGCAGCACGTCTGCGCAGCTCTTTCAGTACCAGCTCCTTTATCGTTAACAGATCATACCTGATGAACCAACATATATCTCGGAGAGGATACAGCGATAACCACAACAACATAACCATTTCCACTTGTAGGACTTCCTCACCAGGAGACGTCGCCAGCACTCGATGACACGAAGCGTTGTAGAAAAGGCTCCACGACCCCAAGAATATGTCAGAGAATCATTGCAGTGCTTCAGCATAATTATCACTTCAACACCAATATTACTTCAGCACAACTATCAGTTCAAAACGAATCTCGCTTTATGTAACACGACTACTACTCAACACAATCATTACTTCAACACAACTATTATTTTAACATGACTAGTACTTTGACACGACTGGTATTTCAATACGATTATACGGAAGCCTTGAAATCCTGTGGAGCGGGCAATCCCTCGACTGACAGCCACCTTCACGAGCGAAAGTCCTAGCCCCCTATCTAGCCTTTGACGACAAATAGGGGACCTGCAGTCTACACAGAGCTTTGTGTACCCTTGATCTTATCGATCCAGTACAATCAACTGCACATAGCCTAGAACAGGGAAATGCTCACTGTCAGCTTTCATAAGGCTACGTCCTCTTTTTCCAAGGCATGATCCACAAGACCCTGAATGCAAAACCACCCATGCCAAAGGATCGATCTGTTATTGCCTATCCAACTGCCTGATACGTCCTTCGTCCCATAGCGACGAAACCGGCGCTCCTCCATTTCTCTCGTGTCACTAACCTCCATCACTGTTCCTACGTCTATGATGGCTCCTCTCCCAATTCCCACAGAAAAAATATTGTCGAGCAACCCGTCGAAACTTCGAAACAGAAGGGTATTGCTGCCGTCTCGCGGACCTCCAATGTCTTGCAACTCCTCCGAAACACAAAGACTACGACGCTATCCTGACTACGCTCGCCAACCACGTCAGGCACTTGCAATAAAGCGTCCCAATCTGACGTCCAAATTTCGCAAAGGGTGAGATGGAAAGTAAAATCACTTTTGAGGACATACAGAGCTACAACGACGAAGCTGTCGTGTGGGAAGAGAATCGATGTCTTCTCCAGAGTCCCTGCAGTGGCAGAGTCCTTATGAGAGAAACTACAATTCTGATCAATGTGCGATGAATGGCAGCATCCCGCCTTTCTGATCACTGAACCTCTCCTCGAAGATCATCATTGCGATTAGTGTCGTGCTAGCTAAGCTCAGCCTCTGTATATATAAAGAAAGCCGAGAACACAGAGAGCCAAATACAGCTCCGTCAACAATTCCCACCTAGCACGCCGCAGCTTGAATCCTAGTACGCTACTCCCTGACACCATCACAACGCCATCAACCGAACGTCTTCAAAAGGATAGCTGCAACATGAAGCCCCTGCTCAAAAAGATACACCTTCAACTCCCCACCAATGTCCATTAAGAGCCACAATTACCATAAACCATGCGTAGTCATCCCATCATCCCTCATCATCATCCCACGTCATCAAATCTCATTACCGCCCCAGCCTTCCCCCCCAACCCTCCCACCCATCCCACCCATCCTTCCCCGCAACTCATCCAACCACTCATCCCCTCGGACTCCCCGGCGGCGCAAAAGTCCCCGCCCTAGCCCTACTCCGATGCCACCCCTTTGAAATCCTAATGTACCTTAACTCCTCTGGATCACTCTGATTTTCCATCTCCGTACAACTCCATCCCTCATTATCCCCATCATCATCTACCAGCAATGATGCTGCTAGGGGTAGTAATGTAGGCGGAGGAGGGGGAGGGGGAGTACCAAGTAAATTCCCCACGTCATAAAGACGATGAAATTTGGTAACACTACCCAGCTTCCTATTAGGGCTCCGCAGTGATCTCACAACCGGGGTCATTGTAACGATAGGAGCACATTCGCTGCCGCGGGGCCAGGTGCTAGTGTTGTATATTGTTGTTGTTGTTGTTGGATGCGATATAACAGAGGGGCGATTGCGCAGCCAAGTTAAAGTATCCGTACATCTGAACATTCTAGCGAGAAGGGGCGGGAGGACAGGCATGCAAGCGCTGACGATGCCGAGGCAGGGTTCGAGACAGCCCCACATTGTGGCGGGGAGGAGGCTGTAGGAGAGATCGGTGAAAGAGAGGTGGAGGAGGGAGAGGATGCGGAGGATGGTTATGATGCAGACGCTGAGAAGAGAGGGTTGGGTTGTTAGATAGGTTGCGAGATGAATTGGATTCAGATGTTCGTTATATGTCCGGGTAATGAATGACATACGCAATGAGAAAAATAGATACTTACACGACGCCCATACTGAAAACGCCCATGACTGCTATTCTCTTGGACAAAGGCATTTGGAGTGTCCAGAGTAGTGGCATCGGTAGGCCAAGCACAACGACGTCTAAGATTAGGTTGATAACAGAGGCGCTGAGACAGACGGCAGATACGTTTAGACAGGTACGATTTAGATTGCCTTGCTGGTCCCACAAGTATGCTCCTGGAGAGCACAGCAGCAGGATGGGAACGATGGTGCCGCCCCAGTAGCTGATTGTAAGAGCCATTACTCCGTAGACAATGTAGCGGAAGTCTTTGTTAGGGAAGATGCGGAGGTAGAGATGCATGATTGATAATTTGACACAGGAGTTGGCGGAGATGCGGAGAGTTTCTGCTGCGACGATGGTCTGGAATTTGGAATGAGCTTGCTTCATGAATGAATGATTTGAGTAATGTGACAGGTTTGAATACCTTACTCAAGGCTGATATCTCTAATGGTGTTAAGCTGGCAGTATGATTTCCTATCTTGCCCAATAGGATAGCTTCAAGCTTGAGATTAGCAGGCATAGTACACTGAAACAGTCATGATTGTACTGACACAAGATGACTGTGACACAATCGCCCACAGCGAAGACCTTGCAGTGTGTTAGCATTGACCTTAAATAAGACATTGATATCTTCCTACCCATGCAGCAAGTATGGCATAGTCGTTGAAACACAAATGGCAGCCTTTGATTCTCCTGGCCAATAAACGTAAAGCGACGGCGCCGGACGCCAGTGCGAAGCAACTAGCACTAATGACGAGTAGCTTAATTGCACGAGGACTGATATCGCGGACATTCGCTATTGTAGATTCCTCACTCATTTCAAATTTGACGGTGAATTTAGCTTCTGGACATTCCAAAGGTCAAAGCTTCTTATAAGATAAAGGCTGAGATCTCAGCTGATGGGTGCTCTCTAACGTGATTTAACCTTTCCTAAAAAGCTTACCCAAGGACAACGTTCTGTCATATGCAACGGCTCTTATCGTCCAGTGCCGGGCTACTTCGGTGACTTCGATCGAACTATGCTCAACCTTCATATTGCCATCGTCCGTCGATACCGTAATGACGTCCAGTCATTGTCGAGCATACCGTGGGATGAAGTCACATCACTGACTAGTCTCTTCGCTTTGCCCTTGCTCCAGGTCTTTGGTTGACAAGGCGACAAGATTGTAGAAGATCCCAAGATAGATCCCAAGATTTGAAAGGATCTGTTTCAACGGCCCGCTGTGGACACATTGATCGGCCCAATCCCTTGGAGGCCCAGCCAAGTCTTTTGCAGGAATCTTTGCGAGATATATGGCACGAGCTTCTCGCAGCTAGTACCAATCTCGTAAAAATGCTGACAGCATTCATCAATCAAGGCAACCGCGACAGCAACTGGCTTTCCGGCGCCTGGGGCCGAAGTATGCTTCATGATGGCTGCCTAGGCTAGCAGAGGATCTACACATGCATAGACCGGCCTGCACGTAGAAGTAGCGTACAGACGTGCATCGTTTCCCAATTGAGTCATTCAAATCCAGTCACCATCGATCTTCGCTTGTATCCCACCACCGATATAGGACGCCATGATTCCAACGCGGACTGTGTTATGCAGGTGGTCAGTATATTTTTATACGGCATATTTCCGAAGAAGCCGCCGCTAGCATTTTATGCGCACGCATTAGAATTTGTACCTTGGCCAGCTGAACACGGTAGCAAGGCACCCCCAATAATTCTACGCGATCTTCTCCCCGCATCTTGTTTCAAAAACAAAGTAGGGGTATAGCCGACCCAAAGATAGACCGGGTTGGGTAGATGGCAGAAACCTGAGTCATTCTGTTCGTCAGGATACCGCAGTATACACCGATGTATGCCATCAACAACCCGGATCGTCCAGTCCCGGAGTGAACCGCTTCAATCCATCCGCACAGACCATATCTCTAATGCAAGGCATCATATTCTCCGAATGCCTACGGATTGGCGGCCGGCCGGAGAGACAGCTGCCTGTGGTCACGGCAGCAGTACGCCTACCCTACCACCGCGAATGGGGAGCGAAGTAGCCATCCCGCGATATGCATGTTACTTATAAGCTTCCACAGATTGATCAAGGCCTTAGGTACGTGCATGTCGGTGTACGGACATCCTAAGATCTGAAACGCAAGCCTTAGCTATGACCAGATCTAATGGCGTAATCAGCGAATGCGGTATCTCTGTATCAAAGTCGTGTCTGGAATGAGTGAATGCGTTTGTCATACTATCTAAGCGGTATGGAGAGATGCAGGTGATACCTCAAGGCTCGACGGCAATGATACGTCGTTTGAGACTCTGGACAGCATGACAGAAACTTCGGCTCAGTCCTATTGAGATCTCTTCAGCTTTGGCTTAAGGGCAAAGTTAGTACGTAAGAGAGTGAACGATAAGTTGTGCATATGAGTAGCCACCAGTTGATCCACTGATTGACGAGGCTGCCCAATTTCTGCTTTAAAGGGCCAGTCAACTACTGAAAAGGCCTTCAATGCTTAGTAAACGTTTTGTACAACACTCCTGTTGGGTAACAAGCCCTGTTGTTAATGTGTTTGCTACTCAGCAAATATGCTAAATTTCAGATTGCCTGCATTGATCCCTCTGCACATGCGTAATTTTGCCTCATTCTTCTGGTTGAAATTGCTCGTAGGTACCTTCGCCAGCCGCTCGACATCAAGAATGACCATAATCGAACATGGATTCTTCCATTGGCCACTTGGTGAGACGAAGATACCTGGTCTGATCTTCAGCAGTCTGCGATGAAGAAGTCATGATTGCTTTCCTGGAGTAAGCGGTTCTCAAATTCTAGAGCTAGCGCAATCGAAGTGGAGGGGGAAGTATCGACGCAACTAAAACGAGATTGACCGCGACTTCGGTCCTTGTATGGACCTATCTCTACTGAGTTCATAGAAACGGACATTGTAAAGGACTCATTGTCGAAGCTGTTGCAAAACCTAGCGTGCCGGATTGAGGATTGCAGCCACTAGCAGGGTGATCTACTTAGTAGTGATATTAGTAAAGAGAGATCTTGCAACGGCTTGCCGTGGCTATTGCATAACAGCACTAAAGCTTAGCATGATGAATTTCTGCTGCGTTTTACTCGGCATGGTGACCCCACACAGTCCCAAACAAGAAGTACTTATCATTCAGGCCAGCAGCTTTCAAGGCATCATATATTTCTCGATGGCGATTCTTAGCCGCGCAAATCAGTGGGGTATCAGAATCGTCGTTCTTCACATCAAGCTGCGCACCATGTACGATAAGTTTTTGTAAAAGGCCTATGTCGCCATAGCAGGCAGCACATATGATCAAGGGTGAATGCGGGGCACTCGGGTGCCGTAGGTTCGGGTCTAAGCCAAAGTCAAGAAGCAGCTTGAGAACTTCGACGTCGCGCTCACGCCATCTGTTGGGTTGGGCATGTAGAGTCTTTATCCAGCTGGCCATTTGTTGTCGATGTGACTCTTCCATTGGGACGAGTTTAGTGAGGATGAGTTCAATGACTCGCATCGAACCGCTTTGCAAGGCAATTTGCAGATTTGGTTTAGCTCCTTTCTCCAGAAGCTCTGCGACAAGGAGTTCGCTACCAGCAGTCTGTCGCTGAACAGCCACATCAAGCAGCGTTGATGTCCCTTGGCCTTGGTGACGTGGATTTTGGAATGCTAGATTGGGACCAAGGCCATGCCCTAGTAAAACACGCAAAACTTCGCAACTGCGATCGCTCGGCTTCCTGTCCTGCACCGAGGAACTAGCTGCCCATGACTGCATTTGCTCCCGGTGTTCATCGGTCAATGGAGAGAGCGTGGCAATAACCAGTTCCAACACCTCTGGTGAAGCATTGACCAAAGCCACAGTGAACAGAGGCTGGCCTTGGCCACTCTTTGTGTTCAAGTCAGACCCTGCCTCTAGAAGATCCAGCACAATAGCTTTGGCTTGAGGTTTTGTGGACGTCAATGCTAGGGCTAGTGCAGTATCACCGTTGTCGTCCATGCACTGGACACTGGCTCCCTTGTCGAGAGCGAGGCGGACACCAAGATGTCTACCCTCGACAGCTTCTTGCAGCAGGAGTGTCCGGCCGTTAGGACCGATACGATACTCAACATCTGCACCAGCATTCAGGACTTGCTCAATTCGCTCCAGTGGGACCGTAGTGCGTAGCTCTTTGAGGGCGGCATTAGGGCTCCCTAGCAAGCAGATAGCGGACGAAATGTCTCCAACGTGTAGGCACCATTCAAGTGGCGTTCTAGTCCACTGTCAGCTCAACGCGTGGAACATGATGTAGAAGGGGCCGCATACCGGCTGTTCAGTGGTGGTGGCTTCTTATTTGTACCGGTGAATAGACGCTTGCGGTTCAATCCATGGTCCCTGACCTTCTCCATAGCAGCCTGATAGAGCTGGAGTGCTGAGTCCAGATCTTGACGTTGCTGCATCTCTGCCGCAGAGGCCAGTAGTTGGAGAATACCCTCTTCGAGCGCGGCTTTAGGCACCGGAGCAACCTTCCGTGCGGGTCCATCACCTGCTTCTGAATCCCCCAGCCGAATTTGTCCCTGCCGCTGTGAGTGCCAGCTCTTTCTGCTCATGGTGGCACCCAATGAGGGGACGGAGAGGGCAATCTCAATGCTCCCTTATGGAGGCATGCTACTTCGACCGGTATTGGTGAACATCTTCGCTCCGAAAGTGGCATACGTGCTAAGCAGCACCAGGTGCACGAAGAAATCAACGACTTCTTAATGTACGCCGAGAAACGCAGGCAACAGTGATAATGTCCGTAAGGCTGAATAAGCCAAGAAATTAGCGCAGGGCATCTCCGACCCATATTGTAAGATATATTACTGTGTACAAGCCTACTCAGACGATTGCATTAGTAGCAGTACCACAATTGGACTTTGTGCTGGGACAGTGAGCTTTGGTATCTGAGTTGTTAAGTAATATATATGCAGAGTAGCTTTCTTGTGGGATGAAACACAAAGCTCAGAGTTGCAAGCAATGAATTTCAGCACTAATTTCACTATCAACGTGCACGGTTAAATGAGGCAGGGATATTGCTCTTGAATTGTTACTACCTACAAAACCCCGTTGCCTTTCTTCTTCCTTCCCACCACGCGCGATTAGTCTCGCCAAAAACATCCGTCTCCAAAAGGGAGAGGAGAGAGCAAGTCAGGTAGCAGCAGCGGCTCTTCCCGTAGAGAAGCGGAAGAAACTGTATTGGTAGAACATGACGTCGAAAGATTGCGCGCGGTTAACGTGGCCCGTAGTGAGCGGGTCCGGTGTGTGTGCTTGTCGTCCATGAGCATCAGATGTCAGAACCGAAACCGGTCAAGAGTGCCAAGTAGGTAGCAGCAGCATTCCTTTCAGTCGTCAATCCACCAAATTTCTCCTCCATGTTTCTCGATCCCCGACACTTGAATCTAGCCCGAAACTGTTATTGAGTGGGCCAGGTTCCTGCGATCATCCAACCAACCAACCTAAGACGCAAGATAAATTACTGGAGTGACTGCAGAGGACAAAGCCTCGGAACAATCAATGCTATGATACACAAACGGACGCTTAGCGCCTGATACAACATATTTTACATCCACTCTCTCGAGGACAGTGCAAAAGAATCGTGAAAGTATGAATTTTGATAGATGGAAAGCAATAGACTCAGGACTTCTCATCCTCAACTGTGGCGTAAGAGCTCAAATGCTGTGGGGCCGCATCTTGTGTAGGTTCTCTCAGTCCTCCGTAACCCACTTTTTCAGCCGGATACTCATCGTCATCGAAAGGAGTATCGAAGGGATTTGCATCACGGGCGTGACTGTGTTCTGGGAAAGCTGTTCCCGCAGTCGTTTCGTCCCGTCGTGGTGGTTCGTAGGCCGGTGCAGGTCCAGAAGTGGTATACACGGTATTCCTGTTTATGTCTTCCATCGGAATGTCACCAGCATGCGATGGACCTCCTTCGCCCCTAGTCTTCTCGGGTCTGTGTGTGAGATAGAGAGCCCGTGCGACACCGCAGAGCACAATGGTCAACCAAACGAGTACGAGAGCCATGGAAATGAGAGCCTCGGTCCTGATACCGTCGGCTAATTGGTTTACGACCTTTGCAACAGCGCCCGTGATATCGCTTTGTGCAACACTACCTGGACTAGACAGGAAGCTGTCGCTTGAGTTCGAGCCGGCAAGACTTGCCGCGGCGCCAAGGGAAAACGTGTTGTTGGGAAGCTCAGGAAACTCGACTTGAGCGTTATCACTAACCCATGTAAGACCTTTCTGGATGGCAGCGACTTTGAGACCAATTAAGCATTCGAAGAGACCAGTTACAGGATCGTAAAGCACGGTTCCACCGAATGTAGAATTGAGCTCTCCAATCGTCTTGTTGATGAACGTATTAAGAGTGTCGTTGATGGCACCAGTGGTTGTGTTGACCCAGCCAAAGATGTTGTGGTTGATATCATTCTGGACATCCACGATCGCGTCGTTTGTCCCATTGGCCCAGGCTTCAGAGGCGTTGGTGAGCTTATTGACAACCAAGTCTGCGAACTCATCCACGTCAGCGGCGAGCGCAGGCACTTCCTTGACCACGAGCTTGAGGAGAATGTACTGGCAAAGACAAGCTAAGAGACCGGTGATACCAAGGGAGAGGACCACTAACGCTGGTGGTGACGTGGCGTAAGCAATCACCCAGCGAGTAAGCTTTTGTCTTTTGGTGTCCTTGAAAGGTGCTGCTGCTTTGATTCCCGCTGTGGCAGTGTATGGCCGAGACGCAATGTAAATGACATCTAACGGATCAAATGAGTTTTCCTTTACAAGAAGAGCGCGGTCCTGCATGGTGTGCCATCGTCGAACCTCCTGTATGGCCATCGGAATACAAGCCAACATAGCAAGTATCAACAAGACGATAAGGAAGACATGGGCGGCTATTATTACAATTTCGGCGAGATCGTCAAAGAATTTGGAGATGTCACTGTTCCCAGAACAGAATGTGAGCTGTTCCTTTTCTGGAACCGGGAGTAAAGACCGGTTGAAGCTGAAATGCAGTGACTCGTTGACGAGCTTCTTGACTTCTTCGAATGGCATACGAATAACATTATCGGTAAAATTTTGCACGTCCTGAAACGTGGGGATCGAGCTGTTTAGTTGTTGTAGATCCTGAGTAAAGTTGGCAGGAAGCTCGAGATTCTGAAGCTTGGTCAAATCACCAGTGACGTTGAGCGTTGGTATGGAGCCCCCTTTCGCACCGAAAGCCTCTGGAATGCTATTAAGGCCGCTTGTGAACTTGTTCAGGTCGCCGGTGAAGTCACTAATTCCCGAGGCTATGTCGTTTCCGATGCCATGGAGTGTGGTGTTGAGGAAGCCGCTGATATCCTCGATCAGGTCCAAAGCAGCATGCAAAGCCCCAGAAACGACGAGAATGATGAGGCACATGTAGGTCCCAGTTAGCATATTGACGTAGAACACGATGAGTTCTTCGACGCCGGTGATGGTCAGGAGGAGCATTGACATGAGGCCGTGAACGGCCTTCTCGACGCCGGAGCCAGCCAGCTCATTAACTCCTGCAGCAAGGTAATGAGGCATGGAGGCCAAGGAGCTGCCTATAGACTCGACTCCTGTACATGCTGACATTGCTTCGGTCTTGGCCGAGGCGATGTCATGATTCAGACTACCGATGGCGATGAGAACCCTGACGAGAATAAGAAGTAAGAGAATGGTCCATCTGTTGATCCAGACTTGAGACAGTCGAGCACGGAGTCCGAGGTAGGGGGTAATGTTGGATATTGTATGTGGTGTAGGTCGTTGTGTGTCTTCAGCGTCGTAATTATCTCGCATCCCATTATCGCCAGCGGAGAGAGATGGAGGCACAGCCGGAAAAGAAGAAGAACGCCTGTTCTCTTCGAAAGACATCCTGTTAACTGAGCGATATTAGGTGCGTCTGTGTCCGTCCAGCGGATAATATTAGTCTAAGTCTATATGCAGATTTTGGAGCGAAAGTCGTGACAGCGTATAGAAGTGTGATGAGAGGGTGAGTCAGGAAGAGGAAAAGAAAAACCGAAGGAAAGTCGTCAAGTCGTGGCGAGAATCACAGCATTGCGCATTGGTAGGAAGGACGTGGAAGATAACAAAAGAAAGCGGACAAAGGAAAAGGTATGTATTGTGGTTGGGTGTTGATGGCGGGACAATAAGAAACAAAACAGAAGGACAATGTAAGAATAGTAACACTCACACTCAGTAGGTGAGTAGCGGATCCACCACGAAGCCATGATGATTCACTTCACTCCGAAACATTCACAGTCACTTGATATTGTTGTTTCAGATTTAAATCGTCAAGCCCTCCTCAAGGCTATTGTCTTTCGGCAGGCTATTGGTTGAGAGCGATTCAGCGTAAGCGCGCTCCTGCGACCGTGGATCAACTGGCCGCCAGCGACCGTTATTCTTGTCATCAGCTCGGACTCGTTTCAGACAAAGCTTCATCGCGACACCTATCGAGTTGTCCTCTTCGCCTCGCTCTTTACCTTGTGCCTTGACTTGCGATTCATCCTGCCTTCACACCGTCGTACTGGCGCGCGTCGCGGTAGAACCCTAAGGGCAGATCCTACCGGACCTCTCAGACCGTCCTCGATGGAAGAGTCCTTCTCAGACACATCTTTACAGAGAGTTCGGCGACGAGAATGAATATCGCAAGGGAACATCGCCGTCGGCGACACGGCGATGCCCATCTTTTGAGATTCTGGGCAATGCCAACTATTTATCCTCCTGCCAGCAGATGACGGGGACGTGGCGGGTCTCGTGTCTGATAGGTCACACTTCCCGCCGCTAGCAGGGAGGTGGAAATTGGTCTCTCCCTTAGTAAGCGCCAAGAGTTTGCTCTCTATGCGCCTTGCAATCTCCCAAAATTCTAAGTGTGCGTGGGCATATCGTGACAATTGGACAATGTTCCACGTCTCGTCTTTACCGCTATGCCGCCTGATTAGCACGTTCAACTCCACATCTGATTCGCTGTTGCAAGACCAAAGACTGCATGGACTGAATGCTGGGTCGCAGTGTCAACGCAGTAAACAGGCATAATCAAAGTGGTACGATCGTTCGTGGCACCTCTCTCACCGCTGAAGCCGCAAAGTTGAACAACTGTATTTCCAACCTGTATATGAGGATTATGGCATTTATATGTATTACGCAAGCTCTGTCTTTTGTCCCAATTTATGCTTGGGCAGCGTCTTTTCCATAGCCCCCACCCTTGCGTCGGTGCTGCTGATGTCTGAGTATTCTGGAGAGCTCCAATTTGGCTGCCGTCACCATTCATGGTGATATTCGGGCTTTGAGGGGTTCGAAATCATTCAGCAGCCTTTAAACGATAGCGCCTCGGGGATTGGTCGACCTTCAGCTCTGCTCAGGATACCGCCATAACGACACCAGATGCTGGCTTCGCAGACCACGTTTGCCCTCTTCAAGGACCACGATACTAGCTGTCAGCCCGGGGCATGGACCCGTACGCGTCAGACATTCTCAGCGCCTAATGAGTTATTTAGGCTGGCCACGCCCAGTAATGCAAAGTCTGGCTATCTCATCTCTTTGGAATCAGTGCTTAAATGTGAGATGCGCTCAAGTCTTGTATGGCATTTCAGATTAGGCGAATTGACGATCTCGCATTGATATGGAGAGAAAGCTGCGTCCGGACCAAAAATTGCTCGTTCCTTCACAAAGAAACCACTCCAGTGCCGAACTTGGTCTCTGGAAAGGGCTGACCTACTACATATTCAGAGAAGTGCTCTGTATACCAAATAAGCCTGATTAATGAAATGGAGGCCGATTTATCGCTTGGAACCGATAGATGACAGTGTGGCTAACAGTGCCGAGTGGAAATGACAAGAGTTATTCATGGTGTAAAATGCAGTGCTGAGCATAATGTGGCTTTTCAGCAGTCTCTTGAAGCAGAAGTGGGCTGAAAAACCGTTAGTCTCTGGCTAGAGAGAGTCAGAGTCATATCGGGCCATTCCAATCTTTTCAGCCCAGTCAAGCCCGGTCAAATTGAGGCTCTAACCGCGGCGGCCTGTCGCTATCACAGACTAGTGCGACGCTACTTGTGACCGGATGATATCGCGTGGGCTGCCGTAACTGCAACAAGCAAAGTTTAGGCATCTGACAGCTGGAGACTGCCAGAAAACAATAGGAGGCTTTGCGCTGGTGGCTGACCAGCTTCATGTGATTCTGCCAACCCTCAGGTTGCGGCTCTGCGTGTGGGATCGAGATCTCCGAGGAAACGTGATGTCACGCTGAATCATAGGGAAATCGCGGTCAAATGCTAAGGCCTCCACGGTACAGCTTGTGATCACTTGAGGAAAAGGTTGTTCTCACCCTGTTATACCTATATTGCTGTTTGGCGGCGACTAAGTGCCTACGCAACCGGGCAACTCCATCGGTTCGCCTGACCGAAATAGTACCCAGCCTTGCTTATAAATTAACGAGCGACATTATCACCTCATGATCATGGCGGAGTTCTGTGGGAATGAGCCACCCCTACCTAGGGTAAGCGGGATTCTGTGATCCATCACAAGGCTAAGATTTCAGAAATCATTAAATATGGCTTCCGCTGCCACTTTGGCGGTATCGCAGCTTGTTAATTCACTACTTATCATAGCATTTCCAAACATACACGACTCCGGTTCAATTGACAAAACCCTTTAAGCAATACCAGTGCCCCAACCTTGTCCTTCATCATGTTGCTCGACTACGAGCCCCAACTGGTCCGCCTAATCCTGCGGATCTACTTMAATGTTGTCTTCATCGTATTCGCCATAATTGGCAACCAATGTGTCCTGTACTCAACTAAACTCAATATCTTGAGGAAGAGTAGCGTGGACGTAACAAGAATGACCGGCTGGCTGGGGTCTTTCGAGCCTTTTCTAACCTCTTTATCGATGCGCAGAATTCCTGGCGGCTGGCTTGGCGGCCTTATGATGATATCAGTCGCGCTATCCTACATCAGCGACATCGCAGTCAGCGCTCTTATCAAGCCGGTAAAAGTCTCTGCTCGATGCCCATTCACTGTCGGACTTGTTTCGCCGACTGATGACCCTTTATCGAAAATACCAGTCAATGGGAGCCCCTACACTCTCGTGTCCAATGCACAACTCTCTAGCCTTGCCAATGGAGGGCCAATAGGCATCTATCCAAAGGTCAATGAGGACCGCGACTTCCAACCACAGCCAGACGACATCGCGGGAACGTGGACTTGCAATGACTTGGAAGACGATCAAGTTTATGAACTCGGTACTAGTGTAGACGACATTATCCAAGACCTGCAGAGCAGAGGTCTTCTTTTCGGCCCAAATGCCACCTACGAATCCTCAGCAGGGAACGACTCCTTCAATCATCTTGTCGTCCTGACCAGCTCACAATCAGATGATGCCCTCCAACCCTTCGACGTCCGGGCCTCGGTCCAACTCGAAGCTCTCTACGACGATACGAAAACCATGAAAAGCTTCGACTGCAATATGGATGCCTCGTCAATGGAATGGGTCCTTGGAAATATGTCCAGCCAGTCCACCCTCCAAGAATGGAGGCTCACGGCTCAAGGCAGCATGTACAATGGCACTGGCACACCAGCTGCCCCAGATTGCGACGTGAGACTTTCATGGCTTCTGAACTCCATGGTCATGATTGGTGCTGGAGGAAATTACATCCTCAGCTCCGCTCCACTGGGAAGCACGCAAGGCTGTCTCGCTCAACGAGCTCTTGTACCAAACGCCGTCCTTGCAATCTTCGGCATCATCACCCTCATACTTATCTTACTTCCGCTGTACCTATTCACGCTGCTGCTACAATACCTCGGCTACCCATCTTCAGAGAGAAGCGGCCTGAAGCATACGCCCAACGGTCTTGTAGACTGGATGGATCATGCGGCGCATGCAAGTCTGAACGCGGAACAAAATGACGCCAACGAGTATGTTGAGTCGAAGGAGCTGAAGCAATGGCAGTATGGTGTTCGTGGCGGTAGAGGGCAGCCAAAGTTGTTTAGGAAGAGGGTAGGGGGTTTGGAGCCCCCTGTGGGTTATGATGACGAACATGGTATTGGTCTTATGAACTTGGGAGAACATGTAGCGAATGGGGGCCTTGGCAGGAATAGTCGCCTGCGTGATATTTGATCATGTATTTCACTGTACGTACGGTTTCCTAACACCGTTCTGAGCACTAGTCGTAAATGAGGAGCTACCCATCAAGATGACAAATGACCATTATGTCCGCTCACGAAATTTACCTACCTCCACTACAAGTCTCATCCCTCCCATCCATGCTCAAGCTACTTAAAACTCCTTAAACTCCTCAAACTCCTCTCCTGATACCTTGGCCTGCTCCTCCACTCCTGTCACCCCTTATCAACCTCCTCATCCCCCAACCCCTCCTACCCCTTATCAACCTCCTCCTCCCACCACCCCCTGAAAACCCTCAACCTCTCCGTCCTCTCCACCGCCATAGCCCTCCCCGTCCTCGTCTTCATCATCAATTCGAGCCTTTCCAGCTTCTCCTGGAAGTGAGTAATAGCCTCCTGCAAACTCCCCTTTCCCTTCGCCGCAGTGTACGCAAAACACCTTCCAATCCCTACCGCCCCAATGGCGTCGAGGCGATCGGCATCTTGTACTACAGCTAGCTCAGGGTTCTCAGCGATGAATTTTTGGATTTTCGATGGATCTTTGATCTCAGTGGAATAGGAGACGTGGGAGACGATTTCCTGTACCTTTTCCGCCAAGGCTACGTGTGCGCCGAATTCCAGTAGTATGTTTTGAACCATTGTGGAGCCATCTTCTCCGGGCATTAAATACTTCTTGTCACCTACGTCATGCAGCAGGCTAGCGAGAGCGATTATGTTGGGGTTATAGTGGACTGGGGGTACCAGGTGTGCTTCGCGGGCTGAGATTGTGCGGGCGAGATTGTAGACGCGGAGAATGTGCGCGTAGTCATGAGAGGCATCGAAACGGGACATGTAGTCCTCGACGCATGATTTGACTTTGGTGATTAATTCTTCCATCTGTTGTAAGGCTACAAGGCTCAAGAAAGGACTACGTTAAGGGTATCAGAGCCCCCGGGAAGAGCCGGCTGTGGGGGTTTGGGGGTACTAGTTGGAGTTGCGGAATGAGTTTCAGGGGCCACGCTACGCTTCAGCCCAGCTTAGGGTTTTGCTCATAATCCCCGCCCTATCAGGTTTGAGGGTGACGAATACTCAGCTCTCGGCCATTGCATTCGCAGCGTCCACTATCACAGTCACTCGTTATGCTGTTGAAGAGCTCCTAGGACGCCATGTAATTCAATCAAATACACGTGCAATTGTACTCTGTTGCATCATGATGAGACCCACACCCCCCAGGTACCGCCGCAAATCCTCTGTCTCAACAACCTCCAAAGCCTACCCTAGACCCGCCCCTCCACGCCAGCGAACCGTCCTCTATACAATAATTGTAGCCTTCATATGCGTCTCTATCCTCTTCTATGCTTCACCCTCCGTCCCGGTAATTCAAGATCTTCGACTGTTCCACCACACACCGACACACAAACCTCCAGCCCAGAAAAATAGCACAAGCGGAGATACCAAATGGTATAGCGATTGGAAATGGCTCAATCCGTTTTCGGCTACTATCACACTTGAAGAGGACCGATCTGTGCTTCCTCCTCTGCCACAAAGGCCGCCCATTTACACTTTCTACGATGCAGACGCTGAAAAGGGGGAGAAGACGAAGACTGCGGAAAATAAGCTATTGTTGTTATGGAGGCGAGCATGGTGGGCGCAGGGCTTTAAGCCAGTGATATTGGGGAGACCGGAAGCGATGAATAATCCGCTCTACGAAACTTTCCAGGTGCACAAGCTACAACCGCAGCTGGAGGCAGAATTTGTGAGATGGCTAGCTTGGGGACATATGGGGACTGGGATATTGGCGAATTGGCTGGCTGTTCCAATGGGCCCTCATGACGACAATTTATTGACATACTTGCGACGAGGTAAATATCCAAAGCTTACACGGTATGAGGGTCTCGGTGCTGGACTCTTTTCTGGAGAAAAGAACGCTATCACCGCGGTCATTGAGGAAGCACTGAAGTCTTCCAAGCTGGAGCAGTCGCGTTCGCTCCTTGAGCTCGTTGAACATTCTGCTGTTACAGTCGAACATAAGCCGGACGCTATAGCTTTCTATGATGCCAATGCAAACGCGGAGCACTACAAAGCCATCACTACAATGCTGGCTGACGAAAAGGCTGCTGGGCTTCAAGCTCTAGCTAAGCTGATGACATCTCATCTCCACCTTACCTTCCTCAATACTTTCAAAGACGGGTTTGCAGTCCTCACTCCGTATCCGGACAATGCTCACATCCTTACCGAGCATGCACTAGCCCTCGCCGACACGCTACGTTCTTGTCCTTCGTCGCCGGTCCCATCATCATGCCCTCCAAACCGTCAGGACTGCACTCCATGCTCGTCTATATCCCCACCGCCCGTAAAAATGCCAGAAGACTTCACCAATTCCTCGACTGTCTATACCATCGGCACCGTTCCCCATCCTTTCACCCTCGCCTCCCTCCTGGCCAGTAAGAAAGAAATCACTACACGTCACATCCGAAGAGA
This sequence comes from Cladonia macilenta KoLRI003786, assembly GCA_000444155.1. Taxonomy (NCBI): domain Eukaryota; kingdom Fungi; phylum Ascomycota; class Lecanoromycetes; order Lecanorales; family Cladoniaceae; genus Cladonia; species Cladonia macilenta. The sequence goes on from KE598560.1 coordinate 1,133,960, forward strand.
CACAGCCCGGGATCGTTGGCTCACTGCTGTTACTGAGAATGCATTAGGCAATGAAGTCGGTGGTGCCTCTCGCGTTGTCAGCCTCAAGGAGATCGTAGCAGGTGAGTGGGGTTGTGCGCGCGGATTGTGGATCACGGAAGACCCGCCGCCGAACCACAAAGATCTAGAATATCACTTCGGCTTCGAACTTTCGCCTTTCAACGTCACCGCAAGGGATCCGGACACACTACCTGGGTCCAGAGCGGAAAGGAAAGCCGCTCAGAGAACGTTGCACCTCCAGAAAGACTTGCTAGCAAATGCGAAAGAGGTGCTGAAGGAGAGGAGAGTGGGCGATGAGAAGACGCGAACAAAGGAAATGGTAGAGGCATGGAATTTAGCGGATACAGAAGCGTGGCGATTTGTTAGGGCTTACATGGCACGGGAAGGAGTGGAGAGGAATAAGTGGGAAGAGGAGGAGAGGGCGTTTGCTGGAGCAGAAGAAGGAAGGGCGGAGGGGTGGGGTAGTTGGTTTGATAGGCGGTTGCGGCGCGATTGGATAGAGGGCACGGAGTGAAGGGAATTGTAGGTGTCGAGATCATGTACCTTGTCGGATCGAATTTGCTGACATGGACCCTAGCTTTTAATCTTGTACTTACCAGTAGGGAGTACTCATACTGGCAATCTTATGTACAGCATTCTGAATATTGTTCTCACGATAATCTTCCACTTTGTCACTGTTCTCGCAAAGCTAACCGCGTTGGTGGCCTAAGCGCGTAAGTAGACCAATAGGTAGGTCGTCTACTTAACGTTGTTTCTGAGTTGGCAGGAGCTAAAAGCTTACCTATGGAATCCTTACCGGTGTTCTGGTAACCTGAAACATAGATCGTCAATTGGGCTGTGCAGCTCAGCTGTGGTTGTCCGCCTGATATGTTTTGCTGACGGCGATCCCTACACAGCTCAGCCTTTGCCGCATGATCCCCCGTCATACAAAGTGACTTGAAAATGTTTATGAACCGTTGCAACATACAGCTGTACATCAGCTTTTGACACTCGTCCTACAGTTTGATACGGTGAGACTTCAATACTACTCTCCATGATCGAACCGATAAGCCCAGAAGCCTACCTGGCCATCGCGTCTGCTGCAAAGAACACAATTACTAGATACAAAGATGACAGACACGCAAAGAAATCCGCAAAATTAGCCAACGCCAGCAGCCAGAACTCAAGCAATGAAACTTCTCTGTCTAGCGGTTCACTAGACGATCTCCTTACGCAAGAAGGTCTACAGCTCGACGAAGATGGATACGTCCAGTTTAGCTCTGACAGTCCAGCACATCCTAAGGCATGGTCTCAGGCGCGAAAAGTGTACGACATGATGTTGATCATGTTCCTAAATTTTCTCATGAGCGCTATGAGCAATGCTGGGACGCCGGTTGCGAGTTATGCGACGGAGACTTTAGGGGTCAGTCGTGTTATAGCATTGCTTGGATTCACTTCCGTGTAGGACTTGTTTACATGAAATCTTTGCTCGAAAAGGTGACTGATACTATCCAGCTATCTCATCGGCCTAGCTATCGGTCATCTACTCTTCTCACCCTACGTTGACAGTTTTGGGCGGAAGACGCTCTACGTCGCCTCAGCATTCCTCTTCAGTGTTTTCTGCATCCCGGTGGCCGCGACACCACATATCGCAGGCGTGTTCATAGGCCGCTTCGTCACAGGCTTCGTATCAGCTATTCCACGCATGACTCTCATTAGCAGTATCGATGACTTATTTGGCAAATCTCAAGGACGCAGCTGGGCTTTCTTCGCCTCATCATTGACTTCGAATATGAGTCTCATCATTGGACCTATCTTCGCCAGCCAGATCGCCGTTGCGCTCAACTGGTAATCGCCCCTCCCTTAACCACCAAGACAGCACGATTTGATGATACTAACTTTCCCCTCTACTCAGGCGCTGGCCCTTCTACATCTCAACCATCATCTTCAGCGTCCTCTCCCTGCTCTTCCTCACAACCAACGAATCATCCTCAGTCAATCTTCTCAACAGCAAAATAACTCTTCTTCGATCCAGCCGGCCCGATATCGAACACCACGCCGCTCCTCGTCCCCCCAGTCCTTCCCCCTACCAACCGCTTGTCCTCCTCTTTACCTCTCCTTTCGTACTCCTAACAACGCTAATCTCAACACTTACCCTCTCCCTCCTCTACATCCTCCCCCTTATCCTCCCCCTAATCTACACCTCCAACGCCTACAAACTCACGTCTCAAACCTCCATTTCCCTCTTCTCCCTAGCAATTATTGGCCTCTTGTTTACCGTCCTTCCTCGCTATTGGAACCACCTCAATTCCTCAAGCGGCCAAAGATCAGTCTCAAGCGGCCAAAGATTAGTGAACAAATACAGACCCCTAACCTACGTTGTCGGAGCTCTAGCCCTACCGATTGCGCTGTGGTGGTTCGCGTGGACGATTCCTCCACATACCACCGGCACTCCTTGGGTCGCTTCAGCTCTATCGCTCATCCTATTGGGGTACGCAATTAGCGAAATTGATGTCTTCCTCTTACAATACTTAATTCTCTTCTCCCACGCGGCTGCAGATAAGAGGAGCGTCCTTACCGCTACGGCGTTCTTGCAAGCTATTTTCGGGGGAGGAGGAGTGTTGGTAACCGAAGTGATGTATACGAACCTAAATAACAACGTTGCGACTTCCGTTCTGGCTGCTATTGCTACGGTAATGGGCCTCTGCGTTTTAGGATTGGTTTACCGTACTGCTCATCCCAGGGATATTAGTGGTGCAGTGGGGGAAGAAGCGGGGCAGAGAGGGTTGTTGGAGGAGAAGCAGAAGAAGAGAGAGCGAAAGGAGAAAGAGAAGAGGGAGAGGGCTGAGATGGTAGAGGGAGAATACACGAGTGTGACGGCGGCGGGGGCGATGGGAATGGATTTGGAGAGGTTGGCTATTTTTCCTTACTTTTTCTGATGCGATGGGCGAGAATAGGCGCGATTTGGCGTGTCATGAATCGCACGGTGTTTGACAAAGGGGTTTCATGATGGGGCACAATGGAAAAGGTTCCCGGTAGAACAGTGAGGAGTGAAGGAGCTGTATTGAGTGGGCACTTGGGTATACCCCTCCAACAATTTGGCACAGTCTTACTCCCCGTCGATGACTTCTTCGATCTTCTACTCCAAGGGAAACAAATTGACCGAAACATATCTCCTGCCCCATCTGAACAGTTCTCCAGTTCACCATCTATTGACCGATGTGAAATGCATTAACAAATCTGTGCAAATTCGCAGCTCTGTCTCCTCACACCCAAACCCTTATGTCATGCTGTCCATCCTCCGTTCCATTGATTGCATCACCCTAATCTACCAGTAGACATGAGGCTATTGATTTCGCTTCAGGCTACGAGGCTATCCCAGGATGAGTTTTTAGGGCTAGGGTTACCCCACCCCTACATCCCCCACCTCTCACACACTGCACCCCCTCTATCAGCACTCGCTCCTTGCATTGCAACCGTATAGATGACGACAGCAAGTACAGGCACCCACAGCCACGACGGCGTAAACTCCCATTCCCACTCTCACGAATTCAACGCCGCCGAACATGGCCACTCGCACGAGATACTCGACGGCCCAGGCTCCTACACCCAGCGCGAAATGCCCCTGATAGCAGGCCGCGACTGGAACGAACGAGCATTCACGGTGGGCATTGGTGGGTAAGCTCTCTTCTATGATCTCCTTACCCCCAGCCCCCAATCGCACAAATAGACAATAAGCAAAACCCAACTGACAAACACAAACCCAGCCCCGTTGGCTCCGGCAAAACCGCCCTGATGCTCGCCCTCTGCCTCGCTCTCCGAGACGAATACAGCATAGCAGCCGTAACCAACGACATCTTCACGCGCGAAGACGCCGAATTCCTCACAAAACACCACGCCCTCCCCCCAGAACGCATCCAGTAAACCCCCCCACCAACTAACCCCTCCCCACAGAGCAATCGAAACAGGCGGCTGTCCCCATGCCGCCGTCCGCGAAGATATATCCGCCAACCTCCTCGCCCTCACTCACCTCCACCACTTCTTCTCCACATCCATCCTCCTCATCGAATCCGGCGGCGACAACCTCGCCGCCAACTACTCGCGCGAGCTCGCCGACTACATAATCTACGTCATTGATGTCGCCGGCGGGGACAAGGTCCCTAGAAAGGGGGGCCCGGGCATTACTGGCAGTGATCTGTTGGTGGTTAATAAAACGGATTTGGCGGGGGCGGTGGGCGCGGATTTGGGGGTTATGGAGAGGGATGCGGGGAGGATGAGGGAGGGGGGGCCGGTGGTTTTTGCGCAGGTTAGGCATGGGGTTGGGGTGGGGGATATTGTGGGGTTGGTGTTGAGTGCGTGGAGGGGGAGTGGGGCGGCGGAGGCGTGTAAGCAGAGGGGGAAGGTGTGAAGATTGCTTTGGGATGGGGTGGTTTTGGTTGGAGGGTGGGGATGATTGGTAACGTTGTTTTATACCTCAAAATTGCAATTCACGTTATTATGAAGCCTGTATTGGACGTGGAGGACTTTGATATAACGATACATGTAAATACGTTCGTTCAGCCTGTTTCAACGAGTTCAGCATATGATACAATATCAATCCATAACAATGCAAGAACCATCCGATGCATACAACATTATTGTCCAACTTCGCTCTCGACGATCCCTAGAAACCGGAATAGTCAAGCGCCCAGAGCCATCAATCCTCCCGGGAGATCAACTCCTTTCATCTGGCAAACAGATATCCTCTTCTTTCCCTCCCCAACCCGTCCAACCTGGCCCCAAAGTAAATGTTTTCAGCCCAGGAGATATTCCAGGAAACCCATATCCCGCAGCCCGTCTGTGCCAAAACACTTCAGTAGGATGCTGCTGCCGCGACGCCCTCAAGATCCAATATCTGTTCTCCAACCGCCCAACGTAAGCCTGCAACCCTAGAATAGGAGATGGAATGCCAAAGCCGTTGTTTGTCACCAATGAGCATACGGCCCAGTGGCTTTCATGCTGCTGCAAATGTTGGCCAGCCCATTCGCATTCACAAGGAGGCTGACTGCTGAATGTAAGGGTGTTGAGCAAGCCATCGGCAATTTCCATGCTGAATTGTGTGTTTAATGCGGTTTGTGTGTTGAAGTCCCATTCTCCTGCTGTGATGAGAAGATGGCGTAGTAGACGGTAGAGATAGCTTAGGATGTAATAGTCATTGGTGTCGAGGAATGAAACATTTAGTAGTCGCTCAATGCGCCTGTCCATCTCTTTCGCATTTGGATCCGCTTCAGGCCATGATAGGGTCCGGGCTTTCAGTGAGCAAGTGTAGAACAGTGTATAATGCCCCTTATTATATCTTGCGAACACTTGCTGAAGTTGGCGAGCAGCGGATCTGATGCCGTGTTTCTCTTTGATCGCGGGGAATTCTTGATATGAATTTGAGCGTTCTGCCACGTGATCGATAACGGAGGTTATCACCAGATCCGGATGACCGCATTCCTCCCAATGGTCTTTGACATCTTCCGCCAGATGCTGGAAACTGCAGTAACGTACGACGGTTGTAGGGCCACATCCGGGGCAGGTTTGACTGGACGAATCGTCGTCTACAACTTGTATGTCGCAGCCAGTCTTCCGGCAGTGCAGGAAGCTTCGGTTGTGACGCAAAACATGGTAGCCAGCTGCCTCAGAAGCTTGGTATTCTACCAGCTTACATGGAACAAGAAAGTCAGGATGGCCTGGTGTTGCGCGAACATCTGGCCAAGGCATCGCGTGGGGGACTATGTGGATCCTCGTTCCATCGTACTCAATCATTGGCCGGGCATCGCCTGTAGTCTGATGGGAGATGAATACTGGAGGTGAAATTTTAGACTGATACGTCTTTATATCAGATACACGATAAGGCTGTAAATATCCGCGAGGTTCATTCCACAACCACACTCCTGCTTGAAGCAAGTCTGCATCAGCTTCTGTCCGTGTAGCATAGGTCCACATGAGACCCTGGACTATGCGAGAATCATTTGGCTTGACAGCTGTAATTGGCGAAGAGTAGCCAGAATCGTGGTGGAATGATTCTCTAGCTGGGCTACTTCCCGAGGTCGATTGAGGCTGACAAGTAGTTTCGTCAAGAGAAGTGCGAAGCTTTAGTTGAGGGCGGCCTTCAGTAGGATTTTCGGTAGGCACGCGTGCGGTTTTATTGGTAGCACTTGGGCAAGCGGAAGTCTCCCCTGAGTAGTTGTCGGAGGACGAAGACAACTGTAAAGAAGAAGTACTAATTTTCCGGGCATGCATGTCGCTAATAGTAGACTCTTCATTGGGTCGACTTCCGTCGTACGCTTCCATCACCTTGGCGTGATCAACAGTCCGGATCTCTTCATCTTTAAGCATCTCATTCGACACAGTCTCCATCACCAAAGTAGGCTCTAGAAGTGTTGTCTTTGGAGGGGTGCTCGGCGGCGTTGGAGGTAGTCTGCCGTCTTTAAAGGCGTTAGGAAAGAGTTTTTCACGTAGAACTTCGGGCGTTTGAGATGGCACTTCTCCTAAGTGTCGTGCCTTATCACGTGTGGCCCTTTGTTGATTAGATTTCTTCTTTGTTTTCTTTTTTCTCTTAGGTGGATGCACTTCAAGGGGTTTGGCAATGCTTGGAATGGTTTCTTCAATTGGAATCACTTCCTTGGCCTGTTCAGGGGCTTGCTCATCCTTGTCATCCTCTTTCAAGATCGGCTTATACTCTTTAGATTGCTGTCGTTCCGCAGATGGCAGCTTATGATTATCGGTTGCCGCTTGAGAAGGTTGCACGAGTCCCTGTATTTGAGTTGTCACCTTTTCTCGCGTTGCACATTTTTCTGTCTCACAGGTGGTCGGTACTGGCTTCGTGTCCGTGGATCTATCGGTCATTAGGGACAAGAGGCTGGAGTCAATTTTGCCAGCATTGACGAGTTTAGCAGTAGCTTCCGCAGTCTCAATATCCATTCCAAGTAGAGTGCCATGTCTACTGACGATGAGGCGCGCTTGTTCTACCGTCCGACGTATCTTTTCATCTTCTGCTTGGGGCCTCGGCCGAGGACCAATCTGGGTTTCAGGTCGTACGAAAGGAAGGTGTGGTAGGTTGCTTTCCTAAGACTTGTCAATGTGTCGAATAGCTAATACACTAAAGGCTCAGAACCTACTAAGGGCTGCTCAATGAATGACTTTGCCAATGGTAGAATACTTTCTGCATACTTGGCCTATGGCGAATTAGAAGAGCATGAAGATTATTAGATGAAGTAGCTGACCGGATCTTGAAGAGAACGATTCCTGACCGAGACCACATGATGGCATGAACCTCTTGGGCAAATGACGCTGAAACCGAGATGGAACGGCAAGAAGCTGGAATCCCAAACAACGTCATATTCTTCATATTGGTAACAGCCTCGCTGAGTTGCTTTCTCTCTTAGGGTCTGTGCAATCGCATCCGCAATCAATCGAGGGTTTTGGCGGATTAGTTCGTTGCGTGCTGCGCGATCGAGTGGCGCGTATCCTCGGTCTTCTTGTTTGCTCTGACAATAGATTGTAAGTCCATTCCTACTACAGCTACCTTGTTCGATTTGACCTTCATCGATTTCCCGAACTATTAACGTTAAGCCACCTCCAATTTTATCTTGTGTCTCTGGATTAGCCAATATCGTTTCCAGCCTGTTGGCCATCTCTACCTATAGGTACAAGTGACATGAAGTGTTTGTAGTTCAGGTCTCTACACACGCTCTAGCACTGGGTATTAGTAGAGTTGTAGCTGATAATGATTCGGGACGGTCTGGAATATCGATCAAATGGCAATATGTGTTAGCGATGCTGAGAGGTATATTTTGTGTTGTCTGAGTCATAATGGAGATTGCTAACAGTTGTTGGCCCGGCTTACGCGAGAATAACAAAACAAAACAACGAGTAGACATCAAGGATGGCAAAAGCTCACCATGGCAACAATACCTCATGCAACAGACATTATTCAACCGGGTCGTCAACGGGCATTATTGACATAGCGGTATATGAATTTCAGGATGATCACGAAGTGGGAGACTTGGTATTACATGTATTGGGGTATCTGAACTGTCATCTCCACCACTGCACGGCACGGCCGAATGTTTACGAAAAGGGTTAAGGCAAGGCGCGACCTTACAGATGTTGTTGAAGCCCGCCACCATTGCAAGGTCATTTGAACTACGCAAAGATGCCGTTCAGATGTATTAATAGACCCAAGCAGAGGCAGTATGCAAGCTTATATTGACACTGAAGGCGGGGAGAACCCTAGCCACCGCAGCGATTTTGACGTCAACGCACCTACAGCAATTGGTTCCGGAGAACACGGCTCCTAAAGCCTGAGGCTATGGATTTGAGTGTCGGAGGAGCTTTTGGAATGTGCTGTAGCTCGGTGAATAGCTATCTTAAATCGTACATCTAGTTGGCAAGCAATTGCTGCATGTCAGGTATGATTGATATGGAAAACATATAGGTAGTTTATGTCCTACATGTCCTGCACGAAAGGAAACATTTCTGCCGGCGTAACTAGTGCCGGGTACCAGGTACTAGCGCCGCATCAACAGCACTAATCCTCAACCGTCGCGTTTGTCTTCAAACAGCTTCCGCGAGCATCTGAATGTTCCGGTGAGCTACTTAGTATCTTACTATCTGACAACAAGTAGTGAATGTTTGGTTTGATCATCATATATGTGGCTTCTGTGAATCTTCTTATTGCTATCCTTATCAGTCTCACCTCCTATAAAATCTAATGCCAATGACAATGTGAAAATTTATCATCCGCCAACGTTATTGTGCCAACATCGGAACACTATGGCAGAACAACCAAATATCTCCCAGATTTTGGCAGCGTTAGGTGAGTCGTCAGGGCGCATTCTCTGACAACAGCCTGAGACTAAGCAGTGTGACAGCAACTCAACGCTCCGGCGGTACTCCCACCGTACAACCCCCACCTCAACAGGCACCCCCGCCCCATGCCTACCCCTCCTATCCACATGCAGGACCTCCGCCAGGGGTCGCAACTTATTCAGTCCCTCAGCCAAGCAATTCTGGTAGCATTGACCTTAGTAACATCAGGCMCATAAACTCAGGGTCAGTCAGCTTAGCGGACGCAGTGTCAAAAGCACGTGGCATAGCTGCTGACAATGGCTTGGTCTATGGTGGACGCGATGATGGACTAGCTGGCCGTCATTTTCGACGCTCTAGAACACGTTCAAGGTCTCCTCCGCGAATGGTACAAGGCTTTCGAGATAATTACAATCCGTATCGCGATGAGCGGCGCGACGACCTGCGAAGGCCAAATCACATGCCATACGGACGTGAGAGAACCTATTCCCCTGATAATCGAGCTCCTCCATTAGGGACTCGCTTCACACCGCCTCCAGGACGAGGCTTCGGTGGGCAAGACGAGCGCTCTGTAATGGGCCGTCGCGGTGGAGATGATAGTGGAGTCGAAATAATACCAATCGAAGCGAATGTCGTGGGTCTCATCATTGGCCGTCAAGGTGAAACATTGAGACGGGTGGAAGCGGAATCTGGGACCAGAATTCAATTCATGACCGGAGCTGAGACAAGCGGACCTATGCGTCAATGTAAGATAACAGGGCCCCGCATGGCGCGAGATGCTGCCAAAGCAGATATATTTCGAATCATTGAAGAGAATGGTAAAGCTCTGGGATCGGGCAGAGCACCCCCACCTCCCGACCGTAACATGGATGGCGGTATGGGTGGCGGTACGAAGCAAGTTGGTGCCCACCAACCAGCTCTGAGAACGGGGGAAGATGCAACGCAGATCATGGTGCCAAATAGAACCGTCGGTCTCATTATTGGAAGAGGCGGCGAGACAATTCGAGATTTGCAGGAGCGTAGTCAGTGCCATGTCAACATTGTGGGAGAGGAGAAGAGCGTCAACGGTTTAAGACCGGTGAACTTGATTGGCACGCCTTCTGCTGCTGCTATGGCGAAAGAACTCATCATGGAGATTGTCGAAAGTGATAACAAGAGTCAGGCAAACCAACAGGGCGGTATGCCGAGGGAAAATCCAGGAATGCCAGCCATGGGAGGTGGTGGCGAGAAGATTAACGATAGAATCATTGTGCCTTCTGAAGCTGTAGGCATGATTATCGGTAAAGGTTGGTTCTCTCCCTTGATGTTGGCAATGCCGGCTCTCTGACGAGGATTTCAGGTGGCGAGACAATCAAGAATATGCAAACAGATACTGGTTGCAAGATTAATGTCTCACCAGCTACCGGGCAAGACATTGAACGTGATATTGGATTGGTGGGATCTCGCGACTCCATTGAGCGTGCTAAACACGCAATCATGGAGAAGGTGCACGCAGTAGTAAGTCCATGTCTCAGCAGTCAAACACCTCTACTTACGCTTCAACAGCAGGAAAAGAACAACCGCACCAGCGGTGGAGGAGGCGCACGCCGCGGAGATGACCGCCAATTCAGCGGTCCTTCTTATCCCAACAACCAAGCCTCGAGTCAGCGACCTTACGGAGGTCAGCAGGGCGGACCACCTGCTGATGATAAAGCGGACCCATATGCAGCCTACGGTGGCTATGAAGCTTATGCAATGCTTTGGTATAATTATCAACAACAAGCCCAACAGAACTCCCAAGCTCAAGGTCCATCCGGCTCATGATGTGATTCGATTTCAAATTCGTTGATGATGTGACGCTGTGACATGATACAACTTGCATTGCATGAATGAAAGCGCTTGATACCCTGGAAGTCACGCACCGCATTACTCGCCGCACCTTGGATGGCATTCTACCGGACAAATATTGTCTAGCATTGCTAGCGATGATCATGACTCTTCTACTGGATCTGAGGCTGCCACTCTTGGCAATTTCATCGCCATAATATTTTCTTGCTTGTTCGCATGCACGTTCTGGAATGCTTCGTTCGCGATGGCTGACAGCTATGCTATGCCGTTTTGATGCACACCTGAACGTGATGGGACAGAACAGGTTCTTGTAAGATACAATTCTCACTGCGGAAGCAAGCGAAGGAGAGGAGACCCGACCTTCTTTGGCCAAACGGCCCTGTACATACATTTTCGGCAACTTTTCCCAGAATGTTTTGCTCCAGAATCCGAGCTTGTGACGAACCAGGAGGAAGCTTGGTTGGAGTGGGGGTCTCCTACAGACGGTTTCACATGGTGTAACCCCCGGTGGAGGAGGCTCTCTTGACTCGCAACATTAGCGAATGGACATGTGAGTTGGTGCTTATGGATATCCTAACAAGTAGTGAGGTGGCAGACTACTGAGGATATCGGACTCCCTTACCATAGGCCAAGTACATACATACCATCTCACTCCATTCTACATAGTAATCTGAGTGAGCTTCGTAGTACGTGAAGCGGCGGAATCACAGACCTTGTCAAAGTTTCTGTATCAAAAATCCGCGTATTTCAGGCTTCCCGCCACTACCCTTTTTACCCACCTCTTCCCAGAGATCTCCAGCAACTAGACATGCGGTAACAAAACAATTCTCGAGAGCTGCTAAGAGCAAGCTCAACTATAGCCACCATGATCAACGCCGTCCTGGTCTTTAACAACTCAGGCCAACCACGTCTCACCAAATTCTACACACAACTCGTAAACAGCCCACAATCCACAGCTTGCACCTATAATCCCATCACTAACACCCAACACAGGACACCAGCGTCCAACAACGCCTCATCTCCGAAATCTTCACCCTCGTCTCCCACCGCCCCACCTCAGCCTGCAACTTCCTCCCGTACGTCTCCCCCATCCCCTCCAACTCCCCCACTAACAGACCCCCAGCCTCCCCCCCCTCCTCG
>KE598560.1:1146144-1157960 GCA_000444155.1 Cladonia macilenta KoLRI003786
TGGAGGGGTTGGCGGGGATGGGGAGGGGATGGAGGTAGGAGGGGTGGTGGAGGAGGAGGGGGGTTATGGGATGGAGGGATGGATGGGAGGGGCGTTGGAGGGGATCTATATGGTGGGTTATGGATTGCTTTGGGAGAATGTGTACACTGGCTTTCAGGTACCCTTCCGGGATCTTTCCTGACGCTCTTGGAGTTCCATAGCAGTCACTCCGTTGTTTATCTCTGTTCTCATTCAGGTCCAGAATCTTAAGCTACGAATAAAGTTCGGTCACAAGGTCCGGAAAGGGGTAAGCTGGTCATGAACTCGGACAGAGTTAAGAGGTATCAGCTGGAGAAGTATTACTGTTTGAGTAGAAAGTCCAAGAATGTCCCAAAACTCGGTTCCACCGCATCTGGGACGATCTCGACAGTCCCGACCATCTCTCCCCATTCATTCGACGTCTGAACTACCTACTACAGTATTTTTGCAACATTTAGAGGAGCTGACTGCAGTAAAGAAGACTGCAGATAAAACCCTGACTGGATATGATAAGATCAATGATCCTCCAATGACAATTCCAGTGTAGCGGGGTAAACCTCTCCGAACAGACAGCCACTCCCCGCGCAACCCTTTATATGAGAACGGTGTGCACATATTCGTCTTTGTCAATCCTTCAATCCTTCTTTCGGAGCCACACGAAACGGTTTGCTCGGCCCTCGCAGGTTACTTTCCAACCATCAGCTATCGAATCCGTCGCTTCACGGTGGAGGGATTCAAGGGGTACAAGATTGAGCCCTTGATGGTGTACTGGCACTGGTGAAGCGTTTTACCTATCGGAACGGCCACCAGTCGGGGCGGCCATCTGCGCTAAGTTCATGGCAGGGAAAAGCGGTACGAGGTTGTCCAAGGTGTTTTGTTGGAGGTATAACATGGTCTTCGTAAGGTTGCATCTTCTTAGTAAAGGGGATCCCTCGGATCCCGTTGGAGGTTGTTCACAAATTCGACAAGACTCTTGGTCTCCCTTTGCTTCGATGCCAACGTCTCTTGAATGTTCTGGCCTTTTTTTTGTCCAAGCCGTGACCCATATTGTCAGGAGCGCAGCGCGTTTTGGAGATTAATGTACTTGTACGTCGTCGCTTAAGCAGCGACTGCCACCGGCGCCGCAGCCTCTCCGTTTCCATCTTCTTTTGGCAGATTTTCCTGTCCGCGAAAGTCAGTGCATTTGCTTTGTCGCTGCCACATGTCATATACTTACTGCTTCGAAGATCACTCTAATCTGCAAGCTGCAACTGGGGCAAACAGCGACCTCCTCCCCATCGCGAAGATCAGCGAGGCAGATCTCGAACTGGTCGCCACAGGGACAGGGGTATGTATAGAGAGTCGTAGCAGCATCATAGGTCATATCTTCGATTTCGATCTCATCGTAGAAAGACATCTTGGCTTCCCCGAAAGTTGAGTCTCTGCGGAGAGACTCCTTAAATAGATAAATTTCATTGCGGGGGCGGAATGATTCCGGCTCGTTAAAAAAAGTCAAGTCCCACTTATAGATCTATCATATTGTAGCCTTTGCCCAACATAGGACAAATTTGCGGGCTCTACAGTGGGAAAGTCGACAAAGTGGCTTCCATTCCCTTCAGGTTCAAAGCTGGCAACAGCATGGCTCCTCTTGCTGAGGTTCATCACCATAGGAATACCACAAAGGTCTCGCACAAACCATTCAAGTCGCGGCATGCTACTAAAAGTGTGATCAAAGATATAGCAAAAGGCAAGATAGAAGGCACAGAGAAAAAGGGCAGCAGGAAAACGCCACATCAACAAGTCATGTCTAAATTTGATAGAAAGAATCACGCCAAGCAGATGCGGCAGATCAAGCATCAGCAAAATCAAAAATCCGCGAGTGTCTTTGCTGGCCACAATGGAGCTCCGCGTGTTATTGCCGTAATACCGCTCTGTGAGGGTATGGACGCGGTGGCTGCAGTACAGAAGCTGAATCAGGCTGTTGATGCTGAGGCTATCTGGCCACTAGAAGGACACATGAAAGTCAGGGTAGATCGATTCAAACAGAACCTAGTCTACGTGCCCGTGGAGCGGGATCTAATAACTGCCCTCGAGGCTTGCCGATGTGCAGACTTTGTTATCTTCCTATTGTCGCCAACAGAAGAACCGGGAGTCGAGGGCGAACAGATGCTGAAAACCATCGAAGGACAAGGCGTATCTAATGTACTTACGATGGTACAAAATCTTAACAGTATTGAATCCCCAAAGACCAGATCGCAGGTTGCCTCTTCGTTGAAAACCTATATTACACATTTCTTTCCTAGCCAAGAAAAGGTACTCTCACTTGATTCTGAGAGCGAGTGTGCCAATGCAATTCGTTCGCTATGCACTACGACACCCAAGGGTATTAAATGGCGAGAAGACAGAAGTTGGATGCTAGCCGAGGGCGTTCAGTGGCCAAAGAACCCTGATGTGGAAGTTACTCATGGTGAAGTAGTAATCACAGGGGTGGTTCGCGGAAGGGGTCTAAAGGCTAATCGACTTGTACAAGTTGGAGATTGGGGTCATTTTCAGATTGAGAAAATCACCAATGCAACGCTTCAAATTCCGCGCAAAAGAAAGGCGGACGAGATGGCTGTTGATGAGGCGAAGGAAGAAGAGATACTAGAGGCACCGGACGCGCAACAGGATGATCTTGCAGAGCTTGCACCTTACGAGGCTGTTATGGACGATGCAGACACTTTGTCCATTACAGAAGCACCGATGGAGAGACGAGGTGTGCTTCTTGATGACCATCACTACTTCTCAGATGATGAGACCCATCTACCTGAACCACCAAAGAAGTTACCCAAAGGAACGTCATCCTATCAATCGGCTTGGTTCCTGGGCGACATGTCCGACTCGGGCTCAGACTACGACGACGAAGTGGATAACGAAGGGGATATCGCTATGGAGTCTCCAGCGTTACCTCAAGATGGATTGGAAGGTCTCGATCAGGCGACGCAGAAAGAATACACTGAAGCAGGGCCATCCGAGTATCCGCAGTCAGAGATGTTCCTAGATGCAGCACCCGATGATGAGGCTGCTCAAATAGCAGAATACAGGGCGTCCCGAAAGAATGAAGCCGAAGAAGATCTCGAGTTCCCAGACGAGATAGAGCTCCACCCCAATGTACTTGCTAGGGAACGACTAGCAAGATATAGAGGCTTGAAGAGCCTAAAGACAAGCCATTGGGAAACGTCTGAGGACAGAGCTCATGAGCCTGAGGACTGGAATAGACTGCTAAAGGTGCCTAACTACAAAATGGGGAAGAAGCAAGCGGACAACGATGCTTTAGTTGGAGGAATACAAGCTGGCAGACGCGTCAATGTACATCTCCGCAACGTGCGCCTTTCACTCCAGGAACTTCAGAACCCTGGGAAACCTCTAGCTATGTACTCGCTGCTACGCCATGAGCAGAAGCGTACAGTCCTCAATTTCAGCATGACATTGAGCTCTGAACATCCTGAACCCCTCAAGTCGAAGGGAGAATTGATCATGCTCTGCGGCCCACGCCGCTTCGTCATCAATCCTCTATTTTCGCAACTAGGTGTCACACCGAACGACGTCCACAAGTTCCAGCGATTCCTCCATCCAGGGCAAACGGCCGTAGCATCTTTCATCGGACCGCTAACATGGGGTTCCGTCCCCGCCCTGTTCTTTCAAGCATCGCCTAGCACCCCTGGAACCCCACTCAAACTCATCGCAACGGGGACCTCCCTGCCCCCTTCAACAAATCGTGTGATAGCTAAGCGTATCATTCTGACTGGGCACCCGTACAAGATACACAAAAAGCTCGTAACAGTACGGTATATGTTCTTCAATAAGGAAGACGTAAATTGGTTCAAAGCCTTGCGACTTTGGACGAAGAGGGGACGTAGCGGATTTATTAAGGAAAGCCTGGGTACCCATGGATATTTCAAGGCGACTTTTGACGGGAGAATCAATCCGCAGGATGCGGTGGGCGTAAGTCTGTACAAGAGGGTGTGGCCATGGGAAGCGAAGCTATGGAGACAGGGAGAGCCTGTTATCAAAATCCAGGAATTGGAGGTGTGAAGGACATTTGATTTGCTACATGTTTACGACAAAAGACGACGAGAATGAATTACAAGGTGCAACAAGTTTGCCTTACCTTGGCTTGCCACCCTCGGCTGATCTGAATATGTCTCACCAAACAGTGAATACACTCATCACCGCGTACCCCACATCCTGCTCTTTATTGACCTGCAATCACAGAAGGGTCAGAATTTAGCTTCACTCTGCACATTCAATACAAAGAGCTGCAAATCGAATCATGTCTTGCCCATCATCCGCTTTCATATTATCCTCCCCTGCATGCACCAGCCAGCTACTTCATGCGCTGCTCTAAGAATTCGGTCGCACAAACTGCATTATCGAATCAGGGCTCACAGCGTACCACCCATCCATTCTGAAGAACATGACGTACAAACCACACAACTCGTCCTACATCACGCAAAAAGTCCGCCTCACTTCCTTCCAACCCACCTACTCGCTAACAAAGCCCGAGCAATCACCGCCATCATCAATCTACATCACACCACCCAGCACCTCATCCAACTTTTCCCTTCGCATCAACACCACCACACCAACAACCCCCGACCTGGGCTCCCACCGCTGCAAAACCCCGGAACCCCAACCAGTGCAACCCTCCGTACAACCACCATCCACCCCCAAGCCCGCACCAACACCACCAACATGTCCACCCTCCTCACCCACCTAACCTCCCTCCTCCCCCTCCCCTCCCCCTCAAACACCTACGCCTACAAACCCCCCTCTTCTCCTTCCCCCACCTTCTCCTCCCTCGACGCTCCCCCCGGCTTCCCTTACGACACTTACAACGGCCTCTATCAACTCTTCTTAGAATATCTCTGGAGTTTGCAAGCGCTGGTATGGGGCTGGATGGAGGGGTGGAGGAGGAATGAGAGTGGGGAGGGGAGGGGAAGATGTAGATGGTGTGGGGGGTGGGATGAGGGGGGGTGAGGGGATGGTGTATTTGGGGGAGGGTTGGAGGGGTTGGAGAGGTGGATGACCTGGGTGGAGGGTGGTGATGGGGTTAATTGATGGGGGGTTTGCGTTGTGTTGCGTGCAGATGCGCGCTATGTGGTTGATTCGGACCAGGATGGAGGGGGATTTATTTCGATGTTATGGAATTTTTGCTAGATAATGAGCATTCCGTACTTTTTAGCTCGTTGCCTCTCGATGCGAAAAGTGTTGTATCGGCTCTTTGCTTAGAAAGTCTTGAGGAAACACGTTGATGATTGATTATGCTTTTAAACGTATCGGCTCTCCATGTGCAGAAACTGAATAAGAATCTTGATAACCGGTTATACTGTTGAATAGTCATGATAAATTCCTATAAGTTTCCCCCATATGGGAAACGATAGACATGTACAACTGTACAAGCAAAGCCGGAAAGCTGGGTATAGTGCAAAAAAGAAAACACGAAAGCAAAGAAAGAGGAAAAAAGAAAAACGTATGTACATTATCGTGATGTTTTCGGACATTATTGCGCTGGTGCATTTGTACGACGACGTGAAAGCTGATACAACGAGACTGTCGTCTACCTCCCTAAACTCCCCGGGATTGCTCCTCGCTAGCATCAACGCAAACCCACTTACAGAAAAAACTCCACAATTGATCCACTGATTTGGTTAATCAGACACTAGTCAATTGCGCTTCGCGTGCGCCAGGCGCAAACGATAAGCCATTGATCCTCGCGCCTCCAACGATCCTTGGCCCAGTAGTTCTCTTCTTCGTTGAGGATGTCCTCTCAGCGGACTCGGTTCCCCTATCTGGCTCCGGTGTAGAGACATCGCACATTGGCTGATGGTACATGAGACCTCCTCGATTCTGATAGGATTTTCCGCACTTGTCGCAGGCAAAAGGACGAGGCTTCTGAAGACCGTCCTCGCAACGCGGCATGCTCGCTCGATGGTAATTGAGACCTCCTGGCGTTGTGTACGATTTGCCGCATTTTTCGCAGGCGTACGGACAAGGTTTCTCATCCCTCAGGGTATCACCGCGCGAGGGGCGTTGAGAGGCTCGACGCTGGCGCTGTTTAGTGAGTTGGCATGTTGAATGGAGGCTGTCTTACATTTTCTGTTTCCAGCGTTTGGACAGCACTCTCACCTCCCTGTCTGCCAGCATCGCGCTAATACGGTCAGAAAATGCGGAGAATTTAATGGATGTCGGTCCTTACCTTCTGTCCGCTTGGATCTTGATCTTGGCGAGGTACACTTGAGCTTGGACCTTGCTCTGGCCTGACTTGAGTCGGCGTTGGGCTTACTGCGCTCGTCTCCCGACTTTTTGTTTTGGACGGGGATGTGGCCTCGGCAGCGGCATCAGCTTCAGCTGCAGCGAGGACATGGGCTGCAAATTCAACGGGCGAACTTCCGGATGGTGGTTTCCTCGCAATTGTACTCGATTTCGGTGGACCGCAGCCTCGCCCGCTGCGGCCCTCTGCTTGCCGTTTGGCCCATGCCTTCCTCATCGCTGCACTACGCCGTTCACGCGATTCCGCGGACTCGTTGCGATGACCTTTCTTCCCCCGGGCCGGTCCTGTCTGCTTAGGTGGCGTCCGTACTTTGGCAGCAGCAAGCAGAGGCTGGCTAACTCTGGGCGGGCTCGCGGATATAGTCCTATCAGTGTCCCTAGTTAGGTCAATTGGCGTAGCTGGTGAGATAAGAGCTTTGCCAGAGACTGGATCACTACTAGCATGTTTGGGGTCATGCAGGGCAATAGGACCTGTATGACTAGAGTTCACCGCGCTCGGCGCGGGATTAGCAACGAATACTGGGGCCCCTGCATCCGTGTAGAGGATACCTGGAACACGCTGTTCTAGGTTTCTAGATATTTCATTCAGAGGCCCATCCACGCTACATTCCTTGGCAACAATCTCCCACGGCATACTACGGTTTGTGTTGTTCAAAGTTCGATGCCGGAGCATATCTTCCACTTGACTTTGAGGAACTGGTTTCTGAGATTGTTCTGCCGTAGTACTATTTTGTGCTGTGACTGGCATTTCAGATGACGGTTTGCTCAGCTTGCTATTATTGGAAATCGCTGGGTTCTCGCCAGAATGTTCGCCTTTACTGGGTTGTTTCTGCGGGAATGTTTCTGGAACAGGATTAGGTTGCGGAAATGGTTGCTCATTAGTTCGCTGCGATGATGGCGGGTGACTGGGAGATACCGCTGGGTAGGGCGGTGAAGGCTCTGGGAATGTCGACTGGTGTGGGACCGTACCCAGTGGAGGCGCTGCCCCAGGAAGGTAGCCTGATTGTCGGCTCATCTGGTGACGGATATTTGGAGGGACCTGGGATGTATTCTGAAGCGGCTGTTGATTGACTAATACGCCGAAACCCTGGTAGTTGCCTCTGTTGGATCTGTGGTCAGTTCCACCAGTCTTGCCTGGCATGTAATCTGTGCCTATGAACCCCGGGGCGCTTATTCCTTTGGAGTGGTGTGATGTTGTCTCAATATTATTTGTATTCGAGCGGGCAGTATCGGCTCGAACCGATATCTGGACTCGTCCCAACGTCTCTGCAGACTTTCTTAAGAGCGCTTTCGAATATTCAGCAGCCCCAGCACGCTTCATAGCTTCTGCAACCAAGTCCCATTTTTCCCTTTCAAATTTTGCTTGAACTTCAGCCAAAGCGGCAAGGAGGTGGAGTTTCTGTAGGCGTAAGTATGAGACCACAAACGAATAGGGACATACCTACATCAATGTCCGTGAGACACTCGATTTTTGGTTTCGACGCCGCCTGAGTAGCGCCTTGATTGTTGCTATTCGGGAATTTTGGTTGAACAGCCCTTATATTCCTATATTCTCTGGATACTTTGCCGTTCACAGGCGTGAAGCCGGATATATGGGTGTAACCGCGATCAACATCTCCACCCTCGGCCCTGGCCAATTCAGAGACGGATTTGTTGCTGTTAATGTGCTCTGTAGTGCCATTGGCGATAAGTGGGTTGTCTATCGTCCTCTCTGTTCCAGGCTCTTTCTTTATGTTGCTGGAACCCGCCTCATCATCTACTGAGAAACGTGTACGAAGCGGGTACGGTTGGGCTTCCGGCTCATCCAATGCATAGGATTTCCTCTTCAGGACTCCACTGGTCTCCGTTGCTGTCGAATTGCCGTCCAACAGAGCTTTCGCAACCGATCGGGAGTTTCCTGGTGGACTAAGTCCTTCAGACCTCTCAGGGGGTAAGGTGGGCGGCTGCATTTCCCTGGAGAAGCCAGGAAGCTGCTCGATTCATTGGCAGATATAAATGGCGATTTCAAGACTTTTCTGTCATTATTGTATTACAACATCAGGGCAAGAGTTCAATGGACATAGACATTTGCGTGCCAAGAGTTTGCAAAGGCCCTTAAATAGTAAGCTACTTTATGCGGAGATAAGATTAAAGCATCCCTGTAACCGATCCTCGCTCGCTATGGCGTGAGCCAATGCCTGCCGGCCACTTATGCACGCTCTCCGCGCCCCATACACCAGAGTCACCTGCATCTACGGAGTACAACTATGTCAGTGTCGATGATTCTTTGTCTAGAGCTCATTTGAGCCCCATACTATTTACAGCGTCTTCGCCAATAGAGCTTCAAGGGTATATATGGGAGGACAGGAAGGCTAAAGCATGCGCAACCAGCCTTGAGGAGAAGGGCAAGCAGAAGGCGGAGCACCAGCGCCAGGCTCCCTTTCCCAACGACAACATGAAGTTCTCACACAGCATCCAGTTTAATGCGGTGCCCGACTGGAGTAGTCATTACATCGCCTACAGTAATCTCAAGAAGCTGTAAGCATCGATGCTATTGTTACTTCCACTTTGGCGTTGAAAGTTGGAGAAAGTATAAAATTGAACGACAGCAACTGACCATCTTGCTCACACCTAGTATCTACCAACTTGAAAAGTCTATCAATCAGTCTTCTACACTCGCTCACAATGACGCCGAGGCCTCCCCACTAATCAATGCTGATGATCCTGACGCCGTATTCCGTCGTGCTTTGGATCAAGAGCTGGAGAAGATATGTTCCTTCTATCAATTGAAGGAGTTAGAGATATACGGGGAAGTTGGCGATTTGCTGAAGGATGAAGAGGAGTACGAGGCAGAGGCCGAAGGTCTAGATTTTGACCAGCTTGAAGGGACTGGAGACAAGAATGGAAGGCCACGACGTGGAAGTCTATTCAACAAGATCGGCTTTGGCGGTAGGCAGCGGCGGACCAGTATAATGAGCGCTTCGACGATTGAAGAAGAAGATGCCGATAGCGATGAAGAGGTAGACGAAAGAACGGGCTTGAATATGAGCGGTGTATCCAAGAAACGAAGAAAAAGCTCCGACGCCAATACAGCAAGGGCAGAAGACGACTTGCGGAGCTCCAGAGAGATGCCATTGAGAAGGAGAAGAGCTAGCCAGGTATACGATGACTATAGCGACCAAGCCTTCTCGACGCTGGTGGCGTCTGGCATGACATTGAAGAAGCGAACGATTGGCCTTTACGTTTCCCTCTGCGAGCTGAAGTCATTCATACAACTTAATAAAACAGGGTTCTCAAAGGTCCTGAAAAAGTACGACAAGACACTAAACCGAAACCTTAAGAGCGTCTACCTGAAAGAGAAGGTCACAACCAATTACCCCTTTAAGGAGGTGACCATGCAGCATATAGATGAGAACATTTACAACATGGAGAAGGCATATGCGGACGTTATAACCAAAGGCGATGTACCAAGGGCCAGGCGAGAGTTACGTTTACATCTACGAGAGCACGTTGTCTGGGAGCGCAATACTGTTTGGCGAGAGATGATCGGCATAGAAAGGAAAGCCCAAGCTGCGAACATGGGCATAAGGAGAACGCTACTTGGTGGAGATCACGACCCAAAGTTGCAAGGGGACGAGAGCGATGAGGCAGCTAGCAAGGAACTTATCACGCCTATTGGGAAATACCGGTTGCCACGCTGGCTTTTCAGCCCAACCTTTTACACTTTGTTAGGAATCATCATTGTTTTTATAATACTACTGATCGCCCCGATCATGAAGAAATCAGAGCAGCAGAATTGCCTAGCTATGTTGGTTTTCGTCAGTCTTTTATGGGCAACAGAGGTGAATTCTGGAACAAAAGTGAATGACAGCTCGTGCTCACCCTAAACCAGGTCATTCCGCTGTTCGTGACGGCCCTGCTAGTACCGTTCTTAGCTGTTATACTGCGAGTGGCGAGAGAAGATCAAAAACCGCATTCTCGGTTGGCACCTAAAGACGCGACGAAGTATATCTTTGCGGCCATGTGGACCCCGGTCATCATGMTGCTGCTAGGAGGTTTCACAATTGCAGCAGCGCTTTCAAAGTTTCATATAGCCAAAATGATGGCAACCTTCGTTCTCAGCAAAGCAGGCACGAGGCCGAGGACAGTCTTGATAACTAATATGTTTGTTGCTATGATACTAAGCATGTGGATAAGTAACGTTGCCTCACCAGTACTTTGCTTCTCCATCATACAGGTACGTTCTGCCAACCCAAACCAGAATAGGGGCCTGACATGTTCTCAAGCCGCTCCTTCGTAACCTCCCTTCGGACTCCAGATTCTCGAAAGCGCTCATCCTTGGTATTGCGCTGGCCTCTAATATCGGCGGGGCGGCCTCTCCTATTGCTTCACCTCAGAATATCATTGCCCTACAGAACATGCGGCCGCAGCCAAGCTGGGGCGTATGGTTCTTTGTCGCTCTACCGGTTTGCATCATTTCCATTCTCCTGATTTGGGTCCTCCTACTCGTAACGTTCCAACCCGGCAAAGGCACTACCATCGTGCCTATACGGCCAATGAAAGACAAATTTACAGGTGTACAATATTTCATAAGCTTTATTACCCTTGTAACAATAATTTTGTGGTGTGTAAGTCATCAGCTGGAGAACGTTTTTGGCGACATGGGCGTGGTGGCTATTATTCCTATGGTTGCCTTCTTCGGTACAGGCATCTTGACAAAGGAAGACTTCAACAATTTCCTATGGACAATCATCATCCTCGCAGCTGGCGGCCTATCGCTTGGCAAAGCCGTCTCCTCCTCTGGTCTTCTTCACACCATCGCAGCCACAGTAACGGAGAAAGTTGAAGGCATGAGTCTCTATGGAGTCCTGGTTGTTTTTGCTGCATTGATTCTTGTAATAGCAACATTCATCAGCCACACGGTTGCTGCCCTGATTTTCCTACCGTTGGTACACCAGGTTGGCGCTGGGATGTCCGAGCCGCATCCGAACTTATTGGTCTTTGGTTCTGCATTAATGTGTTCTGCTGCTATGGGTCTTCCCACCAGTGGCTTCCCAAACATGAGTACGTCTCCATCCTTCGCAAATGATATTATAGTCAAGACTGCGTTACTGATCTATCTCTCTAGCTGCTATCATGATGGAAGATTCACAAACAGGACAGCGGTATCTGAAGGTGAAGCATTTCATCTCAAGAGGTATACCGAGCAGTCTCCTTACATTTCTAGTTGTGATATCATTGGGATATGGCCTGTTACGGATTGCGGGACTTTAATTGATTTTGCATTACAGGATATTTGTATATGATACCATTGTTGCGAGCATCTTATATATACGGTGGGGGAATATAACAATGACTCTGCATGGGGGGAGTCATTCGAAAAGATACAACAATTCTTATGATTTTCTACTACTCCCATACACCGAAAGTCATTTCCAACACTAAAAGATCCCATCTGTAACCATCTTCACAATCTCCACGCCAACCCTCCCTTCCCTTACCCACCCCCTACTCACCCCCCTCCCCCC
>KE598560.1:1158165-1185661 GCA_000444155.1 Cladonia macilenta KoLRI003786
CCGCCCACCCCTCCCAAACATCTCCCCCACATACTCCAACAAACGCCCCACAGCATCCTCACTCCCAGCAGCGATATGGCGGACATACCAACCCCCCTGCTCCCCAACGCAGCTTTCGCGATGCGTGTAGAGGAGTTTTAAAACGCGGGCGTAGGATTTGGTGTCGATAGCCTGTGAGATATCTCGTGGCTGTCTGCCAATGTGGATGGGATAGCGGGTTGACCATTCTTCGTGCGGGAGGAAATGTTGGAGCCATGCGATGCCGAGGACGCGGGCGTGGGGTTTGGGTTTTGGGATCTGCGGGGGGGTGTTTTCTGGGGGGGGAATTCCTGTTGAGGGGGAGGGTGTAGGGGGTGGAGGTTGTTGTTGTTTTTCCGTGGTATTATGATTGTGCCTTGTTGTGGGTTCATGCTTTTGTTGGTCTTCTACGGCTACTAAGGCTATTATTTTCGCGCGGGGGTCGTGCAGGGCGGCGGTGTAGAGATAGGTAGCGAGGGTGAGGTGGGCGGTGGGGTTGGTAAGCTGGGGTGGTTTGAGCATTAGTGCTGTGAAGGGATTGAGGGGGATGGTGGTTGTTAGGAGAGGGAGGAGGTAGGGGAGGGAGGAGGGGGTGCAGGGGAGGATTGTGAGGGTTGTGGTGGGTGGTGGGGATGGGGTTGATGGTGGGGGGAGGGGAGGTGGTGGAGGGGAGGATGGTGTGGGGTAGGGTTGGGGGGTTTGGTGTTCTTTTTGATGAGTGGGCGTTGACATTTTTGGAGCTGGAGATGGAAGAGTTGGAAGAGCTGTGGATGGGCTGTGGATGTCTATATTGTAGTTGTATCATCTAGGTCAGTGTCGAGAAAGTGTGTGGAGAGGGAGCGAAGAAGTGTGTTACGAGCAGGAGGCGTAGATCAGGTGGTCCTAGCGATATGTAACACCATCTTACGGCCGTAAGGTCTTATAAACTATCCTGACGATGAGCCTCGTCCGTGGTCTCCAGGAAAAATATGGATTAGAGAGGTCAATGATGAGTGAGGATCTGGAGCTGCTGTGGTCCGACAAAGCCAATATTGACAGCTTGCAGCCTTGTCTGACCAGGGCCCCGGCGGGACATGCTTCTTTAGCAATCTTCAACTATACAAGCATTCAATCCGTTTCCGTAATCATTGTTATAATTTTTGAGAATGACAAGCGGCATTCCACTATGGAGTGTAAGCTCCGGTGATTTCACTGACCATTTCAAAGATGATGTGTGAGGTCGGACGCCCGAACCAGTTGACACCAGCTTTTGGTATCAATCAATTCTGAATGCTCAACTCACTGGCCATCGCTTTTGCATATTTCACAGAAGCCAAACAATGAGCAGAAGGTGAAGCATGAAAGGGAACAAATAGTAGATTATGCCGCCGAAAAGGCCTCAATGATTCAATGATTAAAAGAGAGAGCAAAGAGACGTGAAGAAACATACAAACGCGTGAATGTGAGTGCATAAGGTGGGCTTTCCCCACCCCTACTACCAAACGATGTACTGAGCTTTGATCCAAAGACACCTTGGGTGTAAGGAATCTTACCTATTCAAGACTGCATGGTCTAGGCGCAGCCAGGCCTCGGAGATCTATAGGTAGTTTGCACATGCAATCGACAGCCAGCTGGCCTCTGCTCCTTAGCCACATTTCCGGGCCAAAGAGGCATCTCTCGGCGCCAATTGACAAAGAGTAAGTGTATCCGAACCGCCGTTGCAAGTCAGCAGCGCGAAAGCCAAAGGGGGAACCCTCAACTGCTATTTCTTCAGTTAAGAAGATACTGAAGTGGAGTATTCTGTGTAAAGTAAGCGTAAGAGTCTTTGGTAGGTGGGTACCTAGGAGGTGCAACCCTAACCCTCGTCCACACCACCGGTGGGTTGCTCCGTGTTCGCTCACTGACCTTTCTTCCTTTAATGGTCAAGGGTATCAGAGGACACAAAAATCTTGAAGCCTTATCATTTTAGGTACATGAGAGCTCAGGATGAGTGGTTGAAAGCGTGATAGTCTTTCACTTAAGATCATATACGCGTAGATAGAGCACGTAGATTAGTGAGACCTTATGAATGACTGTCATCTTATTCGTTAATTATTAAAAATTATTTAAGGTACGATACCGGTTCCCGTATCCCCAGTACCCTATAAGTAATACACAAAGACTCCCAGGCCTATCATTACCGTGCTCCAAACAGTGGTCAACCAGAAATTGGCTTCATTCAAAGGAGCTTTTCCGGTGAAAGCAATTGGTTGGGTGTAATTGCCTCCTGTTGGTATAATATAACCACCTGACGTTATGCCAAGGACAGTGGTGGTGGCACCGGTAAGGGTACCACTGAAGATAGAGAGTGCAATTGGATTTGGCGTCGGTGTGATAGTGGTGTTGCCAATGACAATCTTAGGCACGGCAGCTGAAGGGAAGACAGTAGTCGCTGGCGCACCGGTAGTGGATCCTGGAGAGGCAGAAATGATTGGAACAGATTGCTGCAATGGCCCGTTAGTCATAAGTGCTTTATATGTAGTGATACACTATGCGATACTGGTCGAACGGTTTTGATAGGCCGAGGACGGCTGACCACCAACGTATGAAAGCATGTAACCTTATTCTTGCGCCCGGAACCATTGCTAGGTAAAGACATAGACTTACTGGAGCAATTGTCAGGGTAGCCATCGCCGCAGCTAGCGGTACGTTCGAGTAAGTACTTGTCGTTGAGGCCGTCGTGTTGGTGACTTGAATCAAGGCAGTAGGGACAACATTCTCGCCGCCACCAGAACAGCTGGAAAACCCGAGGAAGTCAATGAAAGACTTTTCGCCATTTGCGTCCAAGACTACCTGGCCATTCGCCGAAACCAAGGTTTCCGTATACGCAGAGCTCAACGTCACGGGAGCGCCAGATGTTGTGATGCAGACGCCATTGGAAGCGTAAGCGGACGTTATTGAGTATGCTACACATATGTTAGAGTCTATGCATTCCACGTTATGTATCGTCATACCAGTGAAAACATTATATGCCGTTGGCGAGGTTCTACCTGCTGTCAACACCTTGAAAGATCAATCGCATAACTTTGCTTGACCTACAGTATAGCTCCTCCCACATTGACAGTGGGCTGGTAGTTCAGTTGTGTCAGAGCATTACCAGACACAGTGGCCGCCGGGTTGAATGTGAATTCCCCCTCATTCTCAACGATAGATGTGCGTGTAGCGCTGGTACCATTCCCAACGCCCACTGATACGTATGCGGTTGCAGCTGTGTTTATGAACACTTCCGAGTACCAAACTAGTCCTGCAACATCGGCGACAAGGTAGCAGCCACCACACGATGGTGTAGTCGCGGTAGTTGGACCTGCCAAATCCGGAGCTGGGCCGGATTGCAAGAATTCCGCCGATGCGGTGACGGGTACGAGGTTCTCTGCTCCGACTGTCAGCTATACATTGGCAGATAGAACCTCGAGAGGGATCGTACCTTGCGGGGCGCAAAAAGCAGTACTATATACAAAGCTCAGAGCGAGCACAACGCGCGATGCAAACGAAGTCATTGTAGGTGTGAATTGGTCCCAAAACGAGTGAGAGGTGGAAAGCGGATGTCAAAAAGGATGGCTTGGGTGTAGGTAGCGTGCCTCGGACAAGAGCTTTCATATATGGGTCGCGGCTGAGAGACCATGTCAACAGCTAGTTGGAGGGAGGATCTTCCGAAAGTCAGGTACTCAGTGCACCCGTCCGGAGGCTTGCAGGAAGTTTATCGAATGACGTCCCATCGTCAACAGGGTTCTCCGTTACAGTGACCGCTTTTGAGGCTTTGATCAAGCCATTCTGGAGCATCATGGCCTTGAGCAGTATAGTGCTTCGTCATCGGTCCGCTTACTGGACCTCTGCTGGGTGCTTTGCTGAATCATTGGGTTTGGAGCCATCCAGCTTCCTACTTCGGATGGTCCGGTACGTCGTAGGGCCCAGGCGTCCTGCTGTGGGGAAAATGTTGGTTGGATCTGCTATTGAGTGTGGGAGGACGTAATCGCTTGGGTCAGGCAGCGATGCTCTTTGGTGGTGGGCTGGTCGAAGGATTCAAAGTATGCACAAGATCCATGTAGAGCAGTAGACTATGATTGCAGGTCGGCATGCAGTCGGTTGCGATCTGTCGCTATTGGTTGAGTGTTTGCGCCATTTTGTACTGATTTACAGGGTCCCTGCTGTAGCATGGGTCCATTTTGCCTTCTTTTGCGGAGGTTGTGCAAGTAGTGTGCAGTTGGAAGGTGGAAGGATTGAGGCTAGATTGTTAGGTAGTGGGGGGAGTTGATGTGGTGAGTATTGTTTACCTTAGTACATATTAGCGCTGTTTCTAGCGCTTACTGTTCGCCATGGCTCTCCCGTCTCTGCCAGCCACGGCGCGTCTAGGTACGGTGTAGAACTCCTCCCAGAACCCCACCTCACACAGCTCATCCAGTCATATCTTTCACCACTCACTATCGCCATGATTCTCTCGATACTAAAGTACACACCCTCAGCCTTCAGCCTTCCTTCTCGGCACTAATTACATACTTGTGCCGTCGTGCCATGTGTCGGTCCATCGCAAACCTATACGGTTGAGGCGCGAGAAGCCACATGGCTATGGCGAGTTCACGAGCAGCCACGCGAGAAGTGATGGCCTACTTCTACAGCAGAACCATTTCCACATGCTGGACGAAAAGCCGTCTGTCCTTTGGTACCGATGGCTCACCGTCTAAATGTTGCAATGGAGGGGTAGGGTATGGCAGAGAATAGCATCATGCACACCATGCATCCGATCGGACCAACCAGCGACTGCATGGCACCGCATCCCTACTGGTCTCTTCCCACGTTCTTCCGAACCACTGTACGCATACCAAAGACTTAGAGACCTAGACCATTCCTTAGTCCAGTTTTTGCTAGCATCGAGATGCGCTACCGTGCCTTCCCATGAGGCCCACTCCTCCGGGATTCTATTGATATACCATGACAGCGCAATAGTCGACCAGTCTGTATGCTTACTTTTGCTGACCGACCGGCCTTCACGTTGGTATTAATGTGATGAGAATTCCGTTGCTATAATCTTCTCGTCTTTCGTTGTTTACATCGCAATTCTCGCTAGCTTTTTTCTTTTTAATGAATAATCATAATGACGATCGAAGCAGCGCCGATCGCGGTTGATCCGAGTGGTGATTTGTATGTGATATTTCACTTGCACTGTATTTGGCAATTGCCCACAGATCAATTGCTTACTAAGTACGCTTTT
Source organism: Cladonia macilenta KoLRI003786 (assembly GCA_000444155.1). NCBI lineage: Eukaryota > Fungi > Ascomycota > Lecanoromycetes > Lecanorales > Cladoniaceae > Cladonia > Cladonia macilenta. The sequence goes on from KE598560.1 coordinate 1,163,408, forward strand.
GTAGCCTTGGTGTTGATGGGGCATGGTCAACCTTTTCAATTACTGTTGGAACACCACCTCAACAGCTTCAAGTCCTTGCATCAACCGAGGTAGCGGCTACCTGGGTGATTGCGATTGATGGTTGTGGCCCCAATAATGCTGCAAATTGTACCCAAGCCCGAGGTGGAGAATATAATGACAACAAATCTTCTTCCTGGAATCCCAAGGCCATCTTCCAACTCGGCGCAGAGGACAATTTGGGCTATAGCGGTAATGCCATAAATGGTAGTTATGGCTATGACACGATCGGACTACTAGGAAAGGCCGGAGCAAACAATATCTCCGTAAACCATCAAGTCATAGCTGGATTGATCACTGAAGCTTTCTACGTTGGCAGCCTTGGACTTTCAAATCAGCCTATAAATTTCACTGATAGCGGCGACTCATCGCCGAGCTTGCTAACCTCACTAAAAAATGAGAACCTGATACCAAGCATCTCTTATGGCTACACAGCTGGAGCGTCGTACCGTGGGTGTCCATAAGCGCTCTTATATATTTCTCACTAATAGCTGTCAGAGCCAAACGGCGGCGTCGGTGCGAGCCTGACACTTGGAGGTTACGACTCATCAAGATTCACACCCAACAATATCTCATTGACTTTTGCACCAACAGTGGAGAGACAGCTTGTCGTAGCAATACAGTCAATCACGTATTCGAATAAAACTACTCAAACGCCGCTGCTGTCTGAGGGTATCGTAGCACTCGTGGATTCTACAGTGCCGTATCTGTGGCTTCCTGAACAAGCTTGTTCAGCTTTTGAGTCTGCTTTTGGTATCATCTGGAGTGAATTGCACAACCTGTATCTTGTCAACGATACGCTTCATGAGACACTCGTTCAAGAGAACCCAAGCGTTACATTTCAGCTGGCTAATAGTCTTACTGGACCATCTGTCAACATTACTCTTCCTTACTCCAGCTTTGATCTTGTGGCTCAATATCCACTAGTCTTGAACGCGTCAAGATACTTTCCTCTGCAGCGTGCACCTGACGATAACTCCTACACGCTTGGGCGGACATTTCTCCAAGAATCGTCAGTATTTGAGTTATAATTGGCACGCCAGCAATCGCTGAAATATCACAGTTTCCTGATCGTCGACTACGAAAACTCGAATTTCTCCATCTCACAAGCTACATTCGACCAAACTACGCCCAGTCACATCGTCGCCATCTCATCTACGAGCACAACAAGCAGTAACCCCTCAAATCCGACCTCAGGTACAACGATAACCAAGACACCACACAGTACTTCCTCCGGCGTTGGTACGGGCGCAATAGCTGGTATAGCTATTKCCATAGTCCTTATTGCTTCGCTTATAGGTGCCTTCTTCCTCCGCAAAATGCTTCGGAGGCGCCGTGAGAGGAAATTAGCAGACTCTCATGGTGAAATTGAAGATACGCCAGACATGTTGGATATGCAAAAGAGCTACTCTTCAGAGGACCCAGAGGTAGAATATAAAAAGCCGGCCACCGTCACGGTTATGACAACCGAAGTCCCTATGACCCCACCAGGCCCTCCAGAAATGGACACTGGTACAACGGGATACTTCGGTCCTAAACGTGCTCCCAGTCAAAGAATCGAACTTCCTGGCTCCCCTGTAAACAGGTCCGAACTCTCAAGCCCGGCTCCTCGTTCAGGTGCCTCATCCCCCGATCCTAACCAGCTTCGCTCGGAACTCTCCACGCCTGAGCCCATGTATTCCAATCCTGAACTTCCGACCCCAGATCCAAGCCACGAACTCCCTTCCCCAGCTCTCAGCACCCCAGGCTTCGGTGCTCCTTCGGATGGTGACCGCCAATCCGCCCTCCACTCGCCGCTTCCCATCCAAAGGCCCATGTCCGGCCGCTTCGACTCCTCCGAATCTGATGCCGGCTTTACCCGTGACGGGATGCCCACGCGCCCCTTTCCCCACCGCCGCGGCGGTTCTGACGAATCTGGCGTCTCCTTGGCCTCCTCTCGCCCTTCGAAACTCCATTTGCGCATGGACTCCTCCTCCTCAGACTCGGAAGCCTTTATCTACTCAAACAACGGTCCCAATGCCGGCGACTCCTCAGACCCAGACATCATTACCCCAGCTGCCACGACCACCAATAAAGATCACAATAACAATGAAAATAGGGTCACGTATCTCGAGTCCCCGACCTCCGCATCCGACACTGACACCAACACCCAAAATATCCGCATCGCCCTCTCTCCCTCCCTCACGAGAACCCACAACCCACACCGCAACCGCATCGCCCCCGTTGACTCCTCCTCTGAATCCGAAGCACCCACCACCTCCACCGCCCGCCAGATCAGTGTCACAACCTTCCACTCCTCGTCGTCCTCTCGTCCAGCAATAAGGCGGGTTTCTCCGCGTTCGCCTACGCCGCGGACGGCGGCACGAACTCATACACACGAACAAGGAGCTAGTGTGAATATAGCTGATGCTGGGAGTCGAAGTGATAGCGAGACATTGCAGACGCGGTTGGAGAGTCCGAGTGAGGAGAGTGGGGTGTCGAGATTTAGTTCATTGAAGAGGCTGGGATCTCTGGGGAGGCGAAAGTGAGTGGCACCACTACATGATACCCAGGAAATATGTGTGAGATACGAGGATTGCATGAAAACATGAAGGAACCGGAGTTCTGTGGGTGCATTTCAGGCAGCTTGGTTGGGAGGGCGTTGAATCTGTTTGTACCGACATTGCGAAAATGCTCGTAAGCTACCTATTCACGTATGATGTTTATCTTATCTGTTATTCTAGACCTTAAATCTTAAATCTAAAACCTCAATCCTACAAGAACTATACAAATCCCCATTGCCTGTCTCACAACACAGCATAATTACCCCATGCGGCCTGGGCCAAAACCGATATGCACATCTGCAGCTCCCATAGCTGTTGACCAGCCATAACAAGTACCACGACGTGAAACCAATCCCCTTGAAAACAAAACCTCCACGCAAGTGACTTGCGGTAGGCATATCAATGCACACCCTAAAAACAAGCACGAATCTAGCTATATACAATTCCCACATCCCATAAATACAATCCAAACGCATTCAATTTATTCATTCGTTCGTCAGCCTCTCCCACCACACACTAAAAGGAAAAGGGAAAAGCTTTCATCCACCACTAACCCCCCACCACCCTCCTCAAAACACAAACCTGCTACGCACTTCCCGCCTTATCGAAGCGAGATTGAGCCTCAAGCACACCTACCTACCTACGCTCTCAGCCCCACCACCTCCCCACCTCCACATCTCCCATAGAAAAGAAAGGTGGCGTACGAAAGATTCGGCCCGTCACATTTTCCCACATGAAGAAAAAGAAAACAATATGCAGATCCGTGCAGATCCATGCGACCCAGCCCAGCTTATTTAGAAAAGAAAGAAAAAAATAAGGCGACTATGTAAGCGGAAATGTGGCGTGCTTACATGCCTTTACTTACACCACATTTCCTAAGAGGAAGAAGGAAACACCCCCAAACGCCAGCCTAATCTGAGGAACCAACTTCAATTAGGTGAGGTCGGCTAAGACAAATTAGGCATTTGTTGCGGTTCCGTCCCTCTGCGCATTCGGTATTTCTACTTTGCGAAAGAGGTAAGGAGGGAGGAAGAGTGGGTAGGCGGGGACTGGCGGAGACTTGAGGTCCCATTGTCAGGCGCATCGCATCAAAATATCTTCCTTTCCAGCTTTTCGAAGCGGATGGGTGGAGCGGTAAGAAGCCGAGTGGGCGGTAGTGGGCGGTGCGAGTGTGGTGCATGACTGCATATGTATGTGAGGTAAGTTACCTTTATCAAAGAGGGAGGGTCACACTGCAAGGGAGCCAGCGTTATCGTGTTGTGTGGGGTTAAATGCAAAAAGACTGACCGATTGGCTGGCTGTGAGTAAATGTCGCAGGAAAAAATTAAGTTTGATGGCTGGGGTTGGGAAGGTACATGCGCCTGGTATTGGGAGATAAGTGACTAGGTGCTCATGTAAGGTATGTACATCTTTATGCGAGTCATTTCCTGCAGCGCACAAACCCCCTCGGTGGAGGGGTGCATGAGGATTGCATATAAGTACCGTATGTACACCGTACGTCCATCCAATCCAGCTTTCATCGCATCCATCACGTGGCTCCTTTCTTACTTGCCCCACTCTTCGGTTTGGGTAAGTGGTAGCAGCCCATATGCATATGCGTGAGAAAGAAACTCCGGATGGGCCTCGTTGTGGGCGTCTGTTTTTTCCCTGCCTTACCAATTGATGGATGACTGCCCCTCCCCAATCGCACAATTATCGCCCTTCATTCCCAAATCGTAGATCCCATCCTCTTCCTGCTGCACTGGTAGGCCTCTCTGATTCATAACAATCTCGATGTCACATCCCCATAATCCGCCGTCCCCAAATCGCATAGTCGACCCCCCCCCTTCGTTCCCCGAAGCTGGTATACCACACTAATTCAACAATCCCAACGTCAGATCTCCCCGCAATTTCGCCTTCAGCTGAATCTCCACATCCAAATTCAACTCCAGCCTCAGTCGCAACTGCTCTCCATCTCCCTTCCCTCCCTTCTCCCCTCCCTTCTTATCACCACCAGTCAATCCCCCGACCGTCTTCCCTACCTTATCAGTCGCACCTCCGACAGTATCCTGCGCCTTATCCACCGCGCCTGTCGCCGTGTCGCCTACCTCATCAAGAGAATCTAGAGGCCCGCCGCCAGATTTCTCAGCCTCCTTTGTCTGTGGTGGGCCCTGCTTCTTTTTCCTGTTGCGATTGCGACGGCCGCCGGTGGGAGCAGATGCGTCGGAGAGGTCGCTGCGGGCTACGCTTTCGGTGTCGCTTGATGGTGCCTGGCTTCTTCCGCGTCCCCTCGATTGGCGGCGAGTCTTGCTCTTGCTCTGGGCGCGGGAGTGGGGTTGGAACGCGTTCTCTGTTTCAGCCTGTGAGTCGCCGCCCTTTTGTGTTTCTTTCTGGGGCGTTGAATTGGAGGATTTCTTGGAGTTGAGTTTGGGAGGTGTGCGTTTGGCGGATTGGGTTTGTTTTTCGGAGGATTGGGCGTTGATGTCGGCTGAGCCTTCTGCGGAGCCGGAGCCGGAGGCGTTGGCGCCAGCGGTGGCTTGCGACTCGTCGGTTTTGGTCTGTTCTTCTGCCATTTTGGATTGGGAGTCCTTTGCAGGTGTGTCGGGAGGTGTTTGCATTCAAAGGTTATACGAGATGCGATGAGATTTGCGTTTATTCGTTGTATAAAGTAGGTATGAAGCGGATTAGATTGAACATATTGCTGAGTAGAACGCCCAAGCTGAGCAAGAGGCTGTAAACATGGAGATGGCTGGCAATAGAAGAATTATGACGTGTGGTAATTTGACAGGTGTGCCAGCCACTTCAAGCCTGGTTCGGCCATTTTCCCTGTAATTTCCCCTGTCGAATTATCATGTGCACGCCAGATGCTGGTGGTTAAGCCTTCTATTGGTGCAGAGAGACAGGGGCCTCCTCACGGAAACACCACCGATTGGCGTTGGTTGGTCATCGTGCTGCACCATGACGGAGCGTTGATCAAGGTCGATCTCCATTGTAAGTTGAGTATTGCGTGGATAGATTCACTCCATAGCTACCCAGTCGTTAGAAACAAGGTAGAGGTCTGAACCACGGACTCCGGCCAATCTCAACGCCGACAACGTGGAAACAACGTGCACAAAGTTAATTGTAGGGCAATTTAACGGATCTACTGGTTAAAGGCTTGGCAGACGCAGGTGTTGGAATACCAAACAATCTGTTTGTTCAGCCTTCACATTCAAAGCACCCTTCAAGGTGTGCTTAACCCCCAACCTCTCCCTCTTACCAACCCTCATCCTCCCACCCAGACGAGCCATCCACCACCTCACCTCCCAACTCCTCCGCCCCGACCAGTCATCATCCTCAACCCCACAATGTCCACGTCCACCTCCCCCTCCCCACCTGACCCCAAAACCAACCACCAACAACCCACCTCTCACTCCCCCTCGCCCTCGCCTTCACCCGCCCCCGAACCTCGCTCACGCTCACAATCTCGCCGTGCTCGCCGCCGCAAACAAGCGAAAAACACCACCCAAAAAGCCCAACAACAAAATCAGCAGTCATCCAAAATGCCACCCGTTTCCGAAGACGCAGACGCTGAAGAGGAAGAAGGAATGAAACCTTTCACGCTCATCGACCCATCCGACTCAGCATCCATGCCCGGCCCCGTCACGTATGCAAGAGCGCAGAGGGGTGAGATACCAAAACAGGTTGCTCAGCAGGGAGATAAGGGGTATAAAGATATCAAAGACGAGGATGGCTTGAAATTACGGCTGGAGTTGAATCTCGATGTGGAGATAGAGCTGAAAGCGAGTTTAAAGGGGGAGATAGTGTTGGCGCTTTTGGCGTGATGGAGGAGGAGGAGGGGTAGGGGTGATGGCATCAGAATTCCTCTGCTCCAACGCTTTCTTCCGCTGGGAAGGCTAGGCCATGGTGGGAGATGTGACGAAGGTGTGGGGATATATCTATATACAAGACATGTTATGGATTTTAAGAGCAATTCATGAGCATAGCGTTTGTGATATCAGACGGATTACAGTACTAGCACTGAGCGAGCGATTACAAAGCAAGATACCCTACTGGTTTAGGCTTCGAGATGGGTATGTTTGGGTTAGGTCAAGCGTTCAGACATGTGTCAATGGTCGTAACATGGAATGGATGATTTGCGCGGGTGGACGGGAGAAGGATCAAGGGATGGTGGTGTTTGAGTCCTAAGCTTTCCTTCCTTATGTGTGATTATGTACAGAACAAAAGAAATCATCCTCGGTAAGAGGAATAGATTCTCATGTCGATGGGAGGTCCAGATCGAAACGGGACGAAGGACGACGAGGGACTGTGGCATCTGGGGAAACAGTATGCACACCCATCTGGTATCCTCTACTTGATTTAGCAGACTGGTTATGGGCAATTCATACAAGTATTGGGTATCTCAAACCAGTCCTTTCGATGGCGAATAAGTTGGACAGCCTGTGAATGCTAGGGTACGTAGCATGAGCTGATTAAAGGGAGGCTGCTAGAAAGCGCGAAAGCGTAAGGGCAAGCCATAAGGCCAGTGGCTTGGTGCCCGTATGGGTGCTTTTTACGAGCTAGCCTTAGCAGGGCCCCCCATCTACTCGAGCCAGCAGCCTCGCGGCTGAAAGACCTTTCCACATCGCATAACAGAGCAGGAAATCAGTGACCTGAGCGTCGATAGTATGAAGAGCCCTTTTGAAGTCGACCAATATCTTGTATTCGCTTACCTTACGTTGCTAAGTCTAGGCGGCAAAATACTCTCACAGTGAAAAGACTCCACCGACTCCCACGATGACCTCGGAGGTGGCTCCAGCATCCTCGGAGTCTCGAAAACCTCTACGAATTTTGTGCCTCGATGGCGGAGGTATCAAAGGCTATTCGAGCCTTTTGATCTTGAATAGATTGTTCCGGGAGATCCAACATCAAAATGGCGGAGTGGAACAGCCACCATGCGAAGTCTTCGACCTCATCGTGGGCACATCAACCGGCGGGCTCATTGCCACAATGCTCGGCCGACTTCGCCTCTCTATAGATGATTGTCTTACACAGTATCGGAAGGTGGGAAACAAAGTTTTCGGTAGAAAGCCAATTGGCGGAAAGGCCGGTAGAATTTTACGCGGCCTAGTCAATTCTCCTTTTTACGACATCGAGAAACTACAATCAGAGGTCAGAGAACTCGTAGGATTGCAGAGTGGGCCGCAAGGCACACCCTTTGATCCGAAATTCTGCCCAGTCGAGCAGGCTTATGCGCGAGGAAAAGTGTGAGTATGAGGCAAACGCAAGCAGTTGAGGACATACACTGACGCACGGAACCAGGATGCTGTGTGTGACAAGGTCAGAAGCGCAGCAGCCTGAGGTACTCCGTTCGTACCCCACATGGGCTCCTTCCGAGGAGAATTATGACTGCGATATTTGGGAGGCAGCGAGTGCCACCACTGCTGCGCCGATATATTTCAAGCCCGTAACATTTGCTAGGACTGGCGAGAAATGGTGTGATGGTGGTTTGAAGAGAAACAATCCCATTAACGAGGCGCTGAATGAGGTTGCTCGGCACGAAGAGTTCAGCACTAGAGAAATTGGATGTGTTGTAAGTATTGGCACCGGAATTACTAAGACAACAGGTATCTCATCAAATCTGCTTGTCTTTCTTCAGCAAGCCGTCACAATGATGACAAGGTCGGAAGAAATCGCGGACACTTTTGAAGCATCAGGATTAGGCACACGGCTATCCATGAGCAAAAGGTATTATCGTTTCAACGTGCAGCAAGGTCTGCAGGATTTTGAAATGGATGAGTTGGACAGACTTGAAGGGATGGACGCTCTCACGATGGCTTATTTGCGGAAAAGAGAATGTGCCAAGGCTATCGCAGACTGCGCAGAGTCTCTGCTCAATCCTGAAGGAAGATGTCAGTAAGTGGTGGTCGCGTTATGGTTATTCATCAATGCTGATGTTTGTCAGTGCAATCAGCGGTCGCGAAACCACTCAACCTGCTGAAGAGTAAAACTTGTAACCACTATTTGTCCCGCCAGGATCACCTGCTCTCCCTGGAATCCTTTTTCAAGGGTCAAGCTACGGTGAAGCGGTTCGTGCTCTGGGGCACCGGTGGAATGGGGTATCTATCTTCCAAATTCGTGCGAGAGGGCTACTGACTGGATCAGAAAAACTCAAATTGCCTTAGAATACGCTCAAAATCGGTCTCGCAAAGGTCACGTATTCTGGGTACGGTGCGAAAAGTATGCAAGTTTCGGACAAGACTTCGGCAAAATCTTCGCAACACTCAAGGAATCAACCCAGAGTATTCCTGAGCAGTCCAACGACGATATGATACTGAAACGAAGCCGTCTTGTGCTCGACGAGCTTGACAATTTTCTGCTAGTCTTAGATAACGCTGACGACCTGGATCAATTCTTAGGAAAGGCTCCTGGATCTACGAACTTGAGCTCTTACCTCCCAAGCAAGGGCGACGTTCTGATCACAACCCGTGATCCACGGTTTTTGGGAGGATTTGTGCCGGCCGGTCAAGGCAAGCGTGTGAGAGAGCTTGAGCGTTGCGATGCTCTTGCGCTTCTTCTTAAATCCATTCCTGATCATCTTGCCGGCACAGCTCATCAAGAGGAGACTGAAAAGCTTTTGGATCAGCTCGGAGACCTTCCGCTAGCTATTGCTCAAGCCGCGGCAAATGTGACTGAATTGCAGATCGATCTTTCCACCTACATCTCCGCCTATAAAAATAGGAAGGAGCGAGCGATCGTTATGCAAGAGCCATTTTTTGACAGCGAAGCAAATGACGAACGCAATACGCTGCAATCAGTCTATGTGACATGGGAGATATCGTTTGACTTTTTGGAGGCGAAACATAAGCTTAGTGCAACTTGTTTACAGGTCATGGCACTTCTTCACCGGACTGCTATTCCCCTGAATCTCTTGGCATCTCTTCCCCTCTTTGGAGGTCTGGCCCCATTGGAGTTCCGTGCAGCAATCAAGAAGTTGCTGCACCTGAGTCTGATAGAAGAAAGTGCTGGTGATGGATTGGTCGAATACAGACTACACCGGATAGTCCACGAAGTCATCTTAGACCGGCTGAAGAGAAGATCATACAGCACCCTGATCAGTCTATTGGAAACAACAGCTGGACATATAACTGACCTTTTCCCATTCGTTGGTGACGAAAAGAAAGAGAATGAATTTGAATTTGCTCGCTATCTCCTACCTCATGCATTGAGGCAGCTGCAACTGCTGGAAGACCTGCAAATCGTCAGCCGCACGAGAGCGATACTTCTCCAAAGCGCAAGCAGTTATTTGACGGAATCGGGGCAATCACAAGCAGCCACTCACTTGAGTACTAAAGCATTAGACGTTGCGCTGCAAGTCTGGCTTCCTGACGACGTATCTATTTTCCACATTCGGAAAACCGTCGCGAACTGCCTGTTACGGGATGCAAAGTACGGCGAAGCTGAAACAGTGGCACTCCAATGCCGCGAGATGTTGGAATATCGAAACATCTTGGAGAAACTCAATGACCATGATCGGTTGTGGGAGAAGTTTGATATCTCTCACATATATGACCAAGTCAATATTATATTACGAGAGACTATTGATCTTGCTATGAAGGCCGGAATCAGTCGCCGGGACATGCGGCCATTGTTTAACAATCTTGCAAATAACCTCAATGAAATTGGGAAGCTAGAGGAAGCTCGCCAGCTGAACGATCATTTGATCGAAGAAGCCTCCGCCGATCTCGAGTACATCCAGACAAATCGGGCTTTCTTCGGAGGCATCCTCAACGTGAAAATCAGAATCCTTGAAAAGCTCAACCAAGGCAAAGATCTTGCGGAGAAGGAACAACTGAGGACGGAGATCTTAAGACTTCGTGAAGAAGTCCTCGATCACAACCTTGCAGAAGGAGGAATGAAAGCCCCCACTTGTGGATAGCGTCAAACAATCTCTTCCGCGATTACGTGGAGGATACCAACTGCAACTGGAAAGGAGCCTTGGTCCTAGCAATTAATGTGCTCGAACTAGCACTGGACTCAAACGTGGTCATCCAAGGCCAATTTCTAGCACCCTTCCGCGTCTTCGAGTCCTATGTAAGCATCATCTCGACAGTAGCAGGCGCAACGCCGTCAGCAAAAGTAGAACTACTAAGGCATTCATTAGACGATTTCATGTCTAAGCAAAATCTCACAATCAACGACCTAGACAGAAGCTCGGGTTTCCTGATTCCCGTTGCCATGTACTTGCAACGGGCAGGGCAATTCGAAGAAGCTGAAGCTAGCCTTAGATGCGTTCTAAAGGAGCCAGACTTATCGACAGCAGATTTGAAGGGCCCTCTGCATTACAACCTCATGCTGGCCATCGCGCAACAACCCGGACGCCTGACAGAAGCATTCCAGTACAGAAATGATCATCAATCTCTCATCCTGGAAGTAGAATCAAACTCCGGTTCACTTGAGCAGCACATCGAAAGCTGGGATACGGAGCGCGGGCTCTACGCTGAGGCAAAAGATAGAATCTCGTCCGGTGATTTGGATTGGCATAGCGAATGGTGTCAAGCTCACAGAGAGGAGCTTTATGAAGCGCAGATGCGCTGGGGATGGTTGTACGATGAAGCTAATCCGTGGCTTTAACATGACAGTGAATGCAATGAACAAATGGAAAGCAGCTAGCTTGAGGGAGCAGGTAAATTGGCGCGAGATGAGTCAGAAGAAGACTCTGCTATACAAGACATGATGGAATTTGAGTTTTCAGTATTTGGGAGGTAAAGTTCTTCATGTTTCACTGGTGTTATGATACCTCTAACTTTAGGTAGGTTCAGTATCGAATTGCCTCATCTCCACTCTAACGAACCTTCAGGGCGAGAGACCAGTACCCTCCCTCCCATATACCTAGCCATCCCAGCTATCTCTACAACACGAAATATAGTCTGTGTGCTTTTGGGCCGCTGAGTATAGCGGATGTTGCGCCACCCGCGCTCACCCAGCGCCCTCGTGTCGCAGATTTTGGGGCTGCAAATGGATGGACGTCTGGCCAGAGGATAGGCTAACACGCTATATAATAACATCTCGTGATGGCAAGCCAATGATGGGGTAGCTGATCCTCCAATACACCCCCCAGCTTGAGCGGAGGTCAACACACTGCATTTCCTATCTTCCCAGACTCTATGGAAGGTCCTTTATATAAATGAGGTCTGCGGGGCAGTGGCCATCAGGATAGGTGCAGAAGATGCTAGAACGGTGAAAGAGGAGGTGACCACTCCTAAGATAGCTAAGTGAGCGATAGAAGAAGCAATGGAATATTGCAATACTGTAACAGTGACACTGATGATAAGATACTATATCCTAACGCACCCTCCCTACCGTAGAAGTAAGAACCGCGTATTCGGGCTGAGGATTCGGTTGATGAGGTTGTGTTTAGTGGATGAGGGTTAAAGATTAGATATATTGATGCTTAGTAAAGTAAAATATCTGAAACGGATTACCTAATAAAAGGATCGTCGATAGGCAGTAACAGTGGTGATTCGAATTCGAATAGCCTGGGACTTAACAGCTGGAGTCATCTTAATCTTCTTATTATAGAATTCTTCCCTAATAAAACACTCCTCTCCTCCTTTATATCATTCCATCTCAAACCCCCATACCAACCCCATTCCTACCATACTCAGCTCATTCCTACTTATTCCTGCCTATACTAATCTCATAGGTCGTATTTTATGTAGGGTCACTAGGTAAGAAAGTAGATGTGAGATGTTATATTTAGGTGATGAGATGGGTAGTAATGGTCCTTCATTGATAGGCTGGTTGGTTGGGTAGTTGATAGTGCTATATGGATTCTACCGTGATTTGCTATGGTGAAGGAGTGGTGGAGATGATGGCTAGGTGTTGGGAGAGCGCTCCTGATTTGAAGAAATATATTAAGGTGACGGTAGTGGTAGCTCTGCCGTGTTGGTTTACATTGAGTGAAGCTGAGGTCGAGGCTATTGATAAGATATTTCTATAGTGGTGATATGCTTGGTAGTGATGTCAATCTGGGCTTATGACTGTCGCAGGTATTGGACTTGTAGATGGATGGATGCCTCGCTTATAGGAGCTCTTATTATACATGATAGATCAACACGCTACATGATAACACCTCATGGTGGGGCAGCTGATCCTCCAACACCTTATCAAAGCGCTAGCCCCGGGCGAGCTTCAACTGAGCTGGGGGAAGATCTTCGTCGCCTTGAGATGCCAAGACATAAAGGCCATTGGTCGCAGTAAAGGGCCAATTGGGTAAACACTTATTCGCTTCTTTGGCTTGCGAATGACCAGGCGTTACATCCATGTTGCTGCGGGATCATGTAGAAATTTCGCGACTAAAGGCGTACAAGTATTGATACTTCTGATCGTAAACATGCAAGCTATGGCAACATGTGGCAAAGATCCTCAAAAGAGTGGTCGAGACTGTGAGTTGAGCGGCACAGGTCACGCGGTCGAAGACCGGCCCCGAAGCACGCGAGTGGCTTGCTGCATAAGAAACCATGACTAACATACCTGCAGACCGCGCTAGGACATGTATTAATCTCAGACCATTCGAGAATGGTCTCCTAAGCCATTGTCCGAAGCCATGCCCTTCTTGCAATCCAGAATCCGATATAGCGCCATGGGTATTTCTAAGAATGGCATAAGCCAAGGAAAGCAGATATGTCAGCAATGAGTAATTGCGAAGAAAGCCACATCAGTTGAGGTACGGATTAAATGATAAGAACCACGATGGATCCTAAAATGCTATGCGAAGCGTGCGTCCCCATCTGAAAAACACTCGCAATGCCACCTCAAAACGTAGCAGCGTGGATACGCGCCCCGAAGGCTGACTTGGAAATCGATGAAGCACCATACAACGAGCCTGGACTGGGTGAGATCCTCATCAGAGTAAGCTACTACATATCCATCATTAACGTACCTACTAAGATGGATGCATATTAGAATGAAGCCATTGCAATTCAACCACTGGATGCGAGCGTCCGCAAGGCAGCATATATACCAATCCCCTATCCATTCATCCTTGGCAGCAATGTCGCTGGTATGATCGAGGCTGTTGGCGCGGGCGTTGAGGACTTCAAAGTCGGTGAAAGGGTCGTAAGCAGCACACCAACATATGTCACTAAGGAGACGAAATGGGGAGGATGGCAGAAGTTTGTGTCCAGTAAGCCAGAGATGACGGCGAAGGTAAATTTGATTTTCCATTGTGGCAACAGTCCTTCTGAATGGGGAACGCTAGATCGGAGAAGCCGATTATGATCGAGCAGTAGCCATTTCATTTCCTTTGTCCACAGCTGTTTCGGCGTTGCAAGTATATGCCGGAATGGCTAAGCCAGGCGAGGGCGACAAGAGCGCTTATGAGCAGGAGAAGGTCTTGATCTGGGGCGCAGGTGGAGCTGTTGGGGGGTAAGTACTATTTACAGAGATGCAAGGCGACCCATGCTGATAGTCAGGGAAGGTATGCCGTACAATACGCCAAAAGCGTAAGTGAACGCCCATAATCCCGTCGTCGTATTCCATCTCATTATGATCAGGTCGGCCACACTGTGATTGCCACCGCGTCTCCTCGTAGCTTTGCTCACTTGGAAAGGGTAGGTGCGTCCAAAATTGTTGACTATAAATCGCCAGACGTCGAAGCGCAACTTCGAGAGCTAGGCCCTTTCAAGTTTCTCATGACAGCAAGTGGGGATCCGACATCTCAGCAGGTGCTGGCTAGCCTTCTACAGCCTAACGGAGGCCGCTTCATCTCCGTTCGTGCAGGTGAGGTCGAGCTTCCAAAGAATGTAGAGAGGATCTACAACATGTTCGAGGCTGCCGGTCAAGGACCAGGATTCCGACATTGGTGGTATACAACATATCTCCCTGAAGCCATTGGTGGTGCTGTCGAGCCAACGCCAATAGAGAAGAGGAGCGGTGGCTTGAAGGCGATCCAGGCAGCTGGTGATGATGTCTTCAGCGGCAAGGCCAAAAACAAGATAATTGTGAGCCCTCAAGAATGAGTCAAGTCCATATGATCATGAAGATTTCGACAGCGAGAGCCGTGGACAGACAATATACGAGTCGTGTGGGGAGCGACCTTCACATTCAGCACTTCATAGTGTATCAACTCTCAAAGTGTAAAGCCCTTCTTTTTCAATCCTTCCATCTGGGCCTTTCCTAGCCTCGGTCAAGACTTCGCCCAAGTCTTGTGTAGCGTCTATGTATTTGCCACTCATCAACTTCGCATCGGGATCGGCAGCTAGTGCGACGAAGGTATCAGCTGGCAGAGCCACTGTGTCTTTCATGCTGGGCTGAAACTCGCTCATGAACTGCCTGAGCCCTTCCGCCTTAGCATATGCCTCGAGATTGAGGGCACCTTGACCCAACGTTGTATGGGCACACATGCAAGGATGTACAGCGTAGGAGTAGATACCATGAGGCCGAAACTCCATGTCCATGATCTGTGTAGCGCGTATGAGGCCGGCTTTTGCTGAGCTGTAGGCAGAGAAGTAGGGAAGTGAGATTGTAGCGAGTACAGAAACAACATTAATGATGCAGCCAGTCTTGCGGGAGACCATGGATGGGAGCACAGCGTGAATGAAAGCAATGGTGCCTCTCATATTGACTTCGATGACCTCCCAAGCTTTAGACATGTCCTCCTCATGCTCGATGTCCGATATCCGACTTAATCCTGCATTATTGACCAGCACATCAACAGGCCCCAACGTTGTCTCAATTTCTTTTACAACTCGTCCAGGCGCCTCGGGATCTGCGACGTCTTCCATGACTGCCATGGCGCGAGGGTAACCCTTTTGTGCGATTTGGCTGACCACATGTTCGATATCTGAATGGGTTCGTGCCATGCAAGCCACCGAGGCACCAGCCGCAGCGAATGCAAGGGCAGTGGCTTTGCCGATCCCACGGCCAGCTCCTGTGATGAGGACGACTTTGCCTTTGAGAGAGTCTCTGTATTTGGCAGGTGATATGTAGTCGTAGGTATCATGATGGTAGGTTATTGAAGATCCTGGGCTGCGATATAGATTCTGCAAAGTTGCCATAATAGGTGATGGTAATGATTGTGGGTTTGAGAAGTTGTTGCATCGGACTGGTGCCGGAAGCCAACCCTTTGCGCCTTCCCTATTAGAATTAGTCAGCCAAGACCCCCTTTTACATTTCGGAACACCTATGATACTCTGTCAGTTTGGCTTCTTCCAATGCCTAGGATAGCTAGGGGATTCGTGGAAGATATTTCTGAGCGTTAGCAACGATCTCTAGCTACCTTAAAGCAAGGCAGCTAGGTAAGGTAGTGCACCAATCGCTCGGTTTGGGATCGGCTATAATCAACGGACCGTCGGATGAGCTCTATGGCGCAGACTAGCCACTGTGACACAACTCACCGGGACCTCACCAGCCAGGGTACCCTGCCCTGAACTCGCATGAACCTGGACCCGGCAACGAAATAAGATAATTGATGGCTGGGTTGGGTGAATTGGTGAGTGCCTGTGGCAGGKCATTGCCAAAAAGGCGAACTGCAGCGTCAGCAATCATGCAGCAGCTATTCCACAGGAAAGATGTTACTCCGTGGTCAATTGCCCAATCAGTGGAAGAGCTTGCATTTACGACTACGAAGAGCGAAATCCTTCGTTCTTCGCCTCAAATTGGTGTGGGGTATTCGCGTCATCTAAACAACGCCATTGCCTCATAGTACTCTCATTGAATTAGCATTGCCACCTGGCACTATGCGGCTTGAAACCTTGGCCTTAGTACTAATGTTGAGCGCTACGGTAGCTATGAACGACTAGAATCCTGCGCTGGTAAGCTTATCATGGCCTGACTTGCTGCTGGTATTTGCATGACAATCCTAGTGTTCGCTGACTGGGAGGGCATTGTATAAACGGCGGCTAATTACTGCTCTATCCAGGTTCAAGACCATTGAACCTTCCTTCACAGGTTTGCACTCGAAGTCACCCTCCTCTCTTTGATTTTTCCTCTTGTGTCTGCTCATGTTCAAATTGCATTATTCGTGTGCACTTTCTCAGGCATCTATTTAAGATCAACGTCAGTCCAGTCATGGCGCCTACAGCAACTACGGATGATGCACCACTGGGGAACACACCACTAGAACTAGAAAATTTTGTAATTGCAGACGATTTGTTACAGGCGCGAGCCTTAGATAAGATACAGACACCTTTGCTTTGCTTTCCAAGGTTGGAGCTAGGTGTTGTCGATTATGAGGGCTTTACAGGTTCCGATCTTTACCGTTTCGTGGACCATGCAGCCAAATACTATTTAATGCAGGGGCTACAACCGGTAGGCTTTGCTTCATCCAAATCAATTAGAGATCTCTTGACTGATCGCAATTATCAGATTAAGAATAGCCACCAAACTCCCAAAGTGATCGCCTTGTTGGCTCCCACAACCTTAGCCTACTTGATCACCGTTTTTGCTTTGGCTCGGCTGGGTTATACAATTCTATGTTTATCTCCTCGCTTGGCACCCAACGCATGTGCGAAGTTGATGGAAGAAACGCGTAGTTCTACTGTGATCCCAGGGAGGGCTTTCCAGCTCTCAAGTCTCGTTGCCCAGACAAATGACCTTTATCCAGTGGAAACGATCGTAATGGTAGACCGCAAAGATTTTGATTTGCCGCCATCGTCGGAGCCCCGCTTTCAGCGTGAGTGCATTGACCGAGAGGTGGAGAAGCACTGGACCTTCCTTATCAATCACTCATCAGGATCGACTGGCCTTCCGAAACCTGTTCATATACCCCATAAGCGCCTGATGATGAAAGTGCCAGTACCCAGAAGCCAAGTGGAGTTCAATACCTTTCCTTTCTTTCACGGTTATGGGAGTTGGATCACGATAAACGGTATTATGGCCCGTAAAGCAATCTACATGAGCAATCCCCATTTGCCGCTAACAGCAGATTATGTTGTTCAAGTCATGGAGCATGTCAGACCTGACGTTTTGTATGCGGTCCCGTATACATTGGGGCTCCTGGCGCTTTCAGAGAGAGGAATCGACGCCATGAAGAGTTGCCAAATGGTAAACTTCTCTGGAAGCGGCTGTCCTGATGAATTGGGGGACAGTCTCGTCGCCAAAGGTGTAAACCTGGTAAGTGTCTGGGGTGCTACCGAGATGGGCGTTCTAGGAGCTTCTTTCAATCGGCCTCCGGGAGACAATTCGTGGGACTATATCAGGATTCCACCACCTATCGCCAAATACATCAAGATGAAACCATTAGGAGACGAGACCTATGAGTGCGTCTATCTACATGGCCTACCGGCGTTGGTAGCATCGAACTCCGATGATCCACCAAAGTCATTTCATTCGAAGGACATTTTCCTCAAACATCCTAATATGGACGCCTGGAAACATATTGGCCGTTTGGATGATCGTCTCACATTGACTAACGGTGAGAAAGTCCTTCCGGTACCTATGGAAGGCCGGATACGGCAGGATCCTTTGATCAAAGAATGCTGTATCTTCGGTGCAGGCAAGTCAACACCTGGAATTCTAGTCTTTCGTAATGAAGAGTCGACGAGTATGCCTGATGAGGAGTTCATTGACGCTATTTGGCCTACGATACAGCATGCAAACACCCATGCTGAGAGCTTCGCTCATATCTCTAAAGAGGCAATTGTGCCTCTATCCGCTGAGATCGACTACCCAAAGACTGATAAAGAGTCGATTAAGCGTGCTCAAATGTATTTCGTTTTTGCTAAAGAGATTGAGGCGATGTATGAGAAGCTTGACTATGCTAGCACAGGGACGCTCCAACTCGAAGTACCAGAAATTGAGGAATGGTTAATGAGGACTTTCAGAGAGGCTCTGAATGTACGCCTTTTGAGCAAGGATGATGATTTCTTTGCGGCTGGAGTCAACAGTCTACAAGCTATCCAAATGCGAGGCCTTATATTGAAAGACCTAAATGTAGGCGGCAATAGCAAAAAACTTGGGCAGAATATCATCTTCGACACCGGGAACGTGACTCGTCTAGCTGAGCATCTTCATGCCCTCAGACTTGACAAGACGGCTCCGGTGGATATGGGTGACGGAGTAAAGGAGATGGAGTCCTTGATTGCAAAGTATTCGCACAAAAGAAGCCATGTAGTGGTATGTTTCTTATACACAATTGATGTTCTAGTCTAAACATGTGCTCTAGGTCCTCACAGGCACAACTGGCTTTTTAGGCGCACAGATTTTGTCTAAATTGCTCTGCCGTCCAGACGTCAGCGCTGTGTATTGTCTGGTAAGAGGCAATAACCCCTTGGAGCGGGTGGTACGAGCACTGCGGCAACAAAACCTCCCCATCCCCAAGGGCGCTATTATGTCCGTCCTATCAAGTGATCTTAGCAGAGCCGACCTTGGCCTATCACCTGACATGTACGAAAGGCTACGCAAGGATACAACAATTATCATTCACAGCGCATGGGCTGTCAACTTCAACCTTATTACCAGCAGTTTCGAAGATCAATATATTAAAGGAGTCGACAACCTCGTTCAGCTCTCATTGTCTGTATCCAGTTCCATACCCGCCCATCTGTTCTTCTGTTCATCGGTCGCTGTAGCTTTAGCTACTCCAGCACCAGCAAACATTCCGGAAGCGCCAATGTACGACCTCACGGCTTCTTTTCCTCAGGGTTACGCGCGTTCAAAGCTGATCAGTGAGCATATTTTGCGTAATGCGGCAATCGATGCAGGCGCAAGGACCCGTTCACTCAGGATCGGCCAGATAGTGGGCGATGGAGAAAGAGGACTGTGGAATGATACAGAAGCAATCCCGTTAATAATAAGGTCAGCACTGACGCTGGGCGTTCTACCTGCGCTTCATGAGACGCAATCATGGCTTCCTGTTGATACAGTGGCATCTACAATCCTTGATCTGGCCGGCATCACCACATCAAGACCACCAGCTTCTGATTTTGACACCAACCTTGTCTACAACTTAGTAAACAGCAACACCTTCTCGTGGACGGAAGACCTTCTTCCCGAACTCCAGCGCTCAGGTCTTTCTTTCAGTATCGTTCCTGTCAATGAATGGCTCCAAAGACTGCGTGACTATCAACACAATGGTGGCGATCCAGAACGTAACCCAGCCGTCAAGTTGCTGGATCACTTCGAGCGAACATATTCTGGGACAGACAAAAAGTCCGGAGGGATTACTTTCGAGACGAAGACAGCTATGAATCATAGCAAAGCTTTGAGAGAGGCACCTAGAATAATAGGAGATGGGTATGTGAAGAAGTTCGTGGAAGTTTGGCTGGAGAAATGGGAGGACGAGGGAAAGGGATTGGACATCACTAGTTCCGGATAGGGGAAGAGGGGTTAATTATTGCAACATGTGGGAAGTTGTAGCGTGGCATTTGTGTTTTAAAGTTCTCGAGTGTGAATCACCGCAGACTCTTTTACTCGCCAAGGAAATCTTATTTTGCCTGCTAGAGAAAATTTGTTCAGGATTCACTCTTGCAACTTCTTTCCATTGAATCTCATACTAAAAACACACGGTAATTTCATTCTTGAAAGTACACTGAAATAATCGAACACAACCAAACTACTAATTCTTTATCATTATGGCCTCAAACAGCAAAGCAGTATCACTAGCTCAAAGACGACGACAAGCGGAGACAGAAGACTCAGTTACGAGCTTAACTCCTTCAATAAAAGAAGCCGCTACCCTGGTCGGGCAGCTTGAAGAACAGCTCAGACTTGATGACAGCTCACCCGAAAGTATACTAAAGCGGTCCCTGTCCAGTAAAACAGTCATATCCACGACATCCTCATGGGCCTTACGCTTTCAAGATGCCGCCGAGAACGACGCAGAACAGGAATTCATGGAGATAGGCCGGGGAGGTTGCGGAGTTGTTTTTGAACAGGTCGGGGTAGGTCATGTCGCTAAGAGAGCGATTGAAGATGACCCGAACGCCTTGTGGACCGATTACCTTGCACATCGTCACCTCTGTACAACTTTTTCGAACCTCACCCCGTACATGGACATCAGAATCAAAATTCCCCGCTGCATTGGCTGGAGAGGGCCAGCACCAACCGAGTGGTGGGATTCCAATGCCTTTCGTTTCCCCACGAAATTCCAAAGCCCCGGTCATTTGCTCTTTTCAGAACGAATCTTACCCCTGCCAAAGATCATCCGGCATGCTTTAATTGATTTGTACTGCGACCCTACCCTGAGGGATGGCGCGAAAACAAGTCCCGGGAACAAACATTGTTTAGTCAGACCATACCTAGGAAAGCGCAGAAGGACTTCCAATTATCTTAAATTCTTCTCATTGAAGAATTACAAGATACACATTGACCAAATGGAAGAACTGAACTTGGAAATCGGAGAATTTGCCACACAGATGGCGGATGCTTTAGCTGTGGTACATTGGAAGGCAAATCTCGACGCCTATGACGTGGAATTTGTGTTGGGCAGTGCGCCCAACGTCTCGATTAATACAGATGCTCCAAGCCTCGAGGCTTTGAAGAAAATGCCCCCCGGGACCACCACGATTCCTTCTGGCAACGGCTTCGACTTTCAACATAGAATGATCCACCTTTGGATGATCGACTTCAACCAGTGCAACGGTATGGCTCCCAATGAGCATGGAGTCAAACTGGCAATCAAAGCCTTCATCGAGAATGCACCCTACTTTCCTAGACCTGGAAGTCCAAATCATACTGATCAGTGGCTCTGGGAGACTTTCAAAAGCCAGTACTTGCAAAGAAGCGCCGAGCTGGCGGACGATGCTGTGAAGAAATCTGGGTTACCACAGAGCTTCATCGATGGGGTTGTTGAGATACGAAAACAACAAATGATGAAGAGCAGCCGGGAAGTATCGGAAGCGGAGGGTTCTGCAGCAGCCAGCGGGTTCAAGGGGCCCCGGGTTATGGGGCTGGATGGAGGGGTGGAGGAGGAATGAAATCGGGCGATTGTGTCAGAGATGCTCGGGTTAGAGAGGCGTGTGTTCGCTCATTGATCCTCACCAACTGTGTCCACTCCTTAGTACAGCAGATTACCCTAGAACAGATATGGGCCCAAGGATCTTGAATGTTTCACACCTAGGTGTATATATGCAAGTATTTGATTTCCGATGTGAAACCAGGAGGGCGGCTTCATAGCCGCAGTTTCGGGTAGATATTTCGATTGTCGTGCTATGGCGTCTAGTTGTATACCTATTATGACTCGTTATTTAATAGAGAGATGGTTACTTTCAAATTCGGGGAGGACCGACGACTATCATCAAACACTAACTCGAAAGTATGATATAACAATTGAAAAATCCCTAATTAAGATATGACATATTACTGCCAAGACTATCACAAAATAATGGCTTAAGCATTGACCCTCTCTTCCTCTCACAAGCTCACCTTATAACCATTTCCAACTCATACCCAACAAACATAATCGATTCCCCACATACACACTAGATGCCTCCCCTCCCCACCATTCACCAAGCCCGCTCCCACCTCCACCGCCTAGCCCGTCACCACGTCCTCCTAAAACCATGCATCACCACCACCACGAGCAGCAACCACCAATTCCACTCCTCCACCTCTCAACGGCCAACCCCCTCGAACCGCACCACCCACCACCTCCCCACTGGCCGCCTCCCAAAATCCCCTCACCATCACCCTAACCTCCCCGCCCGCCGCCTCCCCTCCTCCCGCGCCCTCTCAACCCCGCCCTCCCGCCCCC
>KE598560.1:1186056-1240402 GCA_000444155.1 Cladonia macilenta KoLRI003786
GGCGGAGGGGGAGTGGGTTTATTTGAGGGATGGGAGTACGTTGGGGGAATTGTTGGAACGGGAGCTGGGTGTTAGGGTTGGGGAGGGAGGGGGGGAGGGGGATGGGGAGGAGTGAGGGGAAAGGGAAAGGAATAAGAGGAGAGGAGGGGAAGGGAGGGGTGTGATTTGTATGGATAGGTGGAGGGATGGGAGGGTAGCTGGCATTGCGGACGGTGTTGGATTGGAGTTTACGAGTGTATATTGGCTGTGACGAAGATTGGATTTTGGGTGCAAAAGTGTGGGATTTAGCGGGCTATTAACAAGTGCTCTCAGTGTATCTCTACATCCTATGCGTGTGCTCAATGCATACATGCACGCATATAACAATATCTTGCCACCAGCTGCCATAATCGAACAGCCTAAGTCTCAATCAAATCCTCATTCTGCTCTCCATTCGTCTGCGGTGCCTCCGCATCATGCTCCTCATTATCCCTAGTATCCTTATTCCCCCTCTTCCCTTTTCCTGACCGCTGATAAAACTCATCCAGCACCTTCTTCGGTATCCGATTCAACAGCTCCTTTGGATAAATCCTCAACAAACTCCACGCCAGATCGATGCTCTCGAAAATCGTTCGCGACTCGTATGCCGATTGCGAGATGAAGGTGCGTTCGAATTTGTCAAGGAATTCCAGGGAGAGCTTGTCTTCAGAGGAGAGGGCTTCTTCACCGACGACTGCCTTCATGGAAGCGGCGTCGCGACCTATGGCGTATTTGGCGTAGAGTTGATTGGAGACGTCGCCATGGTCTTTGCGGGTGTGACCTTCGCCGATGGCGGATTTCATTAGGCGGGAGAGGGAGGGGAGGACGTTAATTGGGGGGTAGATGCCTTTGTTGTAGAGTTGGCGATCGACATAGATTTGGCCTTCGGTGATGTAGCCTGTCAGATCAGGGATGGGATGGGTGATGTCTGGAGGTTATATTAGCTGGTTCAACTTTGGTAGCCTTCGCGAGCATACCGTCGTTGGGCATAGTGAGGATAGGGATCTGCGTGATCGAGCCATTGCGTCCTTCTACACGGCCTGCACGCTCGTATATAGTTGATAAATCAGTGTACATATAACCTGGATACCCACGTCGACCTGGCACTTCTTCTCTTGCAGCTGAGACTTCTCGAAGAGCATCGCAGTAGGCCGTCAAATCCGTGAGAATGACTAGAACGTGCTTCTCGAGCTGATAGGCGTAGTATTCGGCTGTCGTGAGGGCAAGACGTGGTGTGATAATACGTTCAATACTGTTTCTGTCAGCATACTTCCAACAGTACTTTTGCAGTACCGGGATCTTACGTAGGATCGTTCGCCAAATTCAGGAACAGCGTAACTCTCTCCATACTCCCGTTTTCCTCGAAATCTCGTGTGAAGAACCGACTTGTCTCCATGTTGACACCCATAGCTGCGAAGACAATTGAGAAGTTCTCCTTGTGGCCATCGTGGACGTCTTTGGTAGGTTTATTGACTAAGCCAGCTTGTCGACATATTTGTGCTGCGATTTCGTTATGTGGTAAACCGGCAGCAGAGAATATAGGAATCTTTTGACCTCGAGCGATGGAATTCATAGTATCAATGGCCGATATACCTGTTGCGATCATCTCTTCTGGGTAGACCTAGCCCAAGGTCAACTTTGAAAAAGATATGGTAGCAATCGCCACGTACTCGAGAGTAAGGATTGATGGGACTGCCATTTATGTCGAGGTAGTCCTCTGCAAGCACCTTTGGTCCCTTGTCAATAGCTCGACCTGATCCATCGAAGATCCGCCCCAGCATGTCCTCAGAGACACCAAGCTTTAAACTGTGCCCTGTGAACTCTACTTTGGTCTAATGACTGTCAGATACCACCAGTAACCTCACATCGTGTACTGCTAACCTTCTTAACATCTATGCCTGAAGTGCCTTCAAACACCTATAGCGAATCAGCACCGGGACAGTTCCTCGAAGACGTATCCCCAGCGTACTTGAACGACAGCCCTATTCCCTATACATAGCCTGTATTAGCGGAGATATCTACCAATAGCATCTGTATCCTCCCATACCTCGAGCTTCCAACACCTGCCCCGACCTCTCCGAGCCGTCGGGTAATGTCAACGAGACGATCTCATTGTACCTGGGGAATTTGACCTATAGCAATCTGTAAGCTTCTGGGCATCGGTATTCCTTCTGCTCTCCTCACATTGTCTAAAATAACGAGCGGGCCATTGACACCTCCAATAGTATTGTACCGGATTCGAGGGTGGATGCTGGTCATCCGGTAGTCTGTTACTTCGTGCGCCATTGCTGATACTAAGGAGAATACACCGGGTTAGGCGTGATTAGAGGTCGACTTGCCTGAGTAAATGTTACTCCAGGTTGCCGCTCGGCCTTTGGGGTGTCGTATATCGAAGGAACATGGGACATGCAAGTAGATAGGTACCTCCCCTGCCGCTTTCATTCTTGCCAAGCAAAAGGCAAAGGGCTGGGCCCTCCTTCCACAATACTTATGCGTTTCAACTTCCACCCTACAACATACATGTACTCTAATATGCTTTACAATTTTTCCGTMTAGATAGTCGAGGGAGGTGGTTTGCATTGATTGTCGCGACTTGGCGTTGATTGTTGTATTGGCGGGGGGATTGCCACATAAAAGCTAGATCAATTTCGATATTATCATGTAGACTGCAAGTAATGTTGTCAATTGATTCTAGTGAGGGTAATACGTTCGAGCTACGACTAGGGTAAAGTGAGTGAAGAGCGCTGGTACGACAAGAACTGGAACAAGATAAACGCAGAAATTACTTGGTATCAGTATTATGCGGGTATAGGTGCAGCCATTGCCTAGTAGACTCACTAGATCTCAAGCCGACCCTTAGCTTGGGCTACTCAGGTCGGCGGAGGGTGTCATAGCCCTTATGACCTGCCCACGAAACATTTTTGGACAGCCATTGTAAGTGGATCAACAACCCAAGGAAGAACATGAGTAGGCCTTCGAGAAGAGGCCTAAAAAGAAAAATACATTGACAAAGACAGAGAGCTGCATTATGATCAATTGATCATGTTCTGATGTAGTGGTGATAGATAAGCAACGCAGTCCAATTCCATTATTCAAAGCGAGACACCTCGTTGAATAGAGCCTTATGGTTGCGCAAATCGTAACCAAAGTGTGCCCTGTCAGAAAAATTGTCACTTGCCTGTACAAAGACCACGAGCCGCCGCACGAAGATCCGATATGCGGAGCAGTCTGTCGTAAGCATGAAGGTTCAGGGGTAGCCGCCTTCGATACTTGGACACAGCCTGCAAGAGGGGCTTTGGGTTCTCTGCAAACTCTGCCGCGGACCAGAGCTGGCCGGCCTAGAGTGCATAGGGTGATATGATCATGCCTGACGGCTTTGGTGGATCAAACTGCTAGGTCTTGGATCCGTTGAACTGGGGAATTGGACGGCCTGGTGGATTCTGGTATTCATTGTCACCTGCAATCATTCTGTATTAGCGAACGAACCACCAGAGGCGTATGTTGAAATGTAGATGAGTAAGAGAGTATGTTGTTCTCGGTCAGACATCCAAGGAAGATATGCCCACATAATTCTGACGACTTAATAGGTTCATGCGCCAGCTTCGAGTGAAAACTGCGAATTGATGGTATGTTTCATCATGAAAGAACAAGAGGTGAAGGAATGAGGAGTTGGAGCAGAAGCTGCCTACATTTAGTATTGAGGCCTGAGGCTTGTGAGTGTCAAGCCGTGACCATCAGGCGTCCAAGCTTGTCATATGTAAGAGCGTAGGTCAAGGTCGTGAGGAGATCCGGGGCGAGCTAGGGAGCTGGACATGGGTTGATAATCTACCAATACACTTGGGCATGGTTAGCAATGTCGTCCAATTCTGTAGCAGTGTTTCAAATTAAAGGGTACATTCAAAGATGTATTGGTCAGACAAGGTATACTGGCAAGTAGCAGATACCCGGCGAAGGGCATCCGATGGATTAGTCTCTTCAAGGTCGACTCAGGTGGGAAAAGAAGACTTTTGCATTGTTGTCATCGTTCCGAGATGAATAGAACTGTGTGACCATGCAAGACATGATGACGGAGAAGCTGCTGGCTTACCTTTCTCTAGCCTTGGTTGTACTGATATTATCACCTAGCTGGAACAGCATAGCATCAGGAATGAAGATGATGCGGTGAGTGATGGATTTGAGTGGTTGTGGGGGTTGTTAAACTGGTGGAAATGGTGCAAGAAGTCCAAGAGCCCGAAGATTTGCGAGACAAATTTATGAAAGTGGGCTGGGAAGGCTTAGCGCGGAATATGCACCAATCATTTGCGACTAGCGCGGATTGACGAAGCCTGTGATCAAGTGAGACGAGTGAACAGCTCTCTTGCGCTCTGTGACAATTGGCCTACTCACCATTCTAAATACGACTACTTGCCTGACATTGTACCTGTCTAACCTACTGACTCACTATTCAAACGCCCTCCCTATCGGTGACACGCCTAGCCCGCTTCCGCTCCATCTGTCGCAGTCGGGGAAACCGCTTCGGGGACCACGAAAGACCACGAAAGACCACGATACCTCAGCAAGATATCCCCCGTGACAAGAAAAGACTGACTGGAGGTTGAAAGAGCCAGGTGTCTGCAGCTACTATCCTCTTTAACGTGACCGAAATAACGTGCTGGCTCATCGCTCTTATTGCGGCAAAACGTGTACCTGCGCCTCGTTTGCAATACTCCTGGGTTGGCGCAGTGGGCGCGCAGGCGACCCCATGAAAATTCGACCCACCAAGTCGCGATGCTGACACGACTTGGATAGCTACAAGAAAAGGTTTAGGTCTCCCGTCACGGGAAGGAGGAGAAAAGCGTACATAGCAGGATTTTGGGGCGAGCTAGTGCCATCAAAGTGCACCAGAACGGACAGGTCAAAACACCAAAGTCGATTTTCGAGGTCTCGTGCTCGATCAGCATTTGGAGATCCACTCCATCTTGCTTGATACGAGCTGCGACTACATATCTGCCCAGGTTACATTAGGACACACGGCTCTGACCATGATGATGGCACAACAACCCTTCACGCACCCTGGTGCTATTCCAGGCCACACTGGGATGGCTCACGGCGGTCAACCGATGGTTCACGGCCATCCCTCAAACCAAGGTGTACCTGGTGGTGGACAGCCTGGTGTGACCATGGGCCAGCCAATACATGGCGGTATGGCAGTACCTGGAGGACCTCCAGTGAGCCAGGCAGGTCCCATGATGCCCGGAATGATGCCTCCAGGATCCGGCGGTCCGAATGCACAGGCGATGGCTCATTTGAATCCAGTAGTCCAGAATCAATTCATGACGCCCCAACAGCAGCAGCAAATGAGTAAGTCCTTTTTTTCTTATTTTCTTTTCTTGAAACACGGAACGTCTCCCAAGCCTTCGAGACGGTGCTTTTGAGTCTGATTGAGAGTCCACTCTTCATATCAACGATTACGATGCGCATATCCTTGATTCAGTACCTCGCCCCATCTCTCAAGAGCCTGGTCTCTTCCGGAGCTTGTGCTCCGAGACATTGTTCCCTTTGGGAAGATGTGACAGAAAGTTGGTGGCCAAAATCAGAAGCTGCCGTCCATACACCCATTTCATTCCCATTATATCGTTATTGTACTGTAAACTATAACTCGATTGGTCGATTACTAAGATGCTGTTCTAGTGGCTCAAAATCCTATGATTCAGCAGCAGGCACACGCCGCTCAAGCCCAACGGCAGGCCCTGCAGCAGCAGCAGATACAGCAACGCGTACTGATGGCGCAACAGCAACATATGCAACAGCAACAACAGCCAAATGGTGGAATGATACCGAATAATGGCAATCCTTCCATGAGTCAAGCTCAATTTCTCCCTGGGAGAGGAATACCCTTACCTCCACACCTTCAAGCAGCTCAACAAAACGCCCAAATACAAGCCCAGCAGCAGCAGGCCCAGCAGGCCCAGCAGCAGCAACAACAACAAGCTAGAATGCAGCAACAGCAACATGCGCAACAACAACAACAGCAGCAGGCCCAGCAGCAAGCAGCTGTAGCTCAGCAACATCAACAGGCACAGCAGCAGAGCCAGCAGAATGCCCAGCAGCAGCAGCAGCAGCAACAACAACAACAGCAGCAGCAGCAGCAGCAGCAACAACAACAACAGCAGCAGCAGCAGCAGCAGSMGSMTCAGCAACAGCAGAACCAACAACAACAGCAAGTCCAGGCCCAAGCCCAAGCCCAGGCTCAGGCTCATGCCCATGCCCAAGCCCAGCAGCAAGCGATAGCGCAGCAGCAGCAACAACAACAACAACAGCAGCAGCAGCAACAGCAGCAACAACAGCAACAGCATCAACAGCAACAACAACAGCAGCAACAGCAGCAGCAACAGCAACAACAGCAACAACAGCAACAACAGCAACAGCACATAGGTCTACAGCAAGCTGCGAGCCAACCTCAGAGTCAGCCTGCGTCTCAAGCGCCAATGACTACACAGGCACAGATACCGACTGGTACCGATCCGGCCGCTGTGGCTGCCCGCCAATCTCAACAGCAAGTTCAGATGCAGCATCAACAAGCACAGAGACAGCAGGACCAGCAGCAGAATCAAGTAGCACAGCAACAACAGCAACCACAGCAGCAACAACAGCCGCAGCCCCAGCAGCCTCAGCCGCCACAACAAAACCAGCAACCTCAGCCGAACTCTCAACAGCAACAGGCACAAGCCCAACAGAACCAACAGCAGGCTCAACACCAAGCCCATCTGCAGGCACAGCAACAACGAGCTGCAGCTGCAGCTTTAATGCATCAACAATCTCAGCTACGAGACCCCATGCCTGGGCATTTTGTTTTGAAGCTTTTAAAATTTGGTGATTCGCTAAGTCAGTTTCATGTGAGTTCGAGATCCCAGATGAATAGACGACGAAATGGAACTCACCAAGGTCTACAGCAGACTCGACGACCGCCCAATGATATATCATACTGGCATGCCTTCGTTGACAATTTTTTCTCCCAGAAGGGATTTCTAAAGTTGTCCTTATGGTCACAAACAGAAGATTCCAATAAATCATATGAAATACCAACTTCAGCTTTAGCAAGGTACTACTGTTCGCATTTTACCAGTGGGGTAAAGAGCATCCAAATGATCATGGAAGGAGCGATACAGAAGGACCTACCTAACGGAAACCACCTTGTGGAAAGTGAGCACTCTTTTGTTTATTGGTTCACCAATGGGCATCAGGTGAGGATCCTTCGTCTGACATTGGTTGGGCTCAAAGACTTACCTGATCTAGCTGGTATCGATTGGTAAACTACGCGCCCATTTCGATCAAAACGGGAAGATGGATGCATTGGACCTTGTCACAACCCGGCACGATGAATATATACCTCGTGAGGTTCTTATTCAGACGGCTGCAGAATCTCCGGACATCAAGCAATCTCCGAACATCAGCAAATCCGGCAGCAAACGGGCTCGAGGCAAGCAGCCGCAGCAAGTACTAGATCAGCCACGTCAAGTATCGATACCTGACCGCATGGTTACCGATTACGGCGTTACAGCTGCAATCCAGCAGTTCCTAGAAGTGGGTTGTCTTCCCCATATGTCCAAGATATAAGCTCGCTGACGCTATGGATGCAGACCGCAGAAAGCATCTCGATAATGGTCCCTCTTTTTCAAAATGCTGTTCAAAATAAGGATATGCCCCCAGCTCAAGTCCTTGCCCAAATGTGTGCCAATTATTCTCAGCGGCAGCATCAGCAACAGCAACACCAGCACCAACAGCAGCAGCAACATCAACAGCAGCAGCTACACCAACAGCAGCAGCAACAACATCAACATCCGCAACTTCCCCAGAATCCACAATTCAACCCCGCCGCCATGCACCACCCTGGCCAACTTAATCCTCAACAACATAATTTCAACGCCTTCCAACAAAACTTCCATTCCCCGGCCCAAGGCCCACATCTCGCCCTGCCCGGGCAAACCACAAACCCCTCCGCCTCGCCTGCAACCATATCGAACCATGCTACACCCTCAATGGCGAATATGGCCCTACAAAACAGCATGCACTCAGGCGTCCCCACAAGCGTAGGCATGGTCCCACAAGGAAGCCATCAAGGCACCAATCCCAGCGCGGGCGCCACCCCCGGCGGCAGCGCCAATGCAAGTCCTAACGTCACAGGCAAGCGGCGGAGAGCGAGCGCTGTAGGCGTTGGTGGCGGAGACGAGGAAATGGTTAATGGCGTCGGAGGCGCAGGCGGAAAAGGTCTTACGAAGCCGAGTCCGCGGATAGGTGGGAAAAGGCAGAAAGCGAATGGATAATTGGTCTCTCTAAGAATGTGCTGCGAATTGACTGGGGGCAACGGGCGTTCAAAGACAAATGGTATTATATGGGTTGGGACGGCGGCTGCCTTTTGATACCTACGGTTCAGCGACGGCGTTTTTGCGTTGGATGTATGTGTCTGTCTGTCTATTGGGACTTCTTTTTCATGGCAGAGGAAAGGGAATATCAAAGACCGTAATTTGAATCGGATAGGTTTGTGTTGTTCTTGGCCAGCAGCATGTAGAAGAGAGTGTGTGTGGAGTAGATAGGGTCTATATGGTTATCTAGTATCTTAGAGGAGATGTTTTGGACAAGACAAGGGGTGGCGCTGTATCATAAGTACGTACGTATTATGGAGAGGATAGGAGAGTAGTGAAATACATTATTCTCACGTAAATGCGTACTAGATTTGTTCTTGCGAGGAGGTGACGAAGGAAAGATGCATGGAATATTGAAAATGTCAATAACGATTGATTAACTTGTAGGCTAGAGATATTCCTCCAGTACATGTCCTAGATGTGCGAAATTCACACATTGTACCTAACGAATTTTCCTTACAACCGCCACACCACATATATCTAACGTTTTTGGATTATCAACTTCTCATTCCTAACATCAAAAGTTCATTCCGCGCTACTCAATTCAAAACTCGAGCTCGATCTTAAGACCGCTAAGACAAATGATAGAAAATGTCATAAATCGCGATAAGTTTTTCTGCGCTTCCTCTCAAGCCCGCTCCTTGCCTCGCGAGGTTAGCATTCAGGTGCTCAATTGCAGGATGCATGCGGGATAGCGGGATGGCATATTAGCTCGGCGGGGTGAGGAGAAGAGAGGAGAAGAGGAATGTGTGTTCGGTGGGGGGTTTGTGTCGAGCTTGGACGGGATAATTGCTCTGTTGGGGAAATTTTGGTTGTTGGGGGTTGAGGGTTGGTGGATGCGATTTAATAGCGAGCTTCAAGTCTTGGTAGGATTTGTTGTGTGGAGAGTGATGGATGGACAGTGAAAGGCGAGAGATAGGAGGATCGAGGGATTTGGTTATGGGTTGGGAGGTCGAGATCACTGTGTAAATAGCTGTGGTAAGTGGATAAGTGTCTGGTAGGACGGTCACCAGAGGGACCTGCGGAGTTGTGAGTAAGGTAATTGGTGAGAGTAGGAGGCGCATGGACCCGTCATCTTAGAATGGCACCTAGGGTCCCCGCTGGGAGGGTTTTTTGTTGATGTATCAGTCATGAATGAACGAATGAAAACAGCCTGCTCTCTAATAATTAGGCTGTAAATGATTGATATTCGATCTTATCTCGAACTATCGAGTCCTTGTCCCAACGCTTGAAAAGATTATCCGAATCAATCGGGTGACTTTTCACATCCAATTAGATTGACATGAACATATTAGACAGCTCGCTGCCTAAGACCTGATATCCTAAACCGAAAATTGATTAACTTTGGGGATTTGTGTGCCAGATTTTGCTGGCTTATGAATGCTTAAAGGCCCTTCGAAGGTATCGAAAGGCTTTTCCGTAAGGCCTATGACAGATAAAGGAAATTTTGCTACCAAAGAAATTAACTGAGGCTGAGCTGCTTTCCGGAAACCAGCTTTGAGCAATGCAGCCTCGCACATCTCTTCGGTAAGCACAGCCTTGGGTGGAAGAGTTTCCACCTCGCCGAAGGTTTGCCATTTCAACTTTTTGCCGATCTTCCGGGCTAGCTCGCTCGGCATCAGTGCAAGAATAACGTGACGTTCGTTCAATTTACCGGCCTCTAGGAGCCGCACGTACTCGAGTGGAACGTGACGTTCGTTGAATTTACCGGTCTCTAGGAGCCGCACGTACTCGAGTGGGCAGGCTCTTACGCCTCCCTTCTCGACGGTCTTATCATCATTATCGAAACATTCTTCCCACCACCATAAAGGGTCTCCACGGGCGTCACCATCGGCAAATTTCACTTGGATCACGCAAATTATAACGCTCTGGTCGTATTTCAATGCAGTCGGTGTACGTGGATCATCTTCTGTAATAGAGGCTAACTTAACGCTTGAATAGCGTCCAAGGAAGGAGCGAGGAATATGGTACGGTCCTGGGATTTGGCGTTTAGCTTGGCGGTCCTTCATACGAGAGTGCAGATTTATTCCGCTGATAGAATTGGAATGCGCAAAGTGGGCTTGGAGTTCGTCAATCAGGTCTCTGGTATACAAATATCCGCCGGCAGCCTGAGACGTCCCCATCAAACCTTTGGTTCCACCAGAAATCGGATACCCTGCATTATCCGTTGGATAGTTGCGATGCTTGTAAGTCGAGTCCACAATGTACAGGATGTCGCTTTCTTTCGCAATGGAATTATTCAACCGATCCTCAATCGTCGACCAATTCAATTGTCGTTGATCGATGTCATCAGGTGTTGGAGAGTTTTCAGTCGGCTGCCAGGTGACAGTATTTCCGTCCATGTCCGAACGACCATGTCCGGCATAATAGATGATGAGAAGTTCATCAGCTCCAGCGTGGCTACGAACTGCAGCCTCGAGCTTCAAGAGGAGCAACTCTTCCATTTCTCCGGTGGGAATGTCATAGCGCATGTCATAGCGCTCGGTGGTGAAGTGTAGTTTGTTTTGGAAAACCTGTGCGAGCTGCTCGATCTCGGGGATGGGAGGGATTATCCAGGCCAGGAACAAGACATGCACGCTTTTATAGAAGCGGGAATGTCTATTGACGATAAGCTCTTGGAGGGATTTGTAGACAGCATCAGCGAAGTCTTCAAACTGTTCAAGGATCGCATATCGTTCATCATATCGTAGCTTAGACAAGGGCAGCTCGTCAGGTTCGGACACACTACTAATGTCGGCCACCAAAGGCGGAGGCGATTCGTATGGGGTTGCCATAACGACTTGGGCTTCTTGGCTACTGGTCTGATGCCATTAAAAGTGGCTGATAGACGATGTATTATGTTCAACTTCAGCAAAGATGGTTCGAACCCTGACGCTGGAGCAGATGACAGCTTCTCTTTGATACACATTACCTCAACCCTGCCTGCATGCGCTGACTTGCAGCCACAGGGCAACCTGACTCGCATGACCTCCACTTCAGCTCCGAATGCTAAGGGTGTAGTATAAAATGAAGTAGCAATACGTCAATATCCCAGAAGGACAGCCGAGAAAATGTTTTTTCTACCCCACCATCTTTGTGCAAGTGAAGCTGGCCTAGGATCACCTCCATGAACTGCAGTTACAGGTTAACCAAACTTGCCTGAGACCAATTGCAGTCCAGTCTTAACCGCCCCAGTACAAGAAAGCAGCAGTAAATCATCAAGATTGAGGGGGGAAACCCAACAATTGGCAGGTTCCGTCACACCACCATCTATCTGTACCGCTACGTCGAAGGTTGCGAGAAGGGGGCTCAGGTTGTTTTCGTGCTGATCTGCACCCGCCAGGTGGACAACAGCGTGACATGAATTGCAGCTCCAAAGGTGCCGATTCTGGTAGAGAAGGGCAGTGGCGATTAGGCACGATCGTGATGCGCAATTGGGGGGACAAGTCCTTCTCCTTGACCACAATTCTTGTGCACCTCTACTATTGAAGGTGGGGGGAAAGGATTAAGAGGGTTGTACCCTGACCTTGTGAAGTAGGGAAATTAAATGCGGGTGACAACCATTACGATCCCGAGTCTTCCCACTCAGACACATTATTGCAGCACAAACTGGTTCAGATCTTCCGGAAATGAGTCCAAAGATCAGCGGGTCACTGAAAATGACCTTTGAATCCATCAAATTTCAGACCGCACGGGCGTTACTGTAGGAGACAGTATTCCGCGAGTATCCGTCAGTTTGTGTCTCACTCACCATCGTTTGAATGAATCTTCGAGACGTGATTTGATTAAAGTTTTGAGGCAATTTTAATGATCGTCGATGAAGCTCAGTGACTCTTTCGGGCAAATCGTGCCAATGCAGGCCCTAGATCCTCTTCATGCTTCTTCAGAGTAGTCCTTGCCTTTTTGTTCTGCTCCATCCTCAAGGTGTCGATTCTGAGTCTCTGCTCATCAATGATGTTCCTCTTCCCCTTCTTTCTAAGATGTTTCCTCAAACTGCTATTCTTCCCTCTTCCTCGGTTCTTCAATTTCGCCACAGGGTCCTCTGGTGTTCTATCAAGATCCGCTTCCTTCTTCCGCTCTGCTGCAGAAACGAGATCGAGTTTGCCAACGAAATTAGGATTGAGAGAGATCATCTCTGGTTGTAGCTTATTGAGCAACGCTCTGACTTCCCCTTCCTGTCGCTGTTTGGTATTTTCGTAGGGATTGACTTCTAGGGCATCGAAATTGGGCTCCCCTGCCCCAGGCACAAGTATGCTTGAAAATCCATGATCGTGAGAGATACCGAGGACATCCTCGAACGGACACCATTTGACCCGCTCAATGCGCCTTCCTTCTCCTCCCCAGCCAATATAAGGAGCTTGGACCTTCTCCTGGTCGTCCCTCGACTTGTCAAACAGCCCTTTCCAAACCGAAGTTTGCGTGCCCCAACCAACCCCAACAAGGTCTCGATCACTGACTGCAACACTAGAACCTGGCTGCCTCAAGGAGTAGTTGTTCATCTCCTTCCACATTCTCAAATCCCACACCCCCATCTTCAGATCCTGCCCCGCAGAAACCATATACCTCCCTTCCCTGTCGACTGCAGCACCTCTGACCGGACCTCGGTGCGCAAGTAACTTCACTAACGGTGTCGTAGAGTTCGGTGACCATAGACTTACAGTCCCATTCTGCGCCCCAACATGCAAAATGGCGTTACTAGGATTCTGCGCCAACGCCGTCGGAGAACCCTGCTTCATGGGCATCTCAATAACCATCTGTCCCGTACTGGTGTCCGTGTATTTAAGATACCCCGCATTGCCAACCGTAGCCAGTAGAAAATGATACGGCAGAAATTCCATATTAGTAACCTCTATATGCTTTCGCAGACAATGCAACTCCATCCCTGAGTGGTCGTAGATGTAGGTATATTTCTTCTGCGCCACAGCAAAGTACTGGTCATTGTGTAGCCATTTTGCATCTCGCACGGTCTCTCGTAGCTGCAATTCGCAGCCTAGCTTTCCATCTCTCCAGTCCATGGTGGCTACATGGCCTTTCCTCCCCGCCAACAGCAACCCCCGCCCATTGCGTGTGTAATCACACACATACGGTCCCAATCCCTCAAGCTTCAATTCAAATCCCTTCTTCGCTGTCTCGACAGCAACGTCTGCTTTGATCTCATCTTGTCGGACTTTGTACGTCCGCTCAAGCTCGCCTTCGGCCTCGAGAAATCCAGACTCGTTTTCAAGAAGTATCTCGGCATCTTTTGCTTTCAGGGTTGCATCTTTGTATTTATTCTCGAGAGCCTTCAAGTTGCCGCGCAGTTTTTTGTCTTTTATAGTCTGTTTTCTGATAGGGCGGCCACGGCCGTAGGTTTTGTGGGCTTCGAGCGCTCGTTGCTTTGCGGCCGCTCGTTCTGGGTCATGGGTATGCTTAGGAACTGCTGTATTATGTCTCTTCTGGTTGCCATTACTAGCCACCACGATTTCTACTTCCGACTCCATAATATTAATGAAGAAAAATTCGTAGAATGTCAAAATAATCTGCGAGGTTGTAGTGCGGCAGAATTTCCGCGCTGGAAGTGCTTGCGGATTTAGCGGAGATTAGAACTAGGGTATCAAACGCGCTGACGCGTGAGCAGGCAAGCTCTTCGATCCTTTAAATTGCCATTATCTGTTCGAAAGCCTGAACTCCGCCATAACCCAAGCACATCAGCTGAAGTGGACTGGTCTAGCTACTGAATATCAAGAAGAAGTTGTTTCGTTTGGTGCTAAAGACCCGAATATCAGGTAATTTTCTCACCTACGAGGTTAGACTGCTTAACAATGATAAATGTCATTGGAACTTATTATGGGTCAATGATGCTGTGAGAGCCTATCTTAGCTACCTAGAGCTACTCCAAAGACATAAGAATCCCTGCAACCGTTGCTCGCCGTCCATCACCACCCCCTGCCAATTCCAAAACCAAAGATGTCCTCACCGATAGTCTTGCCGCAAGTTGAAGATGCTTCATGATAACATATCAAGACATCTCAAGCCGCATTCATAGTCCCCATCACCCCCTTACCAATGATCAGAACTCTTCCGGGACCCCAGAGATATATTCCAAGCTCTCCCGATCCTTCGGACGGTCACGAATAACCTTATCCTTCCTTCTCCGCCACTCAGCCTCCTCACGCTCCAGTTGTTCTTCGCATTCGCGCAGAGCCTTCTCCTTACGAAGTTGCACATGCTCGGGCTCCTCTTGTTTCCACCAAAGGAATTCTTGATAAAGGATATGTCTAAATTTCTGCAGGAAGATGACCGAGAGGAGAATGAAGGCGGCAGTGATGATGAAGGAGCTAGAGGTGAGCCAGGGGAATGGAGTGGTGATGTAGCATTTGATTGTTTCGATAAGGAATCTGCCTGTGGCTTCGGCAAGTTTGATAGGTTTGTCCTCGGCGATGTGCTTGATGGTCGCTGAAATGATGCCTGTCGAGTTGCGGAGGTCAGGCTGTGGTTTGAGGCCATGGGAGGATGCCATGGTGTAGTTTTCTTGGACTTGTGTGTTACATTGGATGAGAAATGGTGGGATCTGGAGCAGACAGCTTTAACGGGATGCAAACAACAAGCCTATGGAGAAGTGATGTACGAAGTTGATAAAATGGTGACAAGTAAGGTCTGAGTAGAGGCCTTGCCCTTTCATTTACTTGCGATATGGCGTCGTAGGAAGGCGCCTTCCTCAAAAAACTAGCAACCACCGAGATTGCAATGCTTGATGTATTGTGAGCGATCTGGCAGGAACAAGCCTGACTAAAGTCTCCCCTAGTTCTTCCTATGCGTCCTTGGGTGGATCTTAACATAGTATGGTTTCTTTTCGTGCAACAGCCACACCTTGGTGTCATCCCAAGCTCCTATGTTCTTGTTGGATAGTTCCAGATCGAAATTCAGGAGGACCTTGACAAGTATCAACTTCATTTCAGCCCAGGCAAGCCTGATACAAGTTGTTAGCGTCGTCGTCATTCATGGTGCCCAATTCTACTCACGGCTTCCCAATACAGTTGCGTGGTCCCACCAGAAAAGGTGCGAATGCATCTTTCTTATCTTGAGCAAAGCGCGGGTCCGCATTCTCGAGCCATCGCTCAGGAATGTATGACATGGGGTCGACGAAGTTCACTGGCGACGTGAATGTCGGCAATCCAGACATACCAACGCGTACCTAATTCAGTTACCAAGGCTTGCCTCCAGGATGGATGGAACCGCAGAGAAACTTACACCTGGAGGGACCATCGTGCCACAAATTTCTACTGGCCTGTCCACTTGCCGAGGAACAGAAACAGGATTTGTGGGGTGTAGACGAAGCGCTTCAGTAATGACAGCGTTTAGGTAAGGGAGCTCAGATACTGCACTGACAGTGACACTGTCTGGATGGTGGTCAAAAGCATCTCTAATCTCCTTTTTAAGCTTTTCAAAGACCGGAGGGTGGTTCAAACAGTAATAAGTAGACGATGTCAGAGTCGTTGCTGATGTTTCGCTGCCTGCGAGCACAAGAAGTGTGACCGTTGAGTTGATGTCTTCCCTTGACATGCCACCCTCGTAGTTATGTTCGAGGATATATTTCATGAAGTCTGGCCTGTCGGACTTAGATGCAATGCGTTGGTCGATTTTCGTGCGAGTGTAGAGAAAGTTCTCCTGAGCCTTCTCTAAGACAGAAGTGGGAATACACCATTTGACAATGGTGCTCATAGGGGGAAAATAGTCGAACACGGTCAACATCTGGGCGAATTTGACACCACGGTAGACAGCAGCAACCCATGGATGGTTGTCTCCTGCCTCAAGACAACGAAAAGAATCGGCGAAACATAAGTCGCCGGTAACATCAAAAGTAGTGTAATTGTACCACTCAATGATATTCACTTCGTCTCCTTGCTCACGAAGGCGGCTGATTAGTAGATCGCTATACTTCTGCAGGATATATTCCTGGTTTCCTAGAGCCTGATCCGAGAATGCGTGACCAAGTATTTTCCTCTGACGGCCGTGAATTTCTGGATCTGGTACAGTTGCAATACTCGGAGCTCCACTGGGCGTTTGAAGCACCCCAATTGTTGGTTTTGGAAGCTGCGGGCGAGCCGTGTATATGTCTTTCCAACCGGAAGCTCCAATGAAAGAAAGCTCGTCTGGCTGATTGCGGACGACTATACCATATTTTGCGTGCATCGCTTTGTGCCAAGCAACCATTCGTCCATTGATAGTGCGCCAGGCAAAGGGAATCGGCGTGGCTGCTGCCAGCTTAGGGCCAGGGAAATTGTGTAGAGGATGAAAATAGAGGTTGTAGATGACTGTAAGAAAGATTTTGACGCAGAAAGCACCGAACGCCTACGCTCATCAACGATGGCTACCTTTTGTCAGTGCTTGAAGTGAACTCACCACCGTCAGTATCCGCTGAAGCCAACCAAGCGTCATGGGTACCATCCCAGCTACAGCGGTACCATTGAAACCAACAGTAGAGGCAGAACCTCCATTTCCAGACATGGTGCTCTTTTTAACCTTGGTTGGGATAATGTTATATTTTTGGCACAAGCTCACAATGAAGGAGGAACGATCTTGTATATTTTCAGGAATGTTACTGCGTAGAAGTCGCGAAAACGGTGCAAACCCCTGGCGCAGACCACTAATTATGTAAACGACGTGTCTGAGAGATTTTTGAAATGGTTTAAGTGCTGTTGAAGAATTCTCATATGCTGTTGGTTGATGGAAGACGGTTGGCACGCTAGAAATACCCGCTACCTCCCCGCACCAAGAGATGCACGATGTAATCATGGCGCACAAGCTTCATGTGCCTACAGGTTCAGGACGGCTGGAAAAAACGACTTTCCAATAAACAATTTCCATGATCTCAAGCTCTTCGTTGTCTGTTTGATGATTTTCGCGCTTTCTAATGACCGCCACCGGATTGGGAAGTTTCTTCACCTCCCCTGTTAATCTCTGATGCTGGCCCACATAGAGATGGACCCTCTTCATCCAGGCTGTGCCATTTGAAGATGAATTATCGGAATAGTCCGGAAAGACGAGACGACCGATCGGAGTATTGTGCGTCGAGGGATCGGGAGATGGAAGGTTGATAGTCCCTTGGATTTCTAAAATTGCTAAGCCCGTAGGTGTTTCAAGCAATTGAGGCAGTGGGTTTGAGGGTGGGACGATGGGCGCCTTAGGTGCCAGGTGGAGGGGTACGGTGGGCATGGTTCGGGATTGGGTGTAGAGTTGCTAGTGAGAGAAGAATGCAGGACTGTACATGCGGGAAGAAGGCTGCCACAAGCGTGGTTCGGTTAGCCCTACAAATTTTACTGGAGAATCATTCCTTTCTCTGGACGAGCTAAACAAACGATAATTCACTTGTGTATTTACTCTTCTAACTCTTGTCCAGGGGCTTTGTCGTTGGACTCCAGGTATGCAGGATGGAAAGAGCTCTGTCAAGTTGCTTTAGGGATAACCATCTGCTGGTCCAACATGTATCTTCCACACCTTCACGTAGCTTAGGAGGAGAACACGCCTGACACTAGGCTTGGTAGCATCACACCCTGTTCTCAGGACATTCGAGAATGATATTCGGTACGGCCGTACTCCAGAACGGCGCCCGTGTCAGGGGTTCCGCAAAGTTAATAATTGATCAGGTGGGGAAGGGGTTGTCCCTGATGCCCTTGTTTGTGAGACCTTCGATGGAGAATGAACTCTCTGCAAAATGAACCACAGTCACCCTGTAACCTCACCGCTCTTGAGACTGGTCTCGCTGCCTTCGCGCTGTCCAGTATAGTAGATCTAGTATAGAGCGCTGACTGTAAAGCAAGCGCTCTTCGAACCACAAGATCCAGGGGTTATTTGAGCTTATCGTTCACCCGCGTTCTCTGCATCCGTGAAGTGGTTGCCTGCTATGCTTAGCCCTAGAGCTCATCTCTGGTCAATTTGCACTTCATTCTCCGAGGGCACGCCTGGATGCAGATGCTGTTCGTGGTTGGAATGATATCCTTCACAAGAATTTGTTAACCCTAGGTGAAGCCTTGAGATTCACAACGTGTGTTTATGTTAGTTGTGGAGCATTCTTTGTGTTATTTCTCCGGACGTCCTCACGTACTCATACTTCTCTTTTGCCACCTGTCGACCTATTGCCCCCCTCACAACAGATATCCCAAACACTGATTACTTGCCGAGATAAAGGATAACACGCGAGATAACAGCTCGATCAACACCTTCAATCTTCAATACCTTTCTGTCGTCCCCTCTGCCATGGCAACGGTAAGCAACTCGGCCAATGAAGCTGGTAAGTCATCCCCGAACACAAATAAACGTGAATGTTACTGGAGATCTTTGTGACTGACGAACAAAGACGATGCGATTGCAACACCAATGTCCGAATCGTCGAGGTCTATATCAGATCCTCTGTTCAACGTACTGCCGTTCAGTCCTACCGGTCTACGCCAACAGATAATAGCCACCAATAAGACCGCTTACATGGTCAATTCTTCTTTCAACCATCGTGCAGACACAGCAACGCCAACGCCAACACCACAATGCGATATAACGAAGGATACTGCTTCCTGGACCAGTGCGATGTCCAACTCCATAATAGCACCGAGCCATACACCGACTGTAGCCAAAAAGCCAACGGTAGCACCACCAAGCCTAACACTCCAAATACCAAGTAGCCCAGCAAGCAGTAATCGAGGCAACAGTGGGCGAAAAACATCCTTTTCAGCCAGCGCTCAAAGTCATTACAGAAGCGAAGTGCTCCGGAGCACGGGTCAGCCCTTCAATAGACATACTCATCCACGAACGCTTGCAGCTAAGCCTCTCTATTCACGATCTGCTGGACATGGAAACCAGTTCAAGGTCCATATAGCGCGTCCATCACACACTCAATCCAATACATGGAAAAGAGCTGTGATGACKCTGAAAGAACTTTGGTTCCAAAGAGAAAAAGAAATGAAGAGAATGAGATTCCTCAAATCGGAATACCTTAAATTTCCTGCATACCCTGGTCAAACGTATGAGGAGTGGTTAGAGAAATACCCTAAATATTCTCCATTCGTTCCCGACACATACGAAGCGTATCTAGGGCATCTTGCCTCTTTCGAGGCTTGGAAGGCTAAAAGAGCTGCTTTCCTAGTGGAACAAAAGGAGCTGGAAATGACACTAAAGCGTAAAGGCCAACCTAAAGTCGAGAGCACATTCGCAAACAGAAAGTTCACGGATGGCATGAGCGCAGTCCTGTGCCTGGAAACTATATGGTCGACGTGGTACGAACCAACGACAGCTCGACCACAAGCACCGTGGCCTGGTCATGACGAAATGGACGAGGAAGGTAATCAAAGGAATGCTTCCGTCAACGGAGACTTTGGAAGGTTCCTACCTCTTCCAAGAGTACCTGGCAATGACACCGTGGCTTGGAAGCAGAAGGCTCTGCTCATGCCCACAGATTTTGATGAGGTCCGCATTATGTCCGATTGCATCTTCCGTGGGGGAACACACGGATTGAAGATGAAGGCTTTATACAAGGAAACAATCGAAAGAGAAGCAGGAGAAACGAAGATCGCGTGGGCGAACCGAGAATCTGACCGATTTTGGGAGGAAAAGTTGGAGGAGAAATTGAACACAGGTCTATCGGCAGATGTGGCCAAGCACATTGCAGACATCGAGACCACGGCAATGGCAAAGGAGATAGCAATCGCGAAACTGTTACAGGAAGAAGAAGCCAAGTTTCGGGCTGAGCTGCTTGAAGTCTTCCCTGAAAGCTTTGTTAACGCACTCAATTACAGCGACGAGAACGAGGTAGAGGAAAAAGAAAACAAGGACAAAGAGAACAAGGGTATTGAAGGCAATGAGGAAGACTCAAAGAACGAGGGGTGATAGGGTCACACGTTCTGTAAGATATGGAAGGTGCTACATACAATGATTAGGAGAGTCTGCTTGCGGCCGTCGAAGTAGTGGATAGTTGCGAAGTTGAAGGAGAGGAGGAGAGCACGACGATTGATGCAGGTTCTTTTGCATAAGGTCAACACTGGTGATGATTAGCAGCGTTTGCAGTCTTATCTCTCTGACATACTTACCTAGATTCGAATAGGGTTCTCTACGATGACCTTTCAAGCCTGAGCGACTGCCCCTTGCTCGAAGTCGAGCAGCAAGCGGCTTGGATATACCGGCAAGAAGTGTGATATTCATTTAGGGGAGTGGCGTCAGGTGTTGCAGAGATTTCTTTGTTTAGGGATAAGCTTATTCCCGGTCTAGTCATTTGAGGTTTTAACACTACGTCCCCG
Source organism: Cladonia macilenta KoLRI003786 (assembly GCA_000444155.1). Taxonomy (NCBI): domain Eukaryota; kingdom Fungi; phylum Ascomycota; class Lecanoromycetes; order Lecanorales; family Cladoniaceae; genus Cladonia; species Cladonia macilenta. The sequence goes on from KE598560.1 coordinate 1,206,719, forward strand.
CCGAAAGCCCCTTTCGCCTACAGTCATACCTGTCTACACCTAGTCCAGAAGGATTACGGGCCGACGAAAGAAGGTTGGATCGATAGTATTATGGCAGCATCTCTGCGTGAATTCTTCTAGGCATATCATGACAAGAACCTCCATTGCCTGGTTGGGAACCCTTATATTAGTAAGATAAAGTCCTGCGTGTTGAAATATGCTTCGTATTTCTGTTGGTCCGGCAATCCACATGTTGTGTGTTTCAAACTTCCTGGTTATGTGTTTCAAACTTCTCGGCGTTGAGAAGCTCCTGATGCCAAATCATCTGTTGCCTATTTATCCCGGTGATTAGCCTTCCTTCCTTTGCGTTGTTGCCCATCCTGCAATTGGCGTATGGAGTCAGTGTCTCATTGTATAGAGATTTTATCTCCTAATTTTTGGAGCTGATGCTGGTATATCTGCGACTGAGCCCAATACTGGGTGCTCTATTCTGCGGCGGTTGCTGAGGTATCATCCACCACATGTTATGTTGCTCAATCTCCTTTGACATGTGGGTAAAAGCAAAAGGCTGTTGGGGCAATTTCCCTCCGTACCATGGTTTCCCGCCATGTGATTCTCATTGGGGAATGATTAGCCGAGCGACACACGGCGAGCCGTACCGGTACACATGGCTAGAAGCACGAGACGGGGGTTGGAGCAATCACTGCACCGTTGACTATAAAACCAGAGCCTCCTTGCTTTTCCAATTAGTCCTTGCACCAATCATTCCACACGTCGCCAGGGGAGTGCTATTACGGTAGCCATTGGTTTCAGTGCTTCCATCATATCTGCATTTGCTTCTCCTTCCTCTTCTGGCCCATTGAGTTTGCGTGTTCGCGCATCGATGTCTCCAGTCGATGGTATAGAAAGCATGACCAGCGACCAACCCACCCTGGCGCTGGCCTCGAACTCCGGGCACCCATCCAAGGCCACGGGTTATCGAGGTTACAACCACATCACCTGGTATGTAGGTAATGCAAAGCAGCTGGCCTCCTGCTACATCACTCGTATGGGCTTTGAATATGTTGCGTATCGTGGCCTTGAGACTGGTTCCAGAGCTATTGCATCGCATGTAATCTCCAACAACAGGGCCACGTTCGTTCTTATTGCCCCAATTCGGCCTCGTGACTATGACGATGATTTGATGACAGATTACGACAGACAAATGCTGCGGGAGATTCATGCTCATCTGAGTAAGCACGGAGATGCGGTCAAGGATGTGGCCTTTGAGGTGGACGATGCTAGAGCTGTCTATAGCACTGCCATTGCCAAGGGAGCAGTGGGCGTTCAGGAGCCCAAGGTCGAGCAAGACAAGGAGGGAGAAGTCGTGACTGCGGTACTCCAAACCTACGGAGATGTAACCCATACGCTCGTCGAGCGTTCTGGATACCGTGGAGCATTCCTGCCTGGATATCGTGCGGTAACATTATCTGATCCTACAGCTAGATTGCTTCCGGCGATTAACTTCGATGGCATTGACCACTGTGTTGGTAACCAAGGTTGGAACCAGTTGCAATCAGCCTGTGAATAGTATGCTCTGGTACTTCTAAGCTTTCGGCAGCCGCTAACGTGAAGAAGTTACGAGCAATGTCTGGACTTCCACCGTTTCTGGTCGGTTGACGACCGTGGTATGTGTACGGACTATTCAGCCATGAACTCCGTAGTCATTGCTTCCGAGAACGGTGCGGTCAAGATGCCACTCAATGAACCAGCTGTTGGCATTAAACGGTCACAGATTGAAGAGTTCGTTGATTTCCACGAGGGACCTGGAGTTCAACACATTGCATTTCTGACCCAAGATATCATCACTTGCGTCACCAACCTGAAGCAACGCGGTATGCAATTTATCGAAGTACCACATGCGTACTATGCGGCCATAAGTGAGCGGTTGAAAAGATCTGAGATGGTGCTGGATGAAGATCTTGATGCGATTGAGAAGCTGAATATCCTCATCGACTTTGACGAGGAAGGTTACCTGCTGCAGATTTTTACCAAGCCGCTCACCGACCGGCCAACCATCTTTCTTGAAGTCATCCAGCGAAACAATTTCACTGGTTTTGGAGCGGGTAATTTCAAAGCGTTGTTTGAAGCTGTTGAGAGGGAGCAAGCCCAGAGAGGCAACCTGTGATGTGATGGTAAACATGGGTATTCGATGAAAAGTGTAGGAGGTCAAGGGACTGAATGGTGCGCGTATACATATTTTTGTATAATAATTTGTATGGATAGACGTGTCTAGAGACTGGAAAACGAATCGAACGCATGACTTATAAATAGTACTGTAGTGTTCTTGACAATTCGAGGGGCTCTTGCTTTTGGAGCCGTTGAAGGATCAGCGACGGGCACTATGCCACCAGTGCCGAGCCTGTCCGCATTGGGAAACGGAGGATACAATTCTCTTGTTTTTCGATGTTGGGGCAACTCCTGGCCAACTTATTAGCTGCTTCTTTCCACCGCGGAAATAAGAGGATAAGCCGTTTACTCTTGCTAACATAGTAATTGGAGTGTTGGGGGTTCTTCGCATTGGTCTTACGCCTTCTTGTTTCCCTCGTTATCTGCAATGCAGGTACGACCTGTTCGACCTCTCCACCACGGGACCCCATAAGTGATCTGGTCCGAAATCCACCTTCTACGTTTACTTCGATAACGGCAACGTGAAAGGAGATACAATGGCAGAAGATGCTTCCAAGGATTACAGCGCCAATAGCTCGGATCGAGAAGGGGTATGTTGCAGGAGCATGCATATAACAAGCAGCGAACATGATATCAGCTAATCCTTTGCAATAGGATACTTTTGAGGATGCCCAAGATACCGCTCATATACCTCAATCACAAGAGTTTTCGGACTCTGTTCGCTCATTGACCGATAGACGACCTTCGTCTACCCTTTCAACCTCTCGAACAGTAAAAGGAGGAGCGGAAGCTACTGAGGCAGATAACTCTATACAAGCTCGCGGAGAGAATACTACACACTCATACGACCCAGAAATCTCACAGAAGTCACCATTGCTTACTGCACATCGGATTTCGGCAACTTCACTGGACGATGTCCAGCTTGACGGGACCAACGACAGCAGCTCAATGAACTCCAATTCGACACCTACTACATCAATTGAGAAGGGTACAGCTGCATCTCCGCCAAAGCTACCATTTAGAGGCCAAGGCCTTTCTGGCAACCTGCCATCCATACCATGGGGTCCACCTCCCCCTCTCGCTCCTAAGGCGACAGTACCCACACCTTCTCCAACACCAGCTCCCAGAAAACTAGGTATGAGCTTTTCATGGCTTTCAAGAAGTGGCTCTGCCAACAAAGAGACTGTACCTGCGCCCAGCCCGCCGCCCCATACTCAAGATCGGCGAAACACCGTTACTTCGATGGCTTCGCTAAACTCAAATCCTGAGCTCATGTTGAGCAAATTCGATGAGAGCCAGGAAGATGATAGCTCGGCTGGAGCTAATAAGCAGAGAAACAGTCTACGAGAACGGTTCAAGCTGCTCCGGATGAGGGAAGAAGCTGGCATTCAATCCCTTGAGGGACAGGACGTTGGGTCGCCGACTGGTAGTGGAGGGGCATTAGCCGGGCTCATTGGTCGTAGTGCAAGCCTTGGACTCGGCATTGGAAGCCCAACGAGCGTTGCAGATGAAAAGGATGGTGCGCTTGCAGCAAGTCCTGTTCAATCACCAGTTGCGTCTAACCCTCCAGCAATACCCTCTACCACTGATCCAAATCTTGCTCCTGGGACGGCTTCTGGTATATCAGCCGGACCATCCGCGATGACAGACCCCCGTGCTCCTGTTGATTGGGATTTGTGGCAATCAGTGGTATACGAAGGGCCAGCGGCTGTTGCACGGACCAGCGCAGAAGAGCTCAGTTTGGCCATTGCAAGTGGCATTCCTAGTGCTATCAGAGGGGTTGTATGGCAGGTATTGGCTCAAAGTAAAAATGAGGAACTTGAAGCTGTGTATCGAGAGCTCATTGTTCGCGGGACCGACAAAGACCGAGATAACATGCCCGTACCCAATGCTCATAATTCGGCCAATGGCATGGTGAATGGCAGCACGAAGGAGAAACATTCAGTGGCCTCATCCTCCTCATCGACACACTCAGGACACTCTACACCCAACGGTTTGACCTCGCCAGTTCCATCGCAAGAGAAGGATGCGGAGAGTGTGGTTAAGCTGCAAGCAGCAATGATAGCCGAACGCAAGAAAAAGGCAAAGGAAGACGCTGTTGCTTTGCAGAAATTGGAAAAGGTCATCAAAAAGGACCTCGGCGCCCGAACAAGTTACTCCAAATTTGCTGTAGCTGCAGGGCTTCAAGAAGGACTGTTCGGAGTGTGCAAGGCCTATGCATTGTTTGATGAAGGAGTGGGTTATGCTCAGGGGATGAATTTTCTGATTATGCCATTGCTGTTCAATGTAAGTCACTGAGAGAATGCACAAGGTCGCTTATCTCATACGTCGTCAGATGCCAGAAGAAGAAGCGTTTTGCCTTCTCGTTCGGTTGATGAATCAGTATCGCCTGCGCGACATGTTTATACAAGATATGCCCGGCCTCCATCTACACCTTTACCAGTTCGAGAGGCTGCTGGAGGACCTCGAGCCGGCTCTTTATTGTCATTTGCACAGGAAAGGGGTCTCGCCGCAGCTATACGCCACCCAGTGGTTTCTCACTTTGTTCTCATATCGCTTCCCCTTACAACTGGTCCTTCGTGTTTACGATCTTATCCTTAGTGAAGGCTTGGAAGGCGCCATCTTAAAATTTGGCATCGCCCTGATGCAAAAGAACGCTGACACTCTTCTTGGTATGACAGACATGTCTGGCCTCACCAACTTTCTGAAAGAGCGAATTTTCGACGTATATATTGATAAAGCACCTTCTACAAGCTCGCGGCTTGAGTCTGGCTTCTTCGGCAGTTCTGGCGGCATCGACAAAGAAGTATATAGAGCAGATCTCCTAGTGCAAGATGCTTGCGCAGTAAAGATCACCCCTGAAGTTTTGAAAGCCTATACTACTGAGTGGGAAGAAAAGCAGCGCGCGGAAAAAGAACGTGAAGCAGAACTCGAGTCACTTCGAACAACTAACGCGTCCTTGACGCTCAAAGTCCGATCCCTGGAGGAGCGAACTGAGAAGTCAGACACAGAGCACGTGCAGATGGCCTCTGAACTTGTGCGGACGAAAGTTGAGAACCAAGAGTTGCAGGACAGTGTTGAGAGTCTCAAAGGGCAAGTGGAGGAGTTGAGGAATCTAGTGGAAAGACAGCCTGAAGAAGTGGAGAACAGATTGAAGGAAGAGATGGACAGAATTATGAAGAGAAATGTTGAAGTCCAGAACGAGAATCGAAATTTGGAGGAGCAAATGGCGGACATGGAGAAGAATCTAGTGCAGACAAAGATGCAGAATGCGGAGGTATGTAACCTACTTCCAACAATTACTGGACTGGATGCATTATTGACTGTATTCTAGCTCTCTTCAGAACACGACAACCTGAAGCAAAAGTGGAATGACTTGCGCAAGGCCATCGAGGCGTAATCTGATGTTGCTTGTTCTTCTCGCTCTGTCTTCGTATAAATATTTTCGTGCCATGTGCAAGTAAGCAAACGCTGACATTTTCGGCATCGTACTTCGTCCTTTGGGCCAAGATTGGTCAGCTGCATACTGTTCGGCGTCTGGGAGCGTGGGGAGGATCTGTCTCATTAGCGAGCGAGCATGTATACCCTATACTACCTTCTACGATCGAGGGAATTCGATGGAACTGTTTACTACGTTGTGGGTAAAGGAAATCATATACTATGGTAATGCATGTCTTAAGTACTAAGAGAGCAAGCAATACTACCATATCTATCAATTCTACCCTTCACATGCTTTTATCACATCAAATCTAACAACCACAACCCCAACCCTCTCCCCCTCCTCCCCCTCAACCCTCACAACCTCCACCTCCCTACACCCCGTCGTCCGCCTCAACCCCCTCACCATTTTCCCCAACACCTCTCCCTCCCCAAACGGCAGTTTCCGCTCAAAAACCACATCCCCTTTCTCCCCATTCAACAATCTCCTCTTCAACCCTTGCACGAACGGCATTCCGCGTTTCATTTCACTTTTCCCTTTGGCTTGGACGCGGGTGTTTAAATTCTTTTCATTGAAGGAGAGGGAGAGAGAGTCAAAGGAGGAGCGGACGATGTCGATGTAATCGTTTTGCCAAGCGGGATAGGCGGCGGCGTAGAAGATTGTTAGTTTTTTGGGTTTTTTGGGGTCGAAGGATATGTTTTTTCCTTTTTCTTTGCGTTTTTGCTGGGCGGCTTCGGCGCTGGTGATGGAGGAGGAGGTGGCGCGGACGTAGTCACGGGTGGCTGTTAGGGAGGGGTTGGGGGCAGGGACGGTGGGCCAGAGGGCGGTTTGGATGGTGCGGGGGTGGTGGAGGACTTCGGTCCAGATGTAGTCGGCCCAGTGGGGGGCGATGGGGGTGAGGACTAGGGCTTGGAGGGAGATGTAAGTTTCTATGAGGGAGCGGTGCATGGGGATGGCGGAGGCGGCGGTGGCTTCGCGGTAGAAGTCGCGGGATAGGGTTAAGTCGTAGAGTGCGGATTTGAGGGCGGCTTTGTAGTCGAGGCTGGGTAAGGAGTTAGTATGATTTCCGTAGATGGAGAGGACGGGAAACGGGGGGAAAGTGGAATATTGTAGTGGGCTTACGCTGAGTAATGATGTTTGGCTTCGTGGACGAGGGAGTTTATTTCGTTCTCGAAGAGTTGGTCCCAGAGCTCATCGGCTGCGCCAGTTCGGAGCTTCTCGTCTTTGATGACCTCTTCGCACCACTCTTTGAGGTTGTACATTCGGAGAATGATCTGATTAGCGACTGTTTCCTCAAAATTTGCATCTTCTACTCCGTCACCAGCATCTGCAAGGGCTATTCGGCAGGCGTCTGCTCCGTACTTTTCTATAGCCTCTCTCAGGGTCAAGAAGTTGCCTGTGCTTTTGCTCATCTTGTCGCCGTTGAGAAGTAGATGCCCGTTCGCTCGGATGCTTCGAGGCCAGTATTCTTTGGGGAACAAAGCCAAGTGGACATAGAGGAAGAATGTCAGATGGTTGGGGATGAGATCTTTTCCGGATGAGTTCATGTCCAACGGGTACCAGTACTCAAACTCTCGTCTCATAGCTTCTAAATCTGCTTTGCTGATACCACAATCTTTCATCATCTCTTCGCTTAATTCTCGTCGACAAAAAACATAATCCCAAACTTCGTCAATCATCTGCTTTGGTTTGATGTCTAGGACTCCCTGTTGAGTTCCGAAGATGTCACTGTGTAGTAGATGTGAAATCGTGTAGTAGGCGTGGTAAATGGTGCTATCACTTAAGCTCTCTACGAGAAATTTGGGGTCCCATGGCAATTTTGATCCAAGCCCATATGTCCGAGCACATGCCCATCGATTGAGCCAGTCTAGATTCTTTTCCAGACCATTCTGAGTCTCTGAAGCGTACGTCTCCATGTCATGCTTCACGTGGTCCAAGACTGTGTCGCGCCATTGAGGATCGTTCTCACCATAGTTCAAGAACCATTGGCCAAGATACGCGGTAACGCACTCGTCTCCGCTGCGGCTCACAACATGGCCATTTGGCTCAGCATATTCAAACGCTTCACCACTCTTGATCAGTGCTTCTCTGATCTTGGGCTTGGCTACTTCGACAGGCTCACCCTTGAAGTCACCTGTGAGCATTGTGCCTTTGTAGTAGCCTTCTTTGTAAGCCAAGTCTTTGGCTTCTGTAAGTTGCTTTGCATCCTTTGGCGAGTTGATCTTCATCTTTTCTACCAGATATTTTGCTGTTATGTTTCCGTAAGATGGGGTTTGAATAATGGGCGGGATCTCCAGTTCAGCCCATTCTTTCTTTATACCATAGTACTCTGCCTTCTTGGCAAGGTCCATAACCGTCGCATAATCATCAGGACTATCTGAGGGAACAGACGTCACCACACCCGTGCCTTTGGAAGGGAGGACCGAGTCCATCGGCAAAATCCGTACACCTTCTTTATGTATTGAGAGAGGCGCTTGGACAAGAGTGCCAACAACGTCTGAACCAACCAGCTCTAGCACAGCAGGAAGCTCACTGGCATCTCGTGGAAAGCTATCACTTTTAAAGAAAATGCCTTGAAAGGCCATGTTCCAAGCAGCACGTTTCGTTACTACATAGTACTCCATTTCTGATACTTTGAAAACACCGTAGTTGATTTTTGGTCCCACAAAGCAACACGTCTGACCATACATCGTTTCAGGCCGGAGGGTGGCAGGCACAAAATAGACGCTAGCTCCCTCTGGTATCTTTCCCTGTATCTTCTCCGCAGCTTTTGGCGCCCATTCTTTGACTTTCAACTTTAAGGCTGTGTAATCCTGAGGAGCTACACCTTCACCTTCGGTCCGATCATGGTCCATGCAAGGCTGTCCGTCTTTAGGCGAGTAAATTGTGTATCGAACACCATATTGAACTTTATTTAATTCTCTTAAGCGGTTCATTTGCCAACGCACGAAGGCATCATAGTACGGATTTGCATCAGTTGTAAGCATCGAACGTCTCCAGTCTATTCGGGCCCCAAAATTATTGAGATCGGTTTTACATATGGGAGGGAAGAATTTAAGCCAGTACTCCGGATCTGAAAATTTATGGATTTCCTCTCTAGGGATGCCCAAAGCGAGCATTATCTGGAATTGGTACTTCATTTTGACCGTTTTTGCCGCAGCTTTCCCTTTCTTGGATGTGAACTTCGTAATGTCTTCCTTCGTCTGGGCCTGTGTAGGCGCGGGCGCTTCTAAGGCTGCGCCAGCATCTTCTTCATACTTTTCAAAGTTCGGTCCAAATTTGCGGACGTCTTCGATCAGCTTGTCCGCACATGCCTTAATTGGCATGCCTGTAACATGGAAACCCAATGGAAATAAGACTCGCCTTCCCTCCATCCTTGCGAACCCGGCAGAAAATTCGACTTTACTGATAGTAAAGCTGTGACCTGCATGTAGCGTTCCGTTCATGTACGGGTATGCAAAGGCAGCAAAGTATTTAGGATGCTTCTTTCGCAGCTCGGCTGCAGGCATTGAGCCGCTGGGTACTTCGGATGTTGATGGGGCATTGACGTCAAACACTCTGGCTTCTTGCCATTTCTTCTGGTATCGTTTTTCTATCTCAATCAAGGTATCTCGCTTTTCTGTCTGTAGGGAAACTTGTTAGTATTCTCTCGAAAAAACTATACGACAAGCTCACATTCTCCATCTTGAGGGTCTTCGTCCCACTGTTCTTGGGGTCCATGGCGCCAATGGCACCATTTGTAGCTGCCATGACCGGCGAGGGGAACAGCGTAGAGCTTTGTCTATAGGTCTTCGGATGACAAAGGCGGTAGGTCTTTCGGAATGACGAAGGCCTTCTTCGCAGTCTGGCAAGCTTCAGTCCATACAACATACGAACAAGCAGATCACTCTTGACAGCGTGACGAGCTCATGAGTCTAACATGAGTCAAAAGTTGCGGCTCTAGGGTCTGATATTTGGTACCCCTGCTAGCGCGTTTTTGACCGAGCCCTACGAGAGTGCCGCGATCTCTTGCGGCTCTTCAACTCCGCAGCAAAGATTCTCTTACAAAATGCTGAAAGCATCCTTGAGGCGGCTTGCTCAAGCTGGCCCCAAGCTTACGATTCATAACAATCCATACAAAGCCCAGAAACAATGGCCTCCAGATTTTTCCAAGCTTCACCCCAAACACCAATTCCGCTTCGAGCGAAAGTACCGCCGAAGATCTAAGCTCAAGTGGGCACGCCCAAGATGGGTCAAGGGAGTCAAGCTGGCAGCTTGGGGTAGTTCTTTGTGTTTGTATCCCGGTCGATCTCTTTGACGTTAATTATATCTAATTGCTTATAGTTGTGCTGGTTTATGGGGTGCTTTTCTTAGAGTGGGATAACATGGATGGAAGCGACGTGAAACCTTTCGCTGAGGTATGTCTTGCCGGTGTTCCAGACCGCACATCAGTATTCTGACAATTCACAGGTCCGCGGATGGCTTCGTAATCAGGTTTCTTCGATCTGGACAGTATCTCCGTCCAGCCAAGCCCCACAAATGGTCTCTTCGCCGAGGGAGCCAAATCGAGATTCTACACAGACTACCTAGAATCTCTACATCTGAGGAGTGCTCCAAAATGACCTTCATGTATGTGGAGGCACGGCCAGTCACTGAGCTGGACAGTTTCACACATCAGTTCACGTGACTGTCCCTGCAATGCCGGATCTCGTTCCCCAACCTTTATCATGGACTCGATGATTGATCAACTTGGACACCACACCTTTCAACAAAAGCTACATCGATGTTCATGTTGCTGGCACATTGGGCCGTATACGGCCCCTCCACAATGTCTCAAGGTCTCACGGTACTGATATAAGATGTACGTGTATGTGCAAACAATCCCAAGAGTTTACCGAGACCTCTGAAATGAGAGTTTGCAACTTGATGATCGCTCCGTAGGTATCATTTGTTGTTGGAATTCTTGATACGATCACGAACAGAGTCGTGACTTACGGTTTTTGTTCAGGATGGTAACACAGTCGGGTAACACAGTCGGAGGAGGTGTTGAAATGAATTCCTACCACTCTTGAAGAGATTGGGCCAATTACAGTGCTGGTTGCTTCGAAGGAAGGACTTGCCATGACCGTGTTTTTAGAGATCACGTTGAGACGATGACAAGGAGATAGGGCAATGACCGTTTGAAAAGAAAGCCTTGTATAGACAAAGCGTCTTTCCATAGCGTTGCGAAGACCGGGGCTAAGGTGTTTAGTGCAGCTATGGAGAATATCACTATCAGACTAAGAACCCTCTCGATCGATGGTAAATGGCAGTCCACGAAACCACTCTGTGTGGCGGTGCTGGTCAGTTGAGAAGCTACAGGATGGTCTAGAGCGGCAGGGGAATGGCTGCTACTTAAAAGTGAGGTTCACATCGCTCTAACAAGAATATTACGCCATCTGTCATTACGTCTGAACACAGTCCAGAGGTTCTCTCCTCCAGATACGTCCTCTATTACCTACTGCCTACAGGGTGCTGCCACTGTTGGTATGCAACCCACGCCTGAAAAGCATTCACTGCGAGCCCAGTCATAATCAACAGCACGGCAAATATTCATTCGATTAGGGTTGCTAGCATAACATATCTGGCTCCACATCTACGTTTCAGCCATTCGTAAAACCATCCCCGCGGCGTTGGATTTTCTATCTCGGCGTAAAGGTCAGCACGGTGACCACCAAAGTAGTGGTAGGTAAGTTCTGTTTCTTTTCTGTTGCGGATTGTACTAGACTCGAAGCGGAGACAGTCGGGATCGAAGGAGGAGCTTGAGGTGAGCTTTAGTAGAAGGTGCTTTGATTTGCGGTCGATTAGCGGGAAAAGTATTTTTTGGAGACGTTCGAGCATGAGCTGGCGGGGCAGAGCGCCACTATTCACCAAGCGTCAATCAAATTCCGCGTGCAAAGAGGTCAGGGCAGGGTTTGTACAATGAAGAATGGGTGCAATATCCCCTTCCCCATTAAAAACCATGCAGGTATAGAGCGTCGAGATTTGGGAACAACAATTGTACTATTCGGGAACGTGGCAGTATCAGAACAGGTCGGAACAACCTTTACGCCGGATGCCTTTGCTATAGCAATTGAGTGTCTTCCGCGAAGGACGTCCTTCACATCCGCAACATTGTTGACGAAATTCATTACTCACAACTTAAGTGTCTCACTCATCGACATATTTGATGTCTTGTCCATTGGGAGTCTCAAATGCTCCTTAAGAAAGGCTGTCTTATGAGATATATTCAATACCCAGTGCTTTCGATCCAGTGTCAAGTGTCTTCTCAAGTCATCTGTTGCCTGAAATCTAAGCCCAAGACGCTTCTTGAGGTTCTTCGCCATAATTGCTGTCTTCATCTCCTTCTGGAATTTCAAGTCGTTGTTATTTAATCTCGGATGGTCTGTAAGTGGAAATATGGACTGCATGAAGTCGCTGAATGTGACGTCGCTACGCCACGGTATTTGTAACACTCCGTGCTCCAATAGGCCCAAAGCCTGGTACTTTACAAGCAGTTGACTGTGGTCATAATTTATACTTCAGTATTAGGAAATGATCTCCCAAAGCCTGCCTCGGAACCGTCAAAAGAATTACGATAATTACCACTATACTCGCATAGCTGGATCTAGAACGCCCATGGGCTTGTCAAACAGTGGTGATGGTGGCGGCGATTCAGAATGGGTGACTTTTCGTTTTGCAAGTTGACCCACTGGTGACATGCTCCTCAGTCCCTAGGTTTTATTCTGCAGATCCTCTTGGGATCAAGTACCTCTGGCTCCCGGGCGCATATAATGCCTTGGCCAACCGCATTCGTTTTACGGGTAGACATGCAGAAACACCACATACAGTTGGGCACTAGGTCTCGACAGGGCTAGCGGCTATAAAGCCCCTCAGCTACGTAACTGAATATCTCTTGAGTATAGAAGATGCTCCCAATATGGAGTAATTCAACAGAAGTAGACTCGTCACTCTCTGATTATAGCAAAACAACCTACCAAAAGGTACAATTATGGGCTTAATCTCCACCCCCAAGAATGTCACCTTCCTCTCCCGCAATATCAAATTAACAGCCCACCTCTACCAGCCAAGCTCAGACTCCCCCAATCGCTCCAGCGCCGCAGTGATCATAGGCCACCCTTGGACCTCGATCAAAGAGCAATCCCCAGCCAACTACGCCCGCGTGCTCTCCCAAGCTGGCTTCATCTGCCTCACCTATGACGCCGCATATCAAGGTGAATCCGAAGGTGAACCAAGATCCCTTGAAGACCCCGCCCAACGCGTAGAAGATATCAAATCAGCCGTCACCTACCTCACCAGCCTGAAGGGTAACGTCAATCCCAACAAGATTGGTGTTCTGGGTATCTGCGCATAAGGCGGCTACGCCCCTTACGCAGCTCAAACTGACCTCCGCATCAAAGCTTGCGCAACATCCTCCGCTGTCTGCGTCGGCACCATGGCTAGACGAGGTTTCGACAAAGACTCCTCCAACATGGAAGTCTTAAAGACGCAGCTTGAAGCCGCTGCCAAGGATCGAAACAGCGACGTTAACAACTCGGGTGAAAAAGTCCCGCTCGTTCACATGTTGCCCGAAAGCCTAGATGATGCACCCGCAGACATGCCGGCATCGTTTCGGGATCTGGCGTCCTATTACCGTACGTCGAGAGCAATCCATCCGCGAGCACCGAATACGTGTCTGCCGAGGAGTTGGGATCTGATGGCTAATTTCGACGCGTTCGCGCATAATGATATGATTAGTCCGAGGCCGCTGTTGATGATTACGGGGACGAAGGCGGCGACGAAGTGGTATAGTGAGGATGGGGTAGAGAAGGCAAAGGAGCCGAAAGAGTTGTTCGTTGTTGAAGGGCTGACGCATGCTGATTTGTATGATCATGTGGACGAGGCTGGAGCTAAGCTTGTGGAATTCTTTGGGAAGAACTTGGCTTAGAAGGTGACAGGGAGTGACGACGTCTCAAAACATACTCGTCCGAATGCTCACTTTTTCAGGATCTCCAATGTCATGCTTTCATGGAGACCATCGCTATTTTTCTCTTCAATGTATCCACTTTGACGCTCAACTTTACATATACAGCTTATGGAAAAATGATTGAGCGAAACGAAGATCAATCAAATGGCTCAACATGTTCTCCAGGGGCACCTGTCCGGTCAAGAGAGCTGATCGGGCAAGCTGGTGTAACGGGGCACAGAACTTTCTGGGGCCCAAAAACAGACTTACCGTTAAATAGTGAAGATCAACCCCGGTGAGCAGATATAGCGACAGTCGTGTCAATGAGATACGAGTGATGTTCAAGAAATGCTTCGTGGCGCCCGGCGATAGCTCAGAAGGCGGCATCTGCCGTAGTGCCTCGCGCTAAGTTCTTAGAAGTAGGACGCTTTGTGGGTCTGGGCAAGTTTGAAGCTTGTTCTTACTACCTGCTGATGCACCTTTGCTATCCATCAGCAGGCTGTGCCTCCAGAAAACCTCCGTGATGTGCCAACGGATGCTACGGTAAGGCGCCCTCAGGCCTACCGGCTGATGTCGGTTTCCGCATCTGCAGGAGCTTACTGATCCTACTTATCAGTACATGCGGCACAGCCGACCCTTCACTCGTCCAAGTGTTCTGACTGTCTTCCCGCTGCTGCACTATGACGAATGGTCCTCCAGCTCTGCATATGGAGACTCTGCTTACTATGATCTGCACCGTACTGAATGCTGCTAAACCATTCACCGTCCCCCCAAAATCTGATCAGTCCACGTCCCTCTTATCACCAACCAACCAGAGCGCAATATTGATTACATGAGGCTGTGATTACAGAACAGCTGCATGTCCGAAACAATGATCGGCAGAACCCTTCAGGCCGTTTCCAGTTCACAGTCCAATCGGGGGCTTCCTCGAGGGACTGTGCTCTCGGAGAATTGGATTGTTTGGGCAATGTCAGCACCTTGTCATGGTCTAGTTCTACTTGATAGCCATCTTGTCAGACGAGCTTCGTCACGCATGCACCTTCCAGAATCAGCCGTACCGTGCCTTAGGATTCTATGATATGGGTTGACTCTCCTGTATAGCCCCCATTTGGGGGATCAAAACCCCCACATTCCCATATGACTTCGTTTCTTCTCACTTTCTGTCCGCCCTCGTAAGCATTTATGATTTCTTTCTCTGCGGCTACTTCCTCGAGCCTTGGCATCAGAGAAAGAGTGAAATACAGCCGACAGCGCAAGTGAGGTTGCTGGCGAGTGAAAGACCTGACAGCGCCCGTTGCGGAGAGGCTTGATACAAATCTAGTGCTAGGCTAAGAGGTCATCAAACATCCATCAATGTCTACCTACTCGCCCTATGCCGACGCTGAATCGGCTGCTCCAGACTGGAAGCCCGGTGAAGAGGAAGCAGCAACGGCCTTCCTGTCACTGACCTTGTGGCTCATCCTCGACATCAACGTCGGAATATATCGCGTCTTCAGAAAGAAGCGCGGCCTATATTACTGGAGTCTGGTCATAGGGACCTGGGCCTGTGCACTCAGCACGATTGGCAATATATTAAAGAATCTCACACCCCAATACGGTCCAAAAATCTGGCCTTTCTGGACGCTGCTGATCAATGGAGGCTGGAGCGTGTACACAGTAGCTGAATGCATAGTCCTCTACTCGAGGCTTCATCTTGTGAATCGAAGTGCTCAAGTACAGCGTCGGATCTTGTGGTTCATCATCATAGGATCTTTCCTTCTGATTCTTCCCAATTGGGTATTCATTTTCCCAGCCTACGATGTCAACAGCACAAAGGTCTCCTCTATCTGGTCTCCAAGGCAAGCAATTATAGACCGGACCTCTCAGCTCGGCTTCACCGTAATAGAATCCACCATCAGTGCAACCTACCTCTGGTCTCTAGCCAAACTCCTCAGGGTCAAATCGACCGTTCGACAACGTGTGGTTATGCGTGACCTGATTCGAGTGAACCTTATCGTCATCGCCTTCGACCTCGTGGTAACAATATTAGTCTTCCTGAATCAGACAAACCTCAGCTACTCCATCCAGGACTTCACCTACGCTCTGAAGTTCAAGCTCGAATTCGTCGTCTTAAACCAACTCATGGCCGTCGCAGCAAAAGGCCTCCGAAAAGAATCCTTCGCCGAACGCCGATACAACTACCCAGAACCCGAAACAGACCACAGCACAGGCGCTTCCGGTAGCACAGACAAAACTGCCATCCCCCTCCAACAATTCTCCCAGACCTCCCACGACCCACGCGATAAAAGCGCAGCCCTCCCCGTCCCCTCACCAGCCCACACCAAAACCCCTCGCGACAAATACGAAAGAAAGCCCACCGACGAAAGCCCCCTCCAACTAAACCAATTACGTGCCGGCAGCAGCTCAACCACCGAAAAAGACAACGATAACAGCTCCGAGACCACCGAAGTCGAAGACTCGACCAGGAAAAACGAACAGGCCAGCTATGATATCCATCTCAAAAGCAATAATGATGGTAAATCGCCAAAAGGAGGGCGCTCCCTTCTCCATCCGCTTGGTGGTGGGCGTAAGGAGCAAGGTTC
Organism: Cladonia macilenta KoLRI003786; assembly: GCA_000444155.1. Classification (NCBI taxonomy): domain Eukaryota; kingdom Fungi; phylum Ascomycota; class Lecanoromycetes; order Lecanorales; family Cladoniaceae; genus Cladonia; species Cladonia macilenta. The sequence goes on from KE598560.1 coordinate 1,222,851, forward strand.
TGAGAAAGAGGGGGTGAAGGCTGTGGCTACGAAGCATACACCGAAGGGGAAGCATGATGATGAGGATGATGAGGAAGAGGAGATTGGAGTGCATATGTGGGAGAATAGGGGGAATTTGATATTGGATGTGCCGTGGTTGAAAGATCAGGGTCAAGGGAAGAGTGTTTAGAGCTTGCTATAACGTATCTGTCGTTCAGCGGTCTTTGGCGGATATACTGGAATTATTTGGGTTACCTTATGCTTGGTGAGGGGTTTTGGCTTGCTTTATATAATTATACCCCTACCCCTATACCACGCACGATGTTATGCCACTATTAAGAAATCTTTCTCCCTTTCTCGCTGCTATCCACACAAATCCTCTGCCCCACTTTATACCTCTCCCCTATCCTTCCCAGCCATCCCCATACCCACCTTACAAGACTCTCACACTTACTACCTCCTGAACGCCAATACAATATCCCCAATCCCTCCACCATCCATGCATCATCCATCCATCCTCGACAACCCCCCAGCACGAATCATACGTCCTATCCTCCTCAGCACCTCGCCTCTCTATGCCACGCGCATCTACATACTCTCATCCCATTTCATACCTACATCCTTCGCAGTAAACCTAACTGAACATGATAGTTCTTAAGGCTCTGTACTTTTAAAGAGGATTGATTTCTCGCGAAATAAGGCTGTTAGGCTTCCGTCACGACACCTGTACGAATGAGTGGTTGTGTGATTGGGGTTCGGTTATGAGTCGGAATAACTGGTTGGGATATATGAGAGGGGGGTCTTTGGGGTTTTGAAGTGGAGAGAGGGTGTATGGTATGTTTATGAGGTACTAAGGGATCGGTAGTTAGCTGATTAATGGGATATGATAGATGCCGCTTAAAGTGATTAGCGACTTTGTGATTAAGACGGTATCGTGAAGTGATATCGTATCTTTTGATTATGCCTGGGAATTGGGCTCAGAATTTGTGTTAGTGCGGTAGTTAATTCTCCTATCTAGCTCTCACAGGCGGTATCCTGTGTTCATGTAATAGTTTCCAGCTCTAGCTCTGTGTATGTCTGCATTTTTGGTTAGGCGCTTTTAAGACGAGTCTATTTGGCTGTTGGCGAGCTCTTCGGGAAGGGGTGGCCATTTCCATTGCCGGATTTGAAGGAGGGGACAGTTGTTAATCAAAATTTTTGATTGATGAAAGTGAAGTTTGTGAGTGGAATCATGTATCATACATTTATAGTACAAAAGTGGAGAGTTATCTCTTAGCAAAGCTGATGCCAGAGTGGCGAGAACAGAAGGGCTAAGATCGCAAATCTTGTCTTCCAGCGTCTTGTCTATCCTATCCAACTAACGTTCGGAGGAAATTGCGGAATCTACCCTCCTTCGCCTGGGCATCCAGTTCCCGTTTACGGATCTTGTACACTTCTTGCCAGATGGGACATGGGCTGGAACTGTCCGAGCAAAGATCCTGGCAACGACTCTGCAGCTTCCAAAACATTGAACTCCGCTCCTTATCTAGCTGTTCCAGCCATCGTAATTCTTCTCTAGTGCTTCGGGGCTCGTGCTGGACGCTCTGAATATTCATCAAAGATTTTGTGGTCGAACCGATTTCTCTGGCGTAGATGGCATGAAGCTCCTGAACGAGAGCGCATGGGACTAAATTTTGTGTACACAAGTGCTCGCAGCGTTTTCTGACGTCATTAAAAAGAGGCGATCTGTACTCGTTCAAGCATTCTTGCCGGGCTAGTTCTTGTCGCGTACGTTGGGGCGTTGCGGGTTGGTCGTACACATCGAGATCTGTTGGTTGCATTTCCGGAATGGTCTTAGGCAGACTGAAGTAATACATCATTCCTAATGTCGCCAGAGCATATGAAACAATGTATGTCATGACTGACAGGCTAGAATCTGAACAGGAACGAGGTCGCTCACTGGCCGGCTCGTTCTTACTATGACCGGATTCCGAACTGTATTGTCTGACCTGCCTGGGTAGCATGGAAAATCTAGTCCTTGGGGGCCTAGCCACGATGATGGTGTTCGGTCGTGGTTTGTGGACGAGAGGTCTAAGAAGACAGGGAAGGCCTTTACTGGTCGAGCGGATGAATCGTAACATTATGGCCATTATCTCAATGCTTTACAGCCAGGTAGGAACAGTAAGAATCGAAGGCGGTATCGTGGGCGGATTGGGAGGTCTGATCAGAGATGAAGAAAGTTGTTGCTAGAACATGTCTGTTAGGACAGCAAGGCACGATGCAATAGTCAGGTAGTAAACACGTGAGAAGGATTTCAGTGGGAAATACCCAGCTTTTGATCTTCTTACGAGGTTCAATTTGAAGATGAACCAAGCGTTGCCCGTACCGTGGTTCGGGGTACTGCCATGACCAGTCTGACCCACAAGGCGTGTAACGCGAACCTGGGTCACCATGAGTCCGTTCGAATAGAGGCATCATGAGATCAAGGGATGGTCTGCTCTTTCCGGCCATACCCTATTGGGTTTTGACAATCGGCGCAGATAGAATGCCCACTTTAGTATGATGATTGCGCTGAATCAACAGCACAGACATTGTGCTGCTTCGCCATTCGACGAGCCTCCGTCCTGGAAATATAAACAGCGGTAGATATGCATTCTGGACACGCTGACATGACTGCTCCTCAGATACATGCCTTACMTTAGCAGACCAACGTTTTAGCGTAACCTATCTTTTTGACACATGGATCATGAATATATCTCCAACCAAGACTGTTTGCAAAACAAAAAGCATAGATGACACCGACCGCAGCACGCGATTGTAAGCATCAAGATCAAAATCAATCGGCGACTTGCTGTTGTAATACCAAAAACACCTGGAAGGACCCCGGTATTGAGGCATGCGGAACGACTGCACCCGGCATCAATCATAACCTATAGGCTTCAACCAACTGCTATGGAGGTCTATGGCCTTATTAAGATATACAGTCTTTTTCATCATCGAATGGTGTTGCTGGAAAGACAACTCGAGAAGACGAAAGGGATATCTACGGATTTAAGCATTAAGACCGACGTCACATCATACCGACTTCTCGTTGCGAGAATCGGCTGTCGCGCCCCGAACAGTACCGATTGAAAACCTCTTGTGTCTCCAATTGAGGAGACCTCCCCTCCTCTCTGAATGGTCGTCTGTCTGGCATGAAATCTGTCTTTAGGGTGACAACATATAAACGTAGCCTGCGGCCATCGAACACAAGCAAGGCATTCGGTCGAAGCTTCTCTGCAACGATGGTGCGAAGTGATCCCTCTCGTCCTGCGAAAAGGGTCGCCGATCAAAAGCAGGATGTATGGTGAGTATAGAGCTATTCTATCACATCTTATGTCTCAGAGCATCTGCCAACAGGAGCTTTAGTCTCAAAGCAATGGCTAACACATTCTCAGGACGATTGTCAACGAAGCGGCCACGGCGTCTCCTGTGCAGCCAATTATAAACATGGGTCAAGGGTTCTTGTGAGTATGGAGCACTAAACGTACAAGAGAGGATGAGCAGGCGATTGACAGAATATAGCGGCTACAATCCTCCCCAATTTGTCATCGACGCGGCCAAGGATGCTTTGAATAAGGTCGAATGCAATCAATACTCTCCTACAAAGGTGCGAATGGTCTTCTAGTCCGTAACTGGCATGGGCTAAGGACTTTCTAGGGTCGACCACGATTAAAGAAAGCAATAGCGGATTCCTACTCACCATTCTTTGGCAGAGAAATTAATCCAAACACGGAGGTGACCATCACCACTGGTGCAAATGAAGGCATGCTCAGTGCCTTCATGGCATTCATAGAGCCGGGGGACGAGGTCATCATATTTGAGCCCTTCTTTGACCAGTACGTCCATCTACCAAGTAACCCGTTCTGAAAGCTAACATCATCCAGATACATCTCCAACATCGAAATGCCCGGCGGCACCATCCGCTACGTCCCCCTTCAACCCCCCTCCAATGGTGCCAAACAAAAAACTTCCGCCGCAGACTGGACTCTCGACCTCAAAGCCCTCGAAAACGCCATAACCCCCAAAACCCGCATGATCGTCCTAAACTCCCCCCACAACCCCGTCGGCAAAGTCTTCTCCAAGTCCGAACTCGAAGCCATCGGCACCCTCTGCGTCCAACACAACATCCTCATCCTCTCCGACGAAGTCTACGACCGCCTCTACTACGTCCCCTTCACCCGCATCGGCACCCTCTCCCCCTCAATCGCCGCCCTAACCCTCACCGTCGGCTCCGCGGGCAAAAACTTCTACGCAACAGGCTGGCGCGTCGGCTGGCTCATCGGCCCCGAACACCTCATCAAATACGTCTCCGCCGCCCACACCCGCATCTGCTACTCCAGCGTCTCCCCCCTCCAAGAAGCCGCGGCCGTCGGATTCGAAAACGCCGACAAAGAACATTTCTGGGACGACAGCAAAAAAGAAATGCGAGCCAAAGTGACACGTTTCTGCGCCATCTTCGACGAACTCGGTCTCCCTTATTCCGAACCCGAAGGCGGGTACTTCGTCCTCGCGAATCTCGGAAAGGTGAAATTACCGGAAAACTATGATTTTCCACCACATGTAGCGGAACGGCCGCGGGATTTTAAGATGAGTTGGTTTTTGATTATGGAGTTGGGGGTGGCGGCTATTCCGCCGACGGAGTTTTATACGGAGGGGAATAAGCATTTGGGGGAGGAGTGGTTGCGGTTTGCGGTTTGTAAGAATGATGAGGTGTTGGAGGGGGCGAAGGAGAGGTTGAGGGGGTTGAAGAGGTATATGGTTTTATGATCGAGGGTGGTCATGATGGGAGGGGTTTAGTTATGATGCGATGGATTTACGATGGGGGGAGGGATGGGATGGGAGGCTAAGTGCGGAAAAAGTGGCATATGGGTTGAAGAGGCATTTATGATATGCCATGCATCTATTACGATTGACTCATCATCCTAGACATACCCTCATAGAGCACCTAGATGGCACGCAAAGCAGCTACCTGAGAAGCCTACCCTCTTCGTCCAAGGCTACTGTATCCTCTGCATAACAACAACAAGATTCGAATGATCCATTTTTGCCAGTCAGAGACGTAGGCATATACGGATATCCAACAACTCTCGTTCATAGCGGAGGAACGTAAATTCCACATCATTTGATTTCTCGCTAGTGTTTGCTATACACAATCCCCCCCCTCCGGGTCCAAAACCCACATCTCACACCCCAAAACCACCTCACCGTCTCCTCCTCTTCGCCCTCGGCTCCGGCTCCGTACTAGCTTCATCCACAACCTCCACACTCCCCAACACCACCTCCCCTTCTCCATCTCCCTCTCCCTTCCCCTCTCCCTGCTCCTCACCCTCCCCCTCCCCACCCTCCTCCTCATCCGCACCATCCAACCCAATCCCACTCCCCCTTCTCAACCTCGCCAAAGTACCTTTTCCCACCTCAGCCGCTCTCTCCGCATTCCTCCACTCGCTAACGCGCGGTTCCACAGCCTCATACATCTCCCTCGTATCCTTCACCACACTCACATCTTCTTTCCCTTTCTCAATTTTGAGGGTTAATTCCTCATCTGACGACTCATCTATGATGAAACCCGGGTCTTCAGGGAGTAAGCGCGAGCGGAATGAAGTGCCTATACCCCGGTTGGTAGGGAGGTCGGGATTATACATGATTGCATTCGCGAACATGCGCATCAATTCCTTTTCAAGCTGTGCGGAATTGACGATTCCTTTCGGTGGCACTACGTCCGGGGTTTCGGGGATCCAGACATTATAGGAATTTCCTGCATCGTCGGCATTTTCTGCTACGGCGGCTACTAGAGCTTTGCTACCGGCGTTGATGGCGGTTTTGATGGATTTGAGATCTTGAGGGCGGAATATGAGGTCTTTGTAGTTGGGGGCGTCGCGCTCGGTTAGTGGCCGGCCGAAGATGTTGGCGACTTTGTGGGCCATGATGTCGTTCATGATTGTGGCGGAGGTGCGGGCGAAGTTGCGGGTGCCGAGGACGTAGCCTGGTCGTGAGACGGACGTGGAGGGTTCGGCGGTAGATGGGGACGGTGGGGGGAGGTTAGAGAAATCTTCCCTTTTGCGCTTTGAATTTGTGCGGTTTATGTCAGCCGATTCGAGGCCTCGTATGGTTCCCCGGCGGCGCCGTGTGGACTTTCGGGAGCCTTCGTCTGCCGTGTGAGACGCTATGGATGTATCGTCTTCATGAAGTGAATTCGTCGATGGCTCAGGTTTGATATCACGGTTTGTGGACTTTTGGTAATCCATAGGCAGCGAATCTGTTTGAGAAACGACTGAATGGCTTCGAGTGCGTGCTCGGGTGGAGTCTGCTATCGTCGTGGATGCTACACTGCCTGCTCGGCCTGCACGACCTCTCCTCCATCCACCACGAGGTTGCCCACCGCGAGTCGATCTCGCTCCAGAAGCTTCCATTGGAGAGTCATTTAAAGATGGTTGAGGTTTCCGATTTCGAACGCCTTTAGGGCGTATCTTCGCCACCTCTGGCGATGGAGAAAGCGCCCTATCACTTATGGGACTTATCGTACCCGGCCGAATGGGCGAAGGTTGACGGACGGACCCAGGGGTGACATCTTTCCATTTCGTGGACGATACAGACGTTACGATTGGAGAAGGCTTTGGCGGACGTTGTCTGCCGGTTGCATTTGACAAGGGCGTGTGCTGGTCAGCGTACCTGGGAGGTTGACTACGGGAATAAGCTGTCTGCATGGGAGTTTGTTGATAGTATCCGGGAGCTTGAGGATATCCTGGATACTGAGAATATGGGGGTAACGGTGATTGGTAGTGCGGCCCATTGCCGTAGGGTGAGCCAAGGTTTGGACTTGGTACCGGCTCTTGATAAGCTTGCGCCCCACCATGGTGCGAATTATAGCCCTGACCATATGGTTGGTACGTCCCTTGGTAGGGAGATTGGGTATCATAATATCCATAAGGTCTCTGCTGCATGTAATTCTGAGGGGGTGGAAGCTGGTGTGAATGTTGCTGGACCGGCCTTGGTGAAGGCATTGCGGGACTATTTCTGTATTGTTGGCCTGCAGCATCTGCAAGGGCATCCAAGGGACCCGTTGGAGAACCGGATGCAGAAGACCGAAGCATGCCTTGGATTGGTGGTAAGAATCTTGGTGACCCAGAGGCGCGTTCGGGGCGTGGCAATGTAGCCTGGTTCGAACGAGGACTTGGTAGGGGTGCAGGATGAGGCTGAGACTGATTCAGAGGAGGCAGTCTGCGATTAATATCTGATGTAGGTGATCCCACTGGATATGCATGGGCAAGGTGTTGCGGAGGTGGCAGGAATGGTACACCATTGTCGGCCGACCCAGGCTTCTGAGCACTTTCATGGTCTTTATAAGCCTCCCCTGAGCTGGGTAGCCGAGGAGATTGTGCATAGCCGTTGGGAATAACAACGGCTGTCAGAGACTCCGCGCGTAAACCACGTGGCTGGTCATGCGACGACTCCGGCCTCGTATCCAAACTCGAGCGTGGCTTCGCACCTTCGTCGTCATGGCGCAAGAGTGCCTGTATAGATGGGACTCCTCGAGAATCGGGCCTCGTGGGAGTCTCCTGGTGCTGTGACCGCGATTGCCATTCTTCCCGATCTCTCTCAAGATTCTCCTTCTGTAGCGACCGGTAGTTCCGCTCTTCATCCTCGATAGACTTGATAGCATAGTTTCTATACCGGAAGTATAAACGGTTCACCAGCTGGGGCAACAGGTGCTGGTATTGAAGAGCTTCATCTAGTGTTTCTAAAGGGGGACTGGAGAGCTTTCGCTTTCGCGGATTCTGTTGAGCATCGTTCGATTGGCGGCGAGCTTGGGTCCTCACTTCTTCCTTCAATAGTCGAAGGTATAGTTCCTTGAGGGAGTCCGGGTCAAGACGGTCCAAGGTGTCGCTGTCGCGAAGTAGCTCATTGTTTTTTAAGGATTCAGATATCTTAGCAAAGGAGGGAGGGGAATTTTCGGAGAATGGATAGAGTGTCTGGAAAAGGAGGAGGCTTTGTAGAGGAGTATGGAGTTCTGGAGCCATCATCGTTCATATTTCATTGGGGGAGCTACCGCGCAGGCCAGGCAATGTGATCCACAGAATGATGTCGCAACTCATAGCAGCTCGAACTGGGTGTGACCCGGCTTCTATCGACTCTTAGAGGTTCTTGCAGCTACTTAGTCTATTATAATAGCATCAGCATTTTCAAGTTGGTATAAGAGGAGCAAGAAGCGTAAATATTGGCCTTCAACTTTTTGGCCGTTGACAGCGCAGCAGAGATTGTCGTTCTGCGTGAAGTGGTGTTCTAGGGCTCGCCCTACAAGGCTCACCTAAAGTCGCCCGATGTTTTAAGGTTCTACGGTTCGCCGGAAGCGTCTACGGTCCCCCGGAGCTTCCCCTCGGAAGGAGTTATTAAGGCTCCTGACAGCACCCCACGTAACAGAATCATCATAGGCTCTCTTCTCTTTCCTTTGTTGTGCTCTTACCCATTAAACACCGCTTTCGTTTTCTATCACGTAATATAACTTCCCTTGGTCTCCTCTCTTCTAATTGACACATCTGTCTAAATACTCTCTGCTTCGGAAAGCTCTACATTCCTTAGCAAGCTCCGCAACAATACAGGCAGACCCCCCTACAGCATCATGTCCAATGACGACGGCGACTGGAAACCCAATGGAAGACCGCAATCGTGAGATAACCCTTGTCGAACTTTCTAATGTAAAGCTAAGGGAGCCATAGCACAATGGCTAGGAACTTCTCTGCCTCCTTGAACGATGCATTTGCTATTCATGATAATTCTCTGGATGGACTTCTTCAATCAGTTCAACAGAAGTAAGGAAGCGGACCTGCGTCCAATCAACGTTCTATTAGGAAACCTGTGCTCATAAAATGTCAGGAAGCAGGCAGTCGATTCACAAAATCAGGAGCTCGAAGCCCTTGAGGCCAGATTGCGAGAGACAGAACAACGCCTGAAGGAACGACAATCGAGGAACTCCTCTCCCGCAGGCAAGAGCGGAGGATCTCCTCACAGACGGAAACCTTTAGGTGATGCTTTCAGCGGACAAGAGAATGATCGAGCACAGCCTCCAGCAACAAGTCCACTCGCAACGCGGACTCCTATGACGCAGTCTGTAATGCCCAGTACAATGTCACAATGGCGACCAGATACTCGGGGCTCATCTTCGGGCACGGCGGGAATGACAGGTGATATGTCAGTCGGACAACCAGCTGTGCAGCAAGAAAGCCGATTCGCAGAGTGATTGCACTGGCATGTGGGTAACGCATCTGAGGGCTCGATGCATATCTCTTCTCAACGACCATAACGAAAAGCAATTTTGGAGTCAAACTGGAGCGGGCTGCAACATAATCTGTTAAAGTATACTAGGGTCACAGGGTGAAGGGATCTGCCTATGCAGTCGCACACAAAATGTTAGGGTTTGGTTGGGTGCTCCAATCAAGAGAATGCTGGATCATCTCCTCTATGTCTCATAGATCTTAATTCTGGGATGCTTGCAGGCAAGGTTCGTTACTATGGTACATCCGTTGACAGCATAGAAGGATTGGCTACAAGCCTTCACGCATGACAAGACTGGCAACAATAGGATGTATATTTACACTCTTTCGCCATCCTTCACTAAATTCTGTTTGCCGTATGCCGGGTGAGGCGACCTCGTCCTCGGCTTGCAACTTATTTCTATCGGAAGTGTAACCTCACTCCCGCGTTTCATATTCTCAATAAGAGAATTCTCAATTGCAGACTTCTACAACATCATCTGTTTTTGCTCAATACTATCTATACGACAACTCACTTTTGTTATTTTCACCTTCAATATCTTACTCTTTGATTTCCAAATACCTTACTTCATCACCTCATACATAATTCGCATGATTATTTTGCCTCAAAGAGAGTCAGCTCCATAGTCTTTCATTCTGACTGTTCTTACCTTACATCTTCTGACCTTTTGCATTTCTTCCCCATCTTTAGATGGTTTAACTTACCCAACGCTTATCGGTATGTCCACCACAATGAAGCGCAATTAGCTCCTCAACTCAATTATATGATCAAGTCTGATATCTATCTCTAAGATGACATTCTAGCTAGCAGCATTTTCAGCATCATTCCAAGCATCCTTCTCAGCATCGTCGCAACGCATTAAATCCAAGCATCCTTCAGCATCGTTCGCAACGCATTATCCAGCATCTTATCCAGTATCCTCACCAGTCCGGAAAAGCAAAATGTCATCCATTCGCCAGAACACCTCCTCCTCCACCCTTTCCACCACCTCCACCATTTCCAACAGCTCCAGCAGTTCCTGCACTACCAACACCTCCTCCCCTAACTCAGCTCATGCCACGCCTGAGCCCACGCTCCAATCCCCCAAACCCGCCCACCGCCGCTCTAGCACCTCTAAATCCGCCAAGGAGAAAGACCCAATCATCTCTACCACCGCCAGCTCCTCTCCCTCCCCCCACCATCACCACAACCCCACCCACTCCGACCCCCTCATCCACCCAGTCGCAGCCAAATCCTCAGCAAAACACAACAAAAAGGCTCCTCGTGGCTGCATGGCTCAATTCGACTTTACGTACAGCGGGCTTTACGTCTCAGGATCGCAGTATGGGAGAAAGACTTTGGGCACGGGAACAGGAGCGGGGGGGAGTGGGGAGTGCGGTATCATGTGATGATGAGAGCTGAATTGCCGAATAGGCTTGGACGAATTTTCGAAAGGGGACGGCATTTTGCGGATTCTTCCCTTGGGTTACGTTACGTTACGTTACGTTTTGGTCTTCATCCGATGCGCGCTCTGACATTTCATTCGTTTGATTGTTTTCGTTCTTTTCTGGGTGCCTGGTATTCGCATCACTTTCGTTGGATCTGAAGCATTTCTACTTTCTTACTTCCCGGACTTCATTTTCGTTACCGGACCTCATTGCGTGGGATGTGCTTTTCGAACCGGCTGGCCTATATTCGCCTTAGGACACAACAGCACTATCCTCTTGTGTGAGCGAGGACATGGATATATCAGCAGAAGCTTGGATTTGTCATTCTGACTGGCCTGGCCTATTTGCCTTACTTAGGACACAACAGCACTATCCTGTCTGGGAGAAGACATTCGATACATTACAGGAGGCTTACTCGGCGTTGTGAGCTGCTGTCTTATCTTGCTTAAGCAATTTGGTTTATTGGATCATTCGTTCTTGTTCGTTCTCGTTTCTTAGGCATCGTTCGTGGAGGTCTTTTTTGGAGCTTGGACGGAATGTCTTTGGATGGGAGGCATCTACAGCACATCTTTCTTCATTGCTTACTTACTGATTCACTTATTTCATACCAAGCACAGCATAGCATAGCACTCTTCATTAGCTAGGATGCTGTTTTGGACCAGATTTTCGGAGGAAGGATCTGTGGATGTGGCTATCTACCTTACCGCATATTCTCCACTCGCGATATTACCCTACTTTTCTGCAGATTCGCAAATACCGTTAGCAACAAGCAGTTCTTATTTCATGAATCAGATCAGATGCAAATCCATCCATCCATCCATCCATCATACTCCCCACCATATCCCTCACTTAATTCCCCTTTAAATCAATCCAAATCCACCCCCCCGCCCTACCCCTCCACCTCCTCCACCTTCCCCCCACCAAAAACCCTCCCCACTCCCATCCCCGGTCCCAACCACTCCCCCGGCACCCCGATCCTACACCCATCCTTATCACTAACCCATCGCACATACACCGGATTAGCAGGGGGGATCTCTTCTTCGGGTATTTCGTAGGGGGAGTCGTTATTGTCGCCGTGTTCTTGAGCTGAGATCTCGGCCGCGGAGATTTTGCCGCGGCGTTTGGGAGCTTGTTTTTTGAGGAGGCGGTTTATTGTGTCCATCTATGAGGGGTGGGAAGGGGGGTTAGTGGTGGTGTGAGTGAGGGGAGGGGGGTTTTTGGAATATATGATTGCCCAACGTAGAATGGGGAGTGGAGATGAAAGATAGTGTGTTATGCGTAAGTGTGAGGGAGATATGCAGAAATGTGGAAAATAGCAGAGCAATAGATTCAAGAGAAAGGATACCTTTTCTTCCTCGTTACGCTTTTCACTTAGATTCTTACGTCGTCGAGCCATTTCTGCTCGGCGCATAGCGTGTTCCTCAGCTGTGAGATGCTTCTTTGTTTGAGGTTCTGAGGCATGTTAGTGTAAATGTAACCAGTTGTTGCAAAAGAGGCGAGAACTACATACCCATAGGCAATTGCAAAAAGTCACTTCCCATAACTTGATCTAATCTGCTTCTCTGCCTTTTCGTCATTTTACTCATATCAGGAGTACTGGCTCTACTGCCTGGACTTCGACTGTCATCGTCATCTCGATCCATTTCGTCGACGTCTTCGCCTTCGGCATCTTCTTCGCCTACGTCGCCTTCTTCGTCTTCGGAAAGGTCAGAGAGCTCTTCGTCCTCGTCGTCCATGGACATTTCTTTGGCTTCTACGCTTTTGACTTTGGCGTCTTGAGCTGGTGTGACGGTTACTGTTGGTTTTGATCTTGGGGCTGGACCTTTGACTTTGAGAATTGGTTGTGGCTGGGATGGTAATGGCTGGCCGTCGTCAGCATCGTCGTCCATTTCCACATCTCCGTCAGCGTCAACATCGGGTTCGCCATCGGCATCCTCTTCGTCGTCTTCGTCAGCTTCTTCTTCGTCGCTTTCTTCCGGACCTCCTATCTGCTCATCTTCGTCTTGTTCTTCGTCGTCCTCTTCCTCAGCGTCGTCATCGTCAGCTTCTGCATCCTCATCTTCATCGTCATCTTCCTCCTCGCTCTCGCTTTCTACAACGTACTTCTTGTTGGCACGGCTGGCTCTTGGGCCGCTTACGATTTCACCTCCGGTAAGTGAATCTTTTAAACGAGCTGCTGCATTTCCGCGTGAACTTGGTCTTGTACTTGAAGTCGCTTCTCGTAGTTTACTTGACGGCATCTTCACCGTAAGGCGAAGCGCCTTTTTAGAATCCTCTGGCGAGCTAGTCTCATCGCGCGTAACTTTTACCGTTGAGCCTGAAGCAGCACGCCGTGGACGCGTTGATGCTGGAGCAGCGGCTGGTGCACTAGGACGGGATGTCAGAGACGTGCGAGCACGAAGGGAACGTCGGTCGGGCATTGTAAAGATGTAGCAAATCTATGGGGACGGTAGAGAAAGTATTTCTAGATGCTGTCTTTGGAGGGAGGGCTGTTTCTCATGCAGTATTTTTCAAAGCTATACAGTGCTAATGCGCGCCGGTTCTGGGTGTGATGTGATATACGAGGGCTGTGGCTTGGTGCTATGCGGCCAAGCTTAATAGCTCGGTGGTAGGGAGGAGTGCTCTGCGATGAGGCAAAGAAGGGCGCAGGAACAGACGCAGGGTGACGTTCCCTGGACCGCAGAACATGCAAATTGCTCAAATAAAGTAGGCACAACGAAACAACCCCTCAGAGTGATTGCATGAAGTGGTGAAGTTGTACATACACGTTTGTAGGATCCCGATTGTTACTGCCCGACGTCCTCCCGGTGGTTCCACTCTCGCCATAGCTCTCACTGCGTTGGCGCTTATTGGGCCTGTCTGTCATTCTGCTTCTCTGCTAATTGTTGGCCTCGCTTCCCTCGAAGAATGCACGATAGCGGATAGCGTCCCCGTCCGCTGCACTTTTGACAAAACTAAGGCGTCCGGACCCTGATCTTCAAGGGACTCCCATGTAGGTCTCTTCTTAGCAAGATAGATGAGTGTCTGGGATTATTTGCTGCCATTCTGAATATCAATTTGCGCTTTTGGAAAAGATGTGGTAGAATTACGCTAAATCACTTTCCGTTAGTTTGAAGATCCTCAAGCGACCGAGGTCCTTCCTCCGCAACCTGGTTTGACAGCTCAACTTATCTCACTCTACCTCGTGAACAATAGAAAGGCTTGTGCTTGGAATGGGTGATGCAGAGAAGGCTAAGCCTAAGGGCATACCGTCGTGGCAGCTACAAGAAGATACAGATACAACCGGCGCAGCAGAACAAGCATCATCACAAGAGTCCGAGGAGGGGTCACTGCCTTCAAACCGAGCTACGTTGATTGAGAAAGCCGCCAAGTTCCTCGAAGAAGACGACGTCCGAGACGCACCAATTGAGCGGAAGCAGTACTTTCTAAAATTAAAAGGCTTGATCGATGATGAGATTGAAGACTTGCTTCAAAGGCAGCACACCACTGAAGGAGAGATCGCAGAAGGCTATCAAAAGGAGCAACAACAGGTCTCAGGGTCAATGTCCGCACCAGATCCAGATCCCCCACGGGAACAGTCATCTACGTCTCCAACAAAGGATGTACCTCCAATCATAACGTATCCGGAATTCCTCCTCCATTCTCAAAAGCCACCGCCTCTCATAACGTCCCAGCGGTTACTCACAACACTCTACCTAGCCTCAGGGGCCGCTGCGACCGTCTACGGCACAAACAGATTTCTAATAGAGCCCATGGTGGCGAGTCTGTCTTCAGCACGACATTCTCTCTTCGAAACCGCCTCCTCCAGCCTTTCTACCCTGAACAAGAAGCTCGAAGAAGCCGCTTCCAAGTTCCCAGAACCTTCCTTCAACTCGGGCGACTCAAATCCTGAATCCGAGGAGTCAGACGCTGCCCGTTTCTTCACCCGTTCAGCAGCCACCCAAACCTCACCGGACCTGTCAGGTTCCTCATCCCTAGCCTCCCCTGAGCCATTAGGCCCAGGATCCTCGCCTATTGTACTGCAGGAAGCTGCGCTTTCAAATATACATGATCGGTTGGATGATCTTCGACCTAAGGATCCAGAAGCACCAAATCCCGTAAAAGATAAGCTCGACGCGTTGCAGACATACCTTGAAAGTCTAGCCTACAATCGAAACCAGACAAGGGACATGTGGAATCAGGACCCTGTCGCAAAAGTAAAGACTGAGATTACGAGCTTGAAGGGCTTGCTTCTTAGTGCAAGGAATTTCCCAAGTGGTGTGTCAGTAAGGTGACAGAACCTAATGCTTGTTGTACTTTTACTTTTCATAGCGAAGGCAAGATGGCAGCGTTTATATAAATGTTAATGGCTGTTGGTGGCGTAATGGCATTAGCAGTGGACTCTTCACAAGCCTTATCATAGAATTGATACCCCGAATACATGTTGTTGAGTGTCATATTGCAATAAGAAGTGGAAACAATGTATTTTGGAGGCGAGTTGACAGCCTCGGCCTAATAAAGCTAGCGTAGATAACAGTTTGCTTAAGCGAGCCATGTCGGACCGAAGAAACGCCTAGCTTCCACACCAGCTGTGGAATTCGAGATCTACCGACAACAACTTCAACTCAACGATTCCACGAGACGACGACCGACAACCCTCATATCTTTGACTGGGCTGGTGGATGGCTGTTTAGGAGTAGGTATACCATGTCTTCTCATCGTCCTTGTTATCCTCCGTGCCCCCTGTGTCGTCAGAGAATCTCCGTGCTACAGCACCTTATTGGCGCCGCCAGGCTGTTTAACACCCACACATGCTCTCAATCGCCTTTGGAGGTCCTTCAACTGGATCAATGCCTACGTCACTATACTTTCTCAGCGTTGAACTTAGCTAATCCCCTCAATCTATAGCCATTCTTGAACCACCGCAATCATGGGTATCTCACGAGATTCCCGTCACAAGCGTTCAGCTACTGGCGCAAAGCGTGCATATTACCGCAAGAAGAGGTACAGACATGACCTTCGCCCAGCTTAGAAATCGTCTAATCTCTGCAGAGCATTCGAGAAAGGCCGTCAACCAGCCAACACCCGAATCGGCGCCAAGCGTATCCATCTCGTCCGCACCCGGGGCGGCAACACCAAATACCGTGCCCTCCGTCTTGACTCTGGCAACTTCTCCTGGGGCTCTGAAGGCATAGCCCGGAAAGTTCGTGTCATCTCTGTGTCCTACCATCCCTCGAATAACGAACTTGTCCGCACCAACACTCTCACCAAATCCGCCGTTGTACAGGTCGACGCCGCGCCGTTTCGACAATGGTACGAGGCACATTACGGGGCAGCATTAGGCCGAAGGCGTCAGGCCAAGACCCAGAAAGAGGGTGAAGCTGAGGAAGTCAAGAAGAGTAAGAGTATTGAAAAAAAGCAGGCCGCTAGAATGGCTGCGGGAGGAAAGGTTGAGACTGCGTTGGAGAGGCAATTCGAGGCGGGACGTCTGTATGCTGTTGTTGCCTCGAGGCCTGGGCAGAGTGGACGTGTGGATGGGTATGTGCTTGAGGGGGAGGAGTTGGCTTTCTACCAGCGTGCTATTAGGAAGTAGAGGGTGGCTTGTTAGGTGCTGGATGGCATAATACAAATCGCTTGCTGCTGTACTCTTCCCAACCAAGTCCGATTTGACACCAGGAATAAAGGCTTCTCTGGATTCAATGTGATACAACTAATGCAATGGGTCTCACAGTGCTTGCTCTCGGACTTATAGTGCCTCAGGAAGATCCGCCGCTGCCATATATTATCAACATCTGTGTTATAAACGGCTAACACCAATAAGTCGCTCTACAAACAGCCTTCGCAGCAGCTACACCATCTCCAGGACGCCTTCAGAGTCTAATACACGCTTTATTTCTCAACCCAGATAAGGTCTCATCTATTGGGACTCAAAAAATTCAAGTTAGTGAGTAACCTCAGCATCTACTATTCACAGCCAACATCAGAACACACCCGACCAACCGCATCAACCCCCCAACTCATCCCCCGTCTCGCCCGTCTCCTCCCACACCGGCAAATCCAAATCTACAACCCACGGCGCATTCACCGGCCTATACCCCACATCCATAATACTCGCATTCACAAAAACCGTCTCCTCCCCCCACCTCACTCCCTCCCCCCCTCCCTCACTCAAATCCACATACGCCCCCCTCTCCCTCACAACCCTCTCCCTCTCCCCCACCTCCACCATCCTCACCTCCCCCGTCGTCCAATCCCTCCTCTCAGCGCCCCACCCTTCATGGATATGTCCGAAGCAGTGAAGGCGCGGTTTACATCTCTCGACCGCTTTGAGGAGGTGCGGGCAGCCTACGTGCGCGTTGCTAGGGGAGGCGGTGTCGAGGATGGAGAAGGGGGGGCCGTGCGTTATTAGTATATCGATGGAGGGGTGGGAGGGGATGGGGTTGGTGCCGGTGGGGGGGTTGAAGCGGTCGATGTGGTGGGGATAGGGGAAGGCCCAGTCTTGATATTCGGGCGTGTAGGGGGAGGCGTAGACCTGGGGTGGGGGGGTGCGTTAGCTGGTTGTTTAGATGGCTATGAACATGTGTTTAGAGGGCAGGAGATAAAGCAATGGACGCGGGAAAGCGTCTGGAACTGCTACTTCGGTCTGGCGAAGATATTGTGGAATACTAATGTCCTGCAACAAGCTATCTCCTCAAAAAAACCCAAGATCTTATCTTGCAACCAAATTTTAAAAAGAAAGGAAATACTCGCAAAATTAAAGAAAGAATCTCGCAAAACTTCCACCAAACACCGACACTCACCCTAACCCCCGCCCCATTCCCCACCTCCCACCTCCCCCATCCCTCCTCCAAATACCTCACCCCCCTCCCCCTCGCC
>KE598560.1:1240642-1265380 GCA_000444155.1 Cladonia macilenta KoLRI003786
TAGGGGAGGGAGGGGGGTGGGGTGGAGGGGAAGGGGGGCAAGGCGTGGGTGTCGGAGAGTATGAGGATGCGGGATTTTATGGTTTTTGGGTGGGGCATGGTGGGGTTGGGTTGGGGGCTAGATAAGTTCAGGTGGACGAGATTACTGTGGTGAGTTCTGTGCGTAAGTGCTTCGTGAAGTGAGGGAGATTTGGTGGCTGGAGATTGGAGGTCTGAGATGGCGTTTTTCACTTGCCACTATAAGGGAGCAAAGGCATTCTTAATGTATGTTTGAAAGCTCATAAAAGATCATAGAGAAGCTTAATGTCGAGGCTTGGAAGGAGATATTACTAATATTGCATTGCACCGTGGTATCGATATAGAATTACACTCTGCAGACATATAGGATACGAGACCTCTTCCCGCTGAAACGCTGACGATCAAAATCACTACATTCTCCCATATGTACCACGCCCTGAGAACACCACCGGCCCCTGGTATCTTGTTGTTCTCTAGCCCTTATTAAACCCCCCTATGTACCCCCCCAGAGGTATACCTCGTAGAAATAGACTCAATGTAAAAGATCAGACATATCCAGACACCATTCTCAAGTCGCAAGCAATCACTCCTCAGCCACTCCACCCATCGTCTCTGTTTTTGGTTTGTCCTTCGGCGTCGCTGCTCTGCCAATCCCCAAGGAACTCAACCGTTTCTTCAGCTTTCCGGACCGCCCACTTTGCGACGTTGTAGGTCTATCTGCGCCCTCACTCTCCCCGTGTGGCGCGGTCGTATCCGCTGTAGCTGAGTTGTGTAAAGAGTTATTGCGTCCGTGGCTGAGGTTGAAAGACGAAGACCCATCATCCGACACGGCTGATGGATTAGAAGCTGAGCCATTGACTTTGATTGGGCCTGGTGGTGCAGTCTTCAAGAAGTTGAGACTAAGGCGAGAGAGTGGTCCTGTGCGGC
Organism: Cladonia macilenta KoLRI003786; assembly: GCA_000444155.1. Classification (NCBI taxonomy): domain Eukaryota; kingdom Fungi; phylum Ascomycota; class Lecanoromycetes; order Lecanorales; family Cladoniaceae; genus Cladonia; species Cladonia macilenta. Next base: position 1,241,587 of record KE598560.1, read on the forward strand.
CGTCCGGCGGCTGTCGTGGAGAAACGGGCGAGTCGCCATTGGTAAGCGTCAGCGCTGGAGTAGTGGAAGTTGTCACACCGGCAAAGGAGCGTGATGACGAGTGAAGGAATGAGGGTGGCTCTGACGCTGGCGCTGGATTGGGTGCTAGAATGCTCAATTCAGGGGCAAAGGTTTCGTTCAGATTGTCGGTGAGGAAGGCTCTAGAGTGGACGTGGTCGGGTCGGACGTAGTGGGACAAGCAGTGCTTGAGAACTGAGACGTGTTCAAGAAGCGCAATATGGAGTGCATTTTGAAGTGGCGAAAACGCAGGCTCGTCGGTTTCTTCGTCGTTGTCTTCAGGCATTATTGGGAGGAGCTGGCGGTACTGTGCGACTGATGCTGCTGAGGCCGGGTCGACAGAGGACATGATAGTATCTGTGAGGCTAGGGAACGCTGCCTCGTCACCATTACTGACTCGGCGATCCAATGCAGCTAGTTCGGATGTCTTCCTCGCAGTCCGCTCTAACGCAGTCTGAAGGGGTGATAGACGTATTACCTCCACGTTCACGATTTCGCTTCTTCGTAGAATCGTTGGGAAGCATTCCTTCGTGCTATAGAGTGTTTTCTCGATCCACTGATGATGGACGCCTGATGCCGGAGAATGCCGCTTGGAGGTCACAGCAAAGCGATGTGGTTTCGAAAGTGTCACGAAGTCTCGAGTCGATTGAACTACCTTTGGTTGCTGGTAGATTGGATGTTCAAGATCTCGGTATGCGCTGACAGGTGTGATCTGAAGATATTGTCCTTCTAATTCCTCGGCCTCGCCCTTAGGAACGATTTGAGCGGCTGGGTGAAGCTGCCGCATCCGATCTGTGAACGCTGACTGTCTCTCGGAATGTTCGCCCTCATAGACGAATTCTTTGCCTCTCAAACTTGATGGGAAACCCAGGCCATGATATGTGACCCTAAAGTATCTAGGTGACTGCCAATCACCTTTTGCAACAATCTCATAGATCTTGGCCATAGATCGTTGTGTCCTTGCGAGTTTCGAAAAGTCGTAATGTGTGTGCTCGTACTGGTGGGCGAGCTCCCGGTAGTAGGCCAGAGCACTGTCCCATGCTTCCCCTTCCTCGAGATAATTGATTACCTCAAAATAGAGCTGCTCTTTACGCTCGGAGGAAGACTGCTCGGGGTAATAAGGATCTGAGAGCGCCCGGACTGGGGTTGTCTCCCACGTATACAGATCCGCGTGAAGACACAGAGCTAGTCCTGCTTCGGTCTTGTTGTTAAGCTTGGCTTGAACTTCCGCTAGCTGATGAACATAACGTATGAATATGTCCTCCTTTTGCATGTCTTTGAGGAAATTCATGAGCTGAAGCGTGTTTAAGATTCGCAAGGCCTCTGTGATATCTGGACTGTGCACTGCGGCAAGAAGCTCTAAAAGTTCGTCGATGGTTGTGATCATATCCTTAATGGCCTGCCACATCGGATTGCTTGGGACACGTGCGAGAGACTCGAATAAATCAAGCAGCTCGTTGACGAACATCTTCTGGACCAATGTTTCTCCCATATTCTTTGATTGAAACAACATCTCCAAGCAGTCAACCATCTCCGCTTGAATAACAGATAAGTCCTCGTTGAGTGTCCATTCACTAATGATCATAGCTTGCAATATCCTCACAGCAACATTTCTCAATCCTTCGTGTACACTCAAGCAAAGTTCCACAATCGGTGCGACAAGACTGGGCACATACTGCACTTGAAACCCACCAAGCCGTAATAATCCGTAGCGGGCCTGCTCCTCAGGGTTCGCTTCCCAGCCGATCGCGTCCCAACTTCGTTTTAAAAGGACTGCGCCTTGTTCCCGCACATCTCCAGCAATCTTCCACACAGCTCGTCGCTTCTGCTCGGGGAATGTCTCGAGTGCCAGAACATCTCCCCGGACGAGAGTAAGCAAGGCCAGGAAAAACTTGCTCCATAATTCTGTGCTGAAGTCGTCTGCGTCTTCGGGAGAAGGTACACGTTCGGTTGCCATGAATTCGAAAAGGGTCTCGAGGATTTGGAGTGAGGATTTGTGATGGAAAATGTAGAGACTTAACCAAGATTTGGGGAATGCAGCTCCAGACAGAATTGACATGATGACTTCCAAACCATCGAATAACAGATCCGTGCACTCAGGGCTTGCAGTATCAATATGCCTCCCAAATGGTATGCCTGACAACGTTGCAAGCAGTCCAGCAAGTTCGGTGAGCGCTTCGTCAAAATTTTCAGGGCTAGAGATCGATTTCGAAGGAAAAGGGTAGGTGGATGGGAATAATAGTGAGAGCGTGTCCGTTTTCTTTTCGTTCGGCGTCAGAAGACTACGATAGGATTGAATAGCTTTTTTGAAGTAGCCAAATTCTTCAATCTGTAATTCGCATGCTTGCTTTGATACGATAGAGCAACATAGGCGCACTTGTTCTCGCCACTGCGTTGAGTCCGGATTCGAGCCCCAATAAGGCTCAATCCACCTAGATGTGTAGCTGCAAATTTTCTGCCTGATTTCGGTCTGGGAGAATAGATCGTCATTTGTTAGGTTGAGGATGAGTACTAGCTTATAAAGTATAAGCTTGCCTTGGACCTCTGAGCATGATTCTAGGAAATTTGTTGCAATTTCCAGAATCTCTTCCTCAACAAGCACAGGCCTCAGTTCTGGAAGCCAGGTATGCATGTGTTGAACGACCAATGTTTTGCTCCCAACAAGAATAGGCGAGGCGTCCTTCATCAAGGCTTGAAAAGCATGGAAGATCATTCGTAAGTCGCGTCTGAACGTGGCTTGGGTGTTTGCGCCAATGCCAGCTTCCTTCAGCTCTTGTCTTTTCCGTGCGCAAACAATAAACCTCAGAATATGGCGGCCAACTTTGAATGTGGCACGGACGCGCCTCGACTTATTTGGATCAGCAGGGTTCGATAAGAGTCGAAGATAACTTCGGATCAAGCAAGGAGTTGCGAAGGGATGGTCGAATCTTAATTCCGCATATCTATCCACGAAAGGGCCCAAATTGAATCGGCGGTCATGAACAATGCCTAGAACGGTGACAAGCGCGTTGAATACCGAGTCTTCAAATTCATCTTTACCAGCGTTTTCGAGCAGAATGCCAAATAGAGCGTCGAAAACATCGCTAACGAGCTTGACGATCTCAATCTCCGGTACGAATGCGAAACGTTTCAGGAGATCTAGAACCTGGTCTCCACGTTGCTCTCTCCACCTCAAAATTCCAAGCAGAATAGTATCTTGCGAGAAGTGTGTACTACAAAGCTCAGTCTGGAGTCTTAGCGTCGCGATAGGACCGGTAAGAGTCTCATCCTTAGTATCTCCGTATCGTCCTTTAGAATCCCAGGGGAAGGAAAGGTAGGCACCTCTGCCTTTGTCAGAGCTCGATGTGACTTTGTCGTATAGATACAGAAGCGGAGCGTGAGTCCCATTCTTTACGAAAGCCTCATCTGTCCAAAGGGGCATCCAACAAAGGGCGAAGGGAAAGCCAGGAGCATCAGCAATGCTCATGATAAGGTGCGCCTCAGGGACATCAGCGGTGGGTATTGCCAGTTTGATCATTTGATTCCAAGCCTCACCACGCTCAACAGCCGACGTACGCCAAGCCGTTTGACCGGGGCTGTTAGAGCCTGGGAAGATGCAACCCTCTATACGCTCGCCAGTTTTCTTCCTGACTTCGAGAGTGAGCTGGACGTTCTTCAATTCTAAGTTTGTCGATAAAAGAACCGTCGCCTGTTGTGGATGTGACAGCAGGGTCTGTGGAGGTAAGACGACTTCAGATATCGTGATGTAAATATCTGATCTGGCTTTCATCGGGGCGCCAGGGAAGTCTATCTTTGGGGTTGACAGGATATTTTGCAGCAGGGTTGGCGTTTTGAGAATGAGATCATTTGCATCAGGGCTGGCGAAAGCTTGCAGTCCGACACGGATGCGATCTAAGGATTTGGCCTTGACGTAGCCATTGCTTCGACTCTTCACAAGGTCACGGACAAGTTCGTCCCAGTCTTCCATCGAATTCTGGTTCTCAACATTCGTCACAGCTGGACTCCAGATTGATACTTGGCGATCACCAGCGGCCTCGTGTTCGAAGAGATGCTTGATGTTGAGCACGCCGACGCCAACATTCCTTTTCACATATGAAGTCCCTTGCTGTGTGTTAGGTCGACTGCTGTCTTGGGTCACAGGTCGTGTCCCACCCATCGTAGTAGTTCCGAAACCTGCGGTAGACTGCGCTTGGGGCACAGAGTGTTCTTGCTGGTTCCGGTTGCGAACACTGCCGAGCTTCTGCGCCCACATCATGCTTTGTCTACCTCCTTTCGTCGATTTGGTACTTCTGTAACTGCTTGTGGTTGGCCTGTTTAACGACCCATTCTCGTCAACCTGGCTTGGTTTCAGCGAGCCGTTGATGGCAGGTCTCTGAATCGGTTGACTCGCTTGAACCTTGAGCACAACATATAGATCCTGCCCTGGTCTTGATGCATCTCCAATATCATTTGCGGTCAAGTCCGTAAATAGAGTTCGGAATCTACCCACAGAAGCTGATTGCTCAAAGTCTTCTTGTGCGGGAAGTTCAATCACAAAGGATTCTGTGATCGCTTTGGGTGATTCTCCTGGACTTCTAGAGCATAGATATATGCTTAGCGTGGGGGTGATCAAGCTACTGTTGTTGAAAGCTTTTACATCGACTAGAAGATGATAGAGATTGATCGGGTCATGCTGGAACACAGGCGGTCTATCAAGTAGACTCATCGTGGCTTGAAGCTTGGTCAACTCAATCGCTGAATCATCTCCCGTTAGAAGTCGGCCATGCTGTTTCGGGTCTCGAACAATGACATCCTTGCTGAGCATTTTGTTGCCCCCCACCAGATTCCAGACTATTTCCTCCCGCAATGCCGTAAGCTCTTGTGCTGTGAGAACGCCATGTAGAAGTTGCCTTCGAGCGAGGTCTAAGCGATTCACCAGGTCCGATACTTTTTCTAGGACAGTGTAGCGGCGATTGAGGAGTAGCTCGTGCAAGTTCTTGGAGTGCCACTCCCTGAGGCAGGAGGCGACCTCATCCACCAAAGGTTCGGAATTTGAAGTTGGGGTTTCATCGCCAATCTTCAACATGGGTACAGGAGCCTGCGGTCGCTTCATATTGGGGTCACGTGGGCCTTCAGAGGTCGGTGTATATGGGCTAGGTGATGATCTTGCTTGAGAGCTTGTGATTGATCGATGTGATAGCTTCCTCGCCAGACCGTGTCCATTGACATGATTTGATGTTCGAGACGAGGTCCGAGTGGGCCGCTTGGTATTCATCGACGTCCTCGATGTCTCACCATTCATGGTAGCGCCTTTCGGTCCTACCGAGCTGTTGCTTGTCACCCGGCGTAAACTACTTTTGTGGGCTTCAGAGCTGGACCGCCCATGCGACTCGCTGTTGGTTTGACCGAACCTTGGACTATCACCGTTGGTGTGCAAGCTCTGCGCATTGCCGTCCACCCCTCCATCACCGAGAACTTCTCGGACCTCCACGCAACATCTTGGAAAGATACCGGAGAATACCCTCGCTTCCAGTGTCTGCCCTTTCACACTGGTCAATCCTGCAAGCAGAGATGGCGGTGCAACGAGGTAACCGCGGAACCATGCGCCATCTTGACCTCCTTGCTCTATTATATATAGCTCATCGCCTATCTCGAGGGGTAGATCTGCTGGCGATGAAGCGGTGAAGGGATACGTGGCAACTGCAAAGGCGATTCGAGGCAGAGGTCGCCATGGCATTTCGACTGGTTATACTTCCTCCACTCCAGGGTGAATTGGGGCCCTTGCTAATATAACTGGCAGAAGAATTTCGGGCAACCTCGTAGCGGTGAGCTTGGGCATCAAGGCCTTGAGTCTTCTTCCCTGTTGTTGAACGTGGCGTGTCCAATCCGCCCTGCTGTGATATGCAAGAGGCCGCAAAGCTCGGAGCGATTAGCAAGGGATTGAGTCTTCGAGGCCCGAGGCTTGTGAGTCGGGGGATTAGACTATAATAAGGGAAGAGAACGAACACCAGCAACTCCAGCAAAACTGACCCATGTGTGTGTGTTAAAGAGAAGACCGGCAATATGCAATTGTCTCAAAATCTTGGAGTACGCGCTCCATCAAACACTTTTTTAGCTTGACAGACAGGGGTTTGACGCTAATGTTAGCGGCCCATGCTTAAACCCGAGATTACCTCCATCTTTACTGGGCAAGAGCGTCTTTGTGAACATAGGTATTCTCCTATTCGTCCTATCCTGCTTTGATTATGCTCCAACGAGTATGGGAGTAGACATTAAGGAATGTATGAAAGAGGCCAAAGCCTGTCTGCGTACTTACCGCAAAAATTGGAAAACAGGCAGTGGGCTCATGAAGAACAACGCCCTTTAAAAACAACTCTTTCTCTACTACAGCTTGAGGCATGTACTACTTATCAAAAATATGGCTACTCTCTTATCGAATTTGAATTCATCAAAGGAACACTTTGTGCAAGGTTCTATGGTCCCGTTAACTCGACAAGGTTCATGGGCAAACACGAGTCGCGGCCATTGGTTGGCAAGTGCTGCACAATGGACAAGGTGTATTTTTCTAATGTTGTTGCCATTGAGGTCACCGAGCCGTATTCTTGTATGGTCGAAGACGGACGTCCTAGGCGGTAAATGCTCTGACCACCCTCTAGATTGGAAAGTAGATGCAGCAGCAAACTACAACACTGGAACAGACGGCAGGAACTAAATTAGCCTACAAATTGTCAACGCAATAACGACCCTTGGAAGGAGCCTACAGCAGACGAAATAGATTTGCTCTTGGGGCCCCCTCAGATCCTTCGGCATGTCGTGATAGTCGATAGTGAAGCATCTCTACGACCCTCCCAATACGGGCCGAGGTTGCATATGCAGTTACACCGCCTCAGGACGTGGCATTGAACCCGTAAGTCATTCGGAAATTGCAAGGCACGTGACTCCTGGTCGTTGCCCATTCACTTTATGCAACAAACAGGTTATGACTTGGTAGGGACACCGTTCTCTCTCTTACTCTTTATCTCGTATACAAAAACGCCATCTTTATTAGCGAAAGAGCACCATCTAACCAAAAGAACCTGAGAGCCTCGTCATCCCAGAATCCACAGTCCCTTCTCGGCATGATGATTCCCAAAACGGTTCTTATCACGGGCTGTAGTGCTGGAGGCATCGGTTCTGCACTGGTTGAAGCTTTCCAAAAGCGTGGAATGCACATCTATGCCACAGCTCGCGATCTATCCAAGATGTCACATCTACAAGCGCTTTCGCATGTCACACTGCTCAAGCTGGACCCTACCTCAGAGCCTAGTGTCCAAACTGCTGTCGAAGATGTTAAACGGTGGACCGGAGGAACACTTGACTATCTAGTAAACAACGCCGGTCAGACAATCATAATGCCAACCTTGGATTTCGATATAGACACGGCCAAGAGCATGTATGAAATCAATGTCTGGGGCATGATCCGCGTCACGCAGGCATTCAGACCGCTCGTCATCGCTGCCAAAGGCACCATAATTAATATAAGCTCCATTGCTCCTTGCGTCCATACTCCTTGGATGGGTGAGCTTTGCTTCAAATCCTTTCAAGACAGACATATCACTGACAACCAAAAAGGTGTTTACACAGGATCAAAAGCAGCTGTAATAGCCATCACAGACACGCTTCGCTTGGAACTAGCACCCTTCGGTGTCAAAGTTGTAACAGTCGTCACCGGCGCTGTCAACACAAACGCCCTCTCCACGGGCGCTAACTTCGAACTCCCAGTCAACTCGATATACAAGAGCATCGAGAAGGAGATTGCAGCTCGGGCAAGGGGCGAAGATGGAACGCCTCGTATGGAACCTTCGGTGTATGCTGAGAAAGTAGTAGCGGATATCCTCCAAGGAGCTAATTGGCAGATCTGGAGAGGCGGTTATGCTTCGATAGTCCGCTTTACGTCAAATTGGTTCCCAGCATCGATTTCTGTTAGTTTATCCCATAGATTTTGTTCAAGGCATTACTGACCTAGTGTTTGCTTAGGATTTTATGTCGGCTCGAGGAACGGGATTGGATGTCATCAAAGTCTAGACGCTGGAGGATTGTCATGTGGCTTCGAACGCAGAATGGAAATTGATATTGTAGCGATCCTCTCGAGAACAGGAATCGAAGTCACTGTTCTCAACTTGATTCACTATGGCTTCCAAGACAATATCAATATTCATACATATTAAAGTCTAGCGTGGCAATAAACCATACACCTCCGAATTGACCGGAGCGATGCAATTTAGAATGCAAATTCTCCAATTAGTATCATTCCCCACCGAAAAGCGCTGCAAGCCGTCAGCCCTACCAAGAGTCCTCATTGACCCTTCAGGCTTCAAACTCTTTGATCCTAAATAGGCTAATCAATTTCCGATTTTCACCCAGTGTAATAATCACGATAATATTATCTTCCTCTCAATCCCAGGTTATATAAACATGAATATCACGCGCGTCATACTCGAGTCACATCTACTTGAGCCTTACGTTATATCCGTGGCGCTTTAGTGCCAAGTGCTGCGCAATAGCCTTGAGATATGTATCTCTTTATGAATAATGTGATTCGTGGACACGTTTCTGTATCATTTAATTGATTCAGGTGAACCTGTGGTTCAGGTGAAACAGGTTCAACATATACGATTCATGGAGAAATATCTACGGAAACTTTGGTCATTGATTTCTCCAGATCATTCATTACCCCATTATGACCTCATCGCTATATTTCTGTCGTAATATTGAGTGTATAAGAACCAGAGCGTACCTATGTTTTATGCATAATGGAAGAAGTCTTTTGAAAATGTACTGTTGAGGGTAATATCTTGATTTGAACGTATTATAACTTATGATGTGTACCTCCAGTGCTTAGACCAACTACCCAAATTCCCGCTTTCATATGTGAACTGGCCTGGTATTGACCTACTCTTACATCGTCTAACCTTGCATGTTGGATGACACTCTCATTGCATTATCGAGGCTTCGACTCAAGCTTAGGTTCGGAATCCAGTAATATGGGCTCGGGGGATATCAGGTAGGTTGCTCATGGGGAGCTCGTCTTCGTTCGCTTCGTATCCCCGAGATGACACTTGCACCGATCGCCAGGGGCTAAAGCTGAATTTGTGCTTCAAAGAGCGCCTCTCTTGATGGCACCATTGCATCCTTGCCCCAAGCGGCTGGATACCTCGGTCGTGGTTTCTGTGACTACGAAACACAAAGAAGGCGCGGAAGGAAGCAACGGACGTCAGCACTATCCCAACTTCCGCTGAAAGTATAAGCCAGTAGGTCTCCCAGATCACATCAAAATTTCCCCTGTATTGCAAACCAGAAACTCGAGTAATTGTCAGGACAATCAGTAGCACTGTGAGACAAAGAGATAAGGTAAGAGCAAGTTTTTGCGTCCACTTGATTCGGACCTTCCAGATAAGGCGCACAGGGATATATAGGACTGGTAATGACTTAGCCGTGACACTTTCGTAAGTGTCAATGCACACTCACCCAAAAAGTCTCCAACAAGATCCAGAGTCATTTGTATTGCTGCATAGACCACAATCTTTTTTGTAGCGGTCACCGAAGCGCATTGCACTGGGCCATGATGTTAACATTTGTCGATACTGGGTTGTGATTCGACTTACAGCTCCCGATCGCGGAAAAGTGAGGGCACACTATAAAGTATATCGACATGCCGTACCCCAGGAATCCGATATCGAAGAACACAACAATCCACCACTATGTCACCAAAGACTTGATACCTTGTATCAACCTTCGGAAAAGAACAAGAAAGCTAAATTTGACAGCCATGATTGCGAACCAGCAAAGGGTATCCACGGCAGTGATCCATTTATGAAACGCAATGAGATCCTGGAGAAGATCTGCGGGAAGTTCTATATCCGGAAGTTTCGTAATTAATGCTTCCACCAGATACATTTCGTCGATAGTGAGAGAATACATTAGGCTCAGCGCTATTGTCAAGCAGCAAATCGCAAAAATCAAGAAACCATCGTCGATCCAGTGCTTTTGTCGTAGATGCAAGCGAATATAAAAGCGCACTGCCGTAGTCAACAAGCAAAAGGCGTACAGAACAGCAGTAGAGACCTGTAATGACCATGAGCTGAGTCTTCGCAAACGACATGAGAATACTTACAACAAATGCCTGTTTATGAATGCGACCCGCATTGTCATTCGGTGACGACATTGTGGTGAAGCTCAATTGTAGTCTGCCAGATAAGACAAGTTGGGAAGATCTGATTCACACACAGACAATAACAAGGACCAGATCTCTTGCCAGCAGGCAAAGGGAGTGGAAGGGTAATGCCACTGCTCAAGAAATACCCTTCCTGTGAAGTAGAGCGCCATAATTATCAAGCCCAGCCTCAGAACTGCAGCTATGACGACGATCTTAAATTCCAAAATCCAAACTTCGCCGCTGTGATTCTACCCTGTCCCCGTAGGCAGATGTTCGCCACCAAGGTCTCCTACGTGTACGCATCTGGCCATGGGCTCGCCTATAGCCCTAGCAGGTGCTGCATCATGTGTGACTACGCCGCCCAAGTAAATTGGAGACTGCACATAAGCCCCACAAGCCAGCAAGCAATAGCGATATTCCACAGGGTATTACCCGGATCGCGAAAGCAGAAAGCCGTTGCGAATTGCATCGAGGGATTGGGGGACTCGGATGTTCACAGCATTGCCCAACAAGTAAACTCGATTGATCCCATAAGGCTGCAGTGACCAAAAATTCCTTCCAAGCTCCTCTTGCGAGGACAACGTTGACTCAATCCTTGCAAACACCAAGACAGATCTCAGTTCCTTCGCCTTAAAACCAGCAAAGGATCGATCACATTTATATGCGCAGACCGTTCATTGCATACCAGGACGGAGATGGCTGCATCGAGGGACTGAAGGGCGTTACTGTGAGCTGCTGCGTATGTCTTCTGCCTCATAGGTACCTTAGGCTCTCAAACGAGGGCGTCACATCAATGATTCAATTCGAATGGGTCTAGGCCTTCACCTACAACGGTACTCACGGATAAGATCACGGATAAGAGTGAGCTGAAGGCACAGAGAGGTTCGTCAAGCCGCACCTGCATATTCTGACGTACCTGTGAATGCAGCTTCCGGTTCGAATCCGATAGGCCCGCAACGACGGTGGAGTATCTGGACAGATACTCAGGTTCCGGTCCAGGCCAAAAGGCTGCACGTACTTACTATTACCGCTCGTCTACCGTGGTGGGCACCGATAACTGAAGACTGCGCCGCACAATCGAAGTCCATTATCGAGACTTATGGAGGCAACCTGAGCTTCGACGAAGACCGGGACTCCCTCTTTGGCAGGAGATCAGAGTCTTCTTGCTTCTGTTCTGTCATCATGACATCGCTATTTTCCCTTTTGCAGGGCTATGAAGTAATCACCACCATGATAGCCTTGCCATCATAGAGGACAGAACAACTCCAAAGCTGGGAGAGATTGTCAATCAAGCGCTTCGTATGGCATGAACAGATTCGAGAGTCAGTCGTTCTTGCGCTTAGTGCTGAAAGCATGGCAGTGGTGGGTTTACTAAGCAAGAATTCGATGAACAAGACGTTCCTGCCAGATCGATGCGCTAATCGCGGACTTAAGTGAGCTAAATTCCGCGACTAGCAAACTCAGAATTCGACGCGTGAGCTCTCAATTGCCAAACCACTTCCGTGCGGACCAGTCGATATGGTGAGCTGCCCAATATGCAGCAAGCCCGTGAAGGAGACGAACATAAATTCCCACATTGACTCCGGCTGCGAAGCCTTCATCGATGACGGCGCAGAAAGCAATTCTCCGCAAGTCGCGAGTTTCTTCCGAACCCCGGCTTCGAGCAAGAAGGCTCCTACAGCACCACCAACGACCAAGATTAAAAGCGAGAAGCAACGGCCTAATAACAGTGCTAATACCACCAATAGCGTCTCCACGACTGAGAGCAGCAATGCCCTTGCGAATCCTGTTAATAACAAACGCCCCTCTCCTGATCAGTCCTTCGAAGACAACTCAACATCACACCCGGCAGAACCTGCATCAAAACGCCCTAAAACCACAGCCATACAACGCGCCCAACCCCTTGCCGAACGCATGCGGCCTTGCACTCTCGATGACGTGCAAGGTCAAGACCTCGTCGGTCCCAATGGCGTCCTACGCGGCCTAATTGAAAGAGATCGCGTACCCTCTATGATACTCTGGGGTGGTGCAGGCACCGGCAAAACAACTATCGCGCGCGTGATAGCGCATATGGTTGGCAGTCGGTTCGTGGAGATCAACAGCACCAGCTCTGGTGTAGCAGAGTGTAAGAAGTTGTTTGCTGAAGCGAAGAGTGAGTTGAGCTTAACGGGACGGAAGACGATCATATTCTGTGATGAGATCCATCGCTTTAGCAAGAGCCAGCAAGATGTGTTCCTGGGCCCTGTGGAAGCTGGCACGGTTACGTTGATTGGGGCAACGACGGAAAATCCAAGCTTTAAAGTGCAGAATGCGCTGTTGAGTCGATGTAGGACGTTTACGCTTGCAAAGCTCACCACGGAGGACGTGACGGCTATTTTGAAGAGGGCGCTAGAGGTTGAAGGCCCGAGTTATCAACCGAGTGAGTTGGTGGATGATGAGTTGATACGGTATCTGGCTGCGTTTGGGGAGGGTGATGCGAGGACGGCGTTGAACCTGTTGGAGCTGGCAATGGATTTCTCAAAGAGGCCAGGAGCGACAAAAGAAAATATTAAGGCCGCCTTGACGCAAACGCTCGTTTATGACAGGGCTGGCGATCAGCATTACGATACCATCTCAGCCTTCCATAAATCCGTTCGTGGTTCCGACCCTCATGCTGCACTTTACTATCTCGCAAGGATGCTGCAGTCTGGCGAAGACGCATTGTATATTGCGCGGAGGATGGTGGTCATTGCCAGTGAGGATATTGGACTTGCAGACAACAGTATGCTTACCCTAGCCACTTCAGCATATACCGCTGCCGAGAAGATTGGTATGCCCGAAGCACGAATCAACCTCGCTCATTGCGCTGTCGCCCTTGCGCTGAGCAAGAAGAGCACGAGAGCTTATAGGGGGCTGGGCAATGCCATGGCAGCCTTGAAAGAACCTGGAGTCGCCGGTATTCCCGTACCAGTCCACTTGCGGAACGCCCCCACCAGACTAATGAAAGAGATGGAATACGGAAAGGAGTATAAGTATAACCCTAATTATAAGGACGGAAAAGTAAAGCAGGAGTATTTACCAAATGAGTTGAAAGGAACCATGTTCTTAGGAGACATAGACCTGGGGACTGAAGTAGACGAGGAACTTAATGGCTGGGGATGAAATCTAACCCAGAGCGAGATTTAAACGCTTAACAGCCCGATCTAAGAGACCATCGGTGGTTCAAGTGACGTTGTTCCAGATACCCGAACATGCGACAGGAAGGCAAATTAAGACATGATGCGACAATAAAGCATGCAGAGGCGCCATAAAATGATCTTGAGAGTCTTTTGAAGAAAGGAACCTTTCCAGCCGGAACAACAATTGAACAACGATCGGCCAAAGGAAGACCCCCCCCTCCCAAAGGAGCAAGATGTTTGTTCCTGCGATATCCACATTACTCTGGGTCTTAGTGTACAGCTGGCCTGCTGAAGTCATCTCCAATCCCCTGAACGTTGCTACTTCTCCAGCGGGCTTGCAAATACTTGAGGCCCCTCAAGTCGCCAATGTCACCAGCTACCCAGAGTTGCTTATCACCCAAGCCGTAAATCATTCGAGGAGAACCGAGGTCTTTCCGATCCCTGGTAGCAACTACAAGGTCACGCTCACGAGTCCCACAACCGAAAGAACAATCGCAGTCGACGCCCTCCAAGATCTCCTTCGAAGAGTGATCAACGCGTGCCAAGTACAGATCGCAGGTGGTCGAGCTAGCACTGTGCCCTATGCTTTGAGGCTAATAGGTCCCGCTCCTGATAACCTCAGGTTCATTTGGTCTAATCCTGATGTTAACCCAAGGGGCTCTTTCATACAATTGGTACATATCTTCAGGTTTCTCCTGTTCATCAGCACCACCGATCATATTCCATGGACAAATCCATGGTGCGGCCAAGCGTTTTTCTATGTAGTTCATTGGGCAGCGGACCCTGACAACCCCGAAATGATAGGCAAAGGCAGAGTTGGCATGTAGACTCCTGGCCGATGAGGGGCAGGCCTCCAATTTTCTAATTAGATAGCCTAAGCCGCTAAGGGGTTCGTTCCTTCGAATAGTGAACTCAAGCAGTCCATTTGTTGGCTCAACCTTTTGCAGTGACAGATGTTTCGCTACGCAGCTGCACGTACGTGCTCGCAGGCAACAGGCCTTGTGCTGTTTCTGAGCATCGATCTAACTTTTCGCGGTGATCATCGCTGCTATATCGCCTTCCTTTGTCCTGCCTAGGCCATCCTTAGCGTAGAAGTCCATAGGGTAGACACCATCATTGCCCTTCTGCCACTCTTCTCTGGCACCCAAGGCAACTAGAGCTTCATACGGTGTTAGTAAGGGCTTTGGGAAAGCATAACCCCAATCAATGCTTAACCTCGGACATGCGATTTGCACCCAGCAGTCGATGTCTCCCATCAGCGCCAATTTGCCAGGGAAAATCTCGCTTAACAAGAGATTGATGAAGGGGATTCCTCGTTCATTCAGAGTGTTCTCTATCATTGTCATCGTATGGGGATTGCCTTGGCGTCCTAAAGCACCAAGTATAAGACCCCATTTCTTAGCTTTCTTCGCAGACTCAATCGCCTGACGCCGGAGATCGTACATTTCCTCATGTTCGTACGTTTCCCGAGTCAGCTTCCGCGAATACGGGTCGTAGCGATACGCTGGTAAAGAGGGATTGTGAATCATAGCGGACTCCAAATGGAAACGGCCATCACCAAGGTAAACAATCAAATCGGCTTGGTCTTTGGAAAGTCGAGGCGAAGTACAACCTAGGATCTCGCCTTTGCTGAGTGGCATGATTTGTGGGATCAAGACCTTGAAACCGGCACGCTCGAGAACAGGTTTAATGGTGTGAAGAGTAGCATTGAACTGGATCGTTCCGACCATTGCTATGGTCTTGCCGGGTTGGAAATTCCGCTCTAGTGTTGCCAAGACATGAGTTGTGTCGATGCTTATATCGACGAAGACATAGAGGGTTTTGATCTTTGTGACATCCACAGGTATCAGGCAGCTGTGTGCATAGTGGACAAGCAGGTCACAGCAAAGAGCCCGAGCGGTATAGTCATCTATGCAGCAAGCCCCGTAGGTGACGTCTCCCATGATAAGGGTCTCAGAGCCCGGGCAGAAGCGCGTCAGGATGTCTGAAATAGTGGTGGCGAAGAGGAGCAGACCCTCCGGAAATTGGAGGGCTATCTTTTTAGAGTCTGATGTACGTATTCTGTGTATGGTTTTGTGAATCTCGAAGGAGTAATTTGGAGGAAGAAGAGCGATGGCATCGTTAATCTCGGGATCCTGGAGGATCTCTGCAGGTACCTGGTTCAACGCTCGAGCTGTTTTTCTTGGTTGTGCAACTGAATATATTGTTAGCTATTGGTATATTGATCATGATCCTGCAAACCTTGTATTGCCCCACTGTCCTCGATAGTTCCGTTTGAGCCACCATTCTTTTCTGCTTTCTCAGCCGCTGCTTTCCTTCCAATGAACCTTTTCTTGGGCTGTTTGTGTGCATCAGACTTAGATGATAATAGTTCAGCATTAACGGCTTCACCAAGGTCTGTTTGGGCCCTATCGGTCTCCATTATGACGAGGATGGTGTAGAACTTTTTGACCTGCACCGGGCATGAAACATGTGGGCCGTGGCAAGGCCGGGTAGTAAGCGTGAAGCCATTAATAAAAGCGGAAGCTTTCCGTTGTTTTCCCCGCAAGGTCCTCCGCGTTGTGACGACGTTCGCAACCTCATCTTCAATCTCGCAGTATGATGTAAGAATGTCTTACCGCCGTCCTATACTCAGCAATGTAAAACGACTCGCAGTTCAATATGGTCGCCGGGCCTTCGCTAGTAACCCTCCGAGAAGAGCTGATGAGGTGCGGATAGTGGAGGTTGGGCCCAGGGATGGTTTGCAGAACGAGAAGACAGCGATTGGACTCGAGACTAAGCTTGAGCTGATACGACGATTGTCCCAAACTGGTGTACGAAACATCGAAGCGGGTTCGTTTGTAGCGCCGAAATGGGTACCCCAAGTATGCCGCACACCTCTACATGCAATCATACAAGGTCAAGCTTGCCATAGGTGAATGACACCAACGTACTAATTCCTCAATCCTTAACAGATGGCAAACTCGTCAGAAATAGCGAACAGCCTTCTCCGGCACCCGCCTCCAGCCCCAGCTGCGATGGCATACAACTTCCTGGTACCCAACCTCAAAGGGATGCAGAATTTTATCAAAGCGGCCGAGGCCAGCAATTCAGCGGACGATACAGCTCCCATTACGTCACCTGAAGATCCGAACACCCCAATCACACCACCCCCATCACCACCGCCAGGGAAAGGTGAAACGGGAGAACAAGCGCCAATAACCTCCACGGAAGACCCGAATGAGATGCCGTCAAGCACTTCCGGAATAGATGATCCAGCACCGCCTGGAAATTCCTCGGCAGCGTCCAACTGGATGGAGATTTCTCTCTTTACGGCTGCGACAGAGGCATTTTCCAGGGCAAACACAAATTGCTCCATCGCTGAATCGCTCGAGCGCTGTAAGCCTATAGTGGATCTTGGCAAATCACTTGGAATTCGCGTTCGAGGATACGTATCAGTCGCACTCGGCTGTCCTTACGAGGGCCCAAACGTTTCTCCTCAGAAAGTGGCAGAGATTGCCAGAGCGCTGCTGGAAATGGGCGTAGACGAGGTCTCGGTAGCTGACACAACTGGCATGGGCACAATGCCCAAGACTCAGGAGCTTCTGAAAGCTTTGACTGCAGCTGGTATAGAGCCGTATGATTTGGCAATGCATTTCCATGATACATACGGACAGGCTCTCTGTAATACTATGGTGTGTCTAGAAAATGACATCAGAACCTTCGACAGCAGCGTTGGCGGTCTTGGCGGGTGTCCTTATTCCAAAGGAGCAACTGGAAACGTTGCTACAGAAGACCTTCTTCATTGCCTGCACAGCCTCGGGATACAGACTGGAATAGATGTGGGAAAGATGGCGGAAATTGGAGCCTGGATATCAAACGAGCTAGGTAGACCCAATGATAGCCGAGCGGGGAAAGCTATATTGGCCAGATACGAAGATTCCAAGTGAGGCGAATTTTCCGCCATTGATTAGGATCTTTAGTCGGAGACCTTGGGGAGACCCCACATCTCCCCACAGCTTAGCCAACTGCCTGCCTAAATGGATTGGGCCGCCGAGAAGTTGTACCCTACATTGGCGTATGACCAAGGTGCAAGACAGCTGGCTCGAGGGTCAAAATTCCAAAATTGGAGCAACCGGCCCCAGTGGACGCCAAATAATAGATAGTGGACCTCTAGCTCGCAATAAATAGCGAATCGACTCCTGCGACTTCGTTTTCGCAACCCTGCGCTGTTGTCTCCTCAGTCTTTTGCGGTATCAACAACGATGAATCGTCCTAGCTTTTTTGGTGCCTGCGACAGGGGGTCCCAATCATTAGCCTGTTCATCCCGTGCTGCATCTGGCACATCCCTCCTCCGTCTGATTCGTCCCCTCTTGCCTACGACCTCTTCTTTGTCAAATTCCTCCCGCAAAGTGGTCACCGTGATCTCGTTCTCTTTCTCGGCATCTTCGGTCTCATCTCGGATACTTTGTAGTGGCTCAACGCCTTCCGTATCTACCTCCTGTATTGCTCGTACGAACTTAAGCTGCGATTGTAGGTCCTTGATCATTCTGGCTTCTTGGTCTTCGGACTCGGGTAAAGGTAGTGCAGAGAGGCGGAGGAGATGGTGTAATTGCTTTTTGGTAACAGCAGGCGCAGGAGCTGATCCTTCGGATTCGAACAATGATTTGACGGACCATGAAGGTTCTTTTAACATTGCCTCGAAGTCGTCAGAGGCTTGAGACGTTGAGGAAAGCGGTCGACAACTAGCTCGTGTCCTGGGTAGCGCTGACCATAGCTGTCTGAATGGGACAGTTCCGACCCATGTACACCTTTGCTTCATTGTAGCGCTCTGTACGCGAGCTGTTGATGGGGATTGTTTGCTCGAGACCAAGCAAGAACCGCGCTAATTGAACTAGCGCGGACCCTTAGATGTACGTCAGATGTGCATTAACCAGGCGACATTAATGCAAGCAGCTAGAACACATTGCACAGGACAAGCTGTCTTTGGCATTTTCTGAGTGATATAGCTATTCTGCGCCGTCATCATACGCCTGAATACCCACTTTCAAGATGGCACAAGATCCTCGAGCGCTACTGCAGAAGGTCTGTCCTCTATTTACTGGCCGAATCTGGACTCGTACCTGACAGCTTCTATAGGCAGATAAAGCAGCCCAGGGTGCCGGCGGGGGCTTCTCATTGTTTGGAGGCAAAACAGAAAAGTACGAGAATGCAGCGGATCTTTACGTACACTTAACATGCCTTCCAACAAACCGAACCCGAAGCTGACACTTATTCCGCAGAGTCAAGCAGCAAATGCCTTTCGAATGCAGAAGCAAGGTGCGCTCCCACTCATCCTACGTTTTCAAGAGCTCGTATATAATTTCTTTCAGGCAAAGAAGCAGGCTTAGCATTCGAGCGCGCCGCCGCCATCCAGACCAAAAACCTCAACGAACCCGACGACGCAGCAAACACCCTCACAGAAGCCTACAAAGCCTACCGAAAAACCGACCCCGAAGATGCCGCCAGGGTACTGCAACAAGCTATAAATCACTACACCAGCAAAGGCAATTTCCGAAGAGCAGCGACACAGCAACAAAACCTCGCCGAAATATACGAAGTAGAAATTGGAGATCCGAAAAGAGCTGTAGAGGCATACGACACCGCTGCTGGATGGTTCGAGGCCGACCATGCTGAAGCGTGAGCCTGCTCCTATCTGAGCCTGCGCCTTTCCCACGACTAGCGCAAGACTGTGGACAATCACTGACGCAGGATATTGTAGATTGGCCAACAAACTCTTCCTCAAAGTCGCCGACCTCGCCGCCATCGCAGCCGACTACTACAAAGCAATAGAAAACTACGAGAAAGTCGCGAAATCATCCGTCAGCAACAACCTCATGAAGTGGTCCGTCAAAGACTATTTCCTCAAAGCCGGCATCTGCCATCTCGCCACAACCGAGTACGCTCCTCCCCCCCAACATCTTTCCCGTCATCCCCTCCTTCAAGCCCCTCAAACAAAAGCTCAGACTGACAATATTGCTACAGCATGGTAGCCATGTCCCGCGCCCTAGAATCCTACCGCGACTTAGACCCTACCTTCGCCTCAACAAGGGAACACCAATTACTCGTTGACCTGTCAGAGGCGGTGGAGCAAGGGGATCAGGAAGCGTTCACAGATAAGCTGTTTCAATATGATCAGCTTAGTAAATTGGATAAGTGGAAGACGGAATTGTTGTTAAGGATTAAGAATGGGATTGAGGAGAAAGGAGAGGATTTTTCGTGAGGGGGAGTGCTGCATGAGGGAGGGAATGGCATGGGGTGGGGCGGGATGGGATGGGTGCATGTGTATGGAGTTTGGTCAACATATATTTACTTGAGAAACTGAATTGGATGGCTTGGGACAGACGGGTTTATGAGTTGCTTTTTCTTTCTCATCTGATTCAAATCTCAAGGAGTGCCATCTCCGACGTCTGTGCGATGCGGCGACACACATGCTGCATATTACGCCTGTTACGCCTTGTAATCCCAACGCTCTATCTTCCCTTCACCGCTCTCCCATCCTCATCCCCACCATCTCCATCTTTCGTTGCATCCACACCACATACAGTATCATGCCCTCAAAACACCCCGCTCAACCACCTCCCATAAACTTTAGCCGCCCTCTTCGCCGACTTCGGTCCCGTAAACCCCGGCTGGTTAGTTAAATCATAGCTACTCGGCAACCCAGTTCCCGTGCTCAAAGGTGTTACCGCCGTGGCCGTGCTCGCCGCCGCTATAGTCGTGCTCGCCGCCGCCAGATTCATATCCGTATCCGTTTCATTAGCCATCAGATCCGTCCACCAGTTCGTCCCGTTATACTGTCCCGTGTAGTTGGCTCCCCAGCTCCCGTTGTAGTTCCCATATCCATACCCATACCCCTCGGTGATGTTATAGTATTGCGTCGTAATAGTGCCGTTCGGCTCTACGGTCACGACTTCGACGAGGTTGTTGGTGTTGTTGTAGTACCCAGTGCTGTTCCAGAAGTCGGCGCTGTCCCACCAGCTGCTGTTGTGGTGGTGGTGATGGTGGCTGCCGTTGTAACTGTAACTGCCGTTGTAGTAGTTGTCGTAGTAAGGGTAGGTTTCGTTGTCGAGGTAGGTTGAATTCATCACTTCATCCATCATGGCGTTGAGTTCTGCAGCGGCGGAGGCTGAGGCAGCTGGCGAGAGAGAGTATGTGCTTGTGGCGGCTGCCATCATGGCGTTTAATTCTGCGGCGGCGGAGGATGAGGCGGCTGGCGAGAGAGAATATGTGCTTGCGGCCGCCATCATGGAGTCTGCTGCTGCGGCGGCGGAGGATGCGGCGGCTGGCGAGAGAGAGGATGGGCTTGCGGCGGCTGCCATCATGGCGTTCAATTCTGCGGCGGCGGAGGATGAGGCGGCTGGCGAGAGGGAGTATGTGCTTGCGGCGGCCATCATGGCGTTTTCTTCTGCAGCAGCGGAGGATGCAGCGGCTGGCGAGAGACTTGGCGAGGCGGCCGCCATGTCGGAGGAAACTGTAGAGTATGAGATGGGAGGCGTGCTTATAATTGTATAAACTTACCTGGGTTGCTTTCTCTTTGGGTGGAGCGAGGGAGAAGGGCGGCGGCGTTGGCGGTGGTGAGGGTGAGGAGGAAAGGGAAGTAGCTGGAGGATTTCATGGTTGCTACTGGGAGGGATAGGAAGGACGCCCTGGTGGAGAGCAGGTGCAAATGCGCAGAACAACTGAGGCACGCCGATAAGGTAGTCAATTAAGCAAGGTAATTCCTAATAGGGAACGAGATTTTTTATGCGGTGTATCAAGGCCAAGACCTCTGGGGAACATATACAGATTTCGCCAAAGCCTATCGACTATCGCATCTTCGCTTGTGCCTCTCTGGAACGATGGATGACGCAAGCTCTTGCTAGAACACACAAGCTCATGTCAGAGCCTCACGCAATAGCGACTGAGCATTCAGCGGAAGAGGCGCGAGGCGCAAGGCACCGGAAGTTTCACAGGGTTGCCGTGCGCTGTGCTGGCTCACGGACGTCTTCACGACCCAAATCGGAATCAACGAGCTTGGCTTATTTGGATACAAGATCCTAGAACTTATGAAGAAATGACCTTGAGAAGACAAAATACATAGCAGTGAAGATTTTAACACAACAACTTAGTCAACAGGCAGAAAAGACGGACAGAAAATCAGTAGTATATGGAGCATACGAAAACCATGTACCAGGAACAAATGGGATCTGTAACGTCAATGTTGTCATAGAATACACTGAGCACTGTAGGACCGACATAGTACATCCCTATTGTGTCGTGGTTCTGCAACGGAGGAGCGGCACGACCTCAAGGAAGTCTCTATCTAAGGAACTTCATTTAGGTGGCCACGCGTTCAATGCGAGCTCACCTATTGGCATGCCAGTATATTTGATCGCATATATGCCAAGGTTAAGACAGATTGTCTGGCGACAGGTGATGGTGAGAAAGGATGTGTTTCATGAGCTCCCGCAGATGCGCATAGGGATGAGGTTGAGGTTGGATTGCATGCGATGTGTAAGCCCTAGCACTAAACCTATCTTGCAAGAAGTATGCAACCTTTTGTGAATCGGTGGTCGGTGGTCGGTGTTGATGTCACCGAACGCAATGTCCGCTTTACATACGATGGATGAACATTCTCAATATCTTCTGTGGTCGCCCATGAGCTATGTCCACGACCTTACGCAACCTGCACATCACTCCCCCGTGCTGACCTCCCTCAGACCACCCACCGCGTATCACATTGATCCCGCGCGACGTCACCTCAACCTCCAATCGCTCCCCCAGAGCACCGCCTTCAGCAACCCCTGACGATGGCGGACCAAGACAAAGACGCAGTCGCGAAACACCGCATCATCACCCACATGAACGCCGACCACCAGGACTCACTAATCCGCTACCTAGAGTACTACGCCCATCTATCTCCTTTCGCTGCCCGCAACGCGCAGCTCACGGATATCACATTCGATTCTATGACCATTGCGTCTGGTAACAATAATGTATATAATGTACCGATCAAGCCACCAATGACAAGCTGGGCTGAAGCAAGGCCGAGGGTCGTGGCCATGGATGCAGAGGCAGTGAAAGGGCTGCGGAGGTCGAATGTTACGATTAAGAGATATAAAGGGCCGAGAGGGTGGATGACGGCTATTATGGTGGTTTGTGCGTTGACGTTTGTTGCCTTTGCACGGCGGGGGAATTTTGTGCAGGGGGCGTTACTGTATGATACGTTACTGAAATATGTACCGGGGTTTGCGAGGTTCTGCTGGAGGGTGCAGCCGTTGGTTATTTATCCTATGGTCGCTTTACATGTATACGAAGCGGTGCATATGGAACGGAGTAGGTTGAGGAAGCATACTGTTAGAATGTTGAGTAGGACGTGGTGGATGTGGGCGGTTAGTACGTTTGTGGAAGGGTTTGGGGCGTTTGTGAGGTTTGATGAGGTTGTTAGGGAGGAAGAGGAAAAGAGGACGAAGGCGAAGCATTAATAGAAGTTGTCATTCGTAGTTGACGAGGAATGAAAAAAATCATTAATTGACGAAGCATCATTAAAATCATGATCTTTCTCAACGGCCACATCAGCAGTGAGGCATCACGAGAGGATACATGCGTGTATGCTCGGAGACCCCCCAAAAAACCGAATGGACGTGTGCTGAAGTCGATTTGACCGGCATTTCTTTACATGACACCATTCCCCATCATGGGCCTCACAGTCATATTCCAGATACCGTCATCACATGTCATTCCATACCTGTAACCAAAACAATCCGGCAAGGTCGTGAGAAAATCCTTTGCAGAACACTGTTGTTGACTCGCCTTCTGTGAGCCACCAAGTCGCAGTTTGTTTTTGCGCATCTACAAATCMGAGTCTTGATCTAATTCAATGTCGAAACACTATGCGACCGTAAAACGAAGTTCTGACTATTCCCAAAGTCGATTGCCTTATAGTAAATGGTTGACGGAGGGCCTAATAGAAGGGACAAGTAGCTTGATATCGCGCGTGCCCATTGTGTTGAGAACCCTATATTACCTCAACCATCAACTTAGGTCCATACTCTTGATATAATCTCTAAGAGTAATAACGAGGACGAAAGAGGCCGGATCTGTGATTGTGTGTACTGCTGCTTTCGATTTCGTGGAATTGTTGAAAATAAGGTTATATTGATAATAAGCCCGTCCTATTTTAACAACGGAGAAATGTCCTTATGGCGCAGTGGTTGAAAACCAACCCTACCGCAATGAGGCTTTCTGACTAGTAGTTGCCAGGTACCTTAGGGTACCGGGGTCCTATCTCGGGGGCATACCACAAACACGGGTGGTACAGGTCGAACTGAGATACGTCCTTCCGACCGTACAACAACAACAACCACAACAGCCAGGTGCGTCCTCCCCCTCCCCCGCTCCCCCC
>KE598560.1:1272966-1295903 GCA_000444155.1 Cladonia macilenta KoLRI003786
GAGCAACAGCTTTCGACTTAGAGGCAGAATCAAGGAGATGCGTAGGCATTGGGTGGAGCGGAGGACTTGTAGATACACCTAAAACACCATAAATTAGTATAAACATGGCTTGTTGGCTTCAAAATTACCTATTCGGTCAAAAATCGATGCCGCGAGGTGTTAATGGTAGGTGGTGCGGATTTCTATGAGGAACGCGCGCGCGCGCGCACAAGTGAAAATGCCAAGATTTTGCAAAGGTTTTGCAACTGCTAAATAAGAGCGCGTCTTCCCGGCGCGTCTTCATCCTTCCACACTTACGGTATCAGTGATTCCGACAGTGTGGCGATATGCTTAAAGCATCAGATGGCCGAATGGAGAGCTCGAGGGTACGTTGTAGATTCCGACGAAGAAGACGACTCTCAGCCCACGTCGCTTGGCAATCCTTCCGCCTCCCAAACAGCCTGTGTCAACATCGATGACGCCGTCGATGCCCAGGTGCCTTCTAAACGTTATGGCAAGGCACGAGCGGAGGAGAAAGTCGTCGAGGTGCGGGTACAGAGCAGGTCGGAGAAAGAAGCTGGAAAGAGTGGTTTGGAGGGGAGCAGGAAGCCCACAGGTAGCCAAGGACTGGACGAACACCAACATCGAGGCAAGCAGCACGACACTAGCCTCTTGGCTGTGGTGACAGATGATCATGGCCATTGGGGAGAGTTATCGACCTACAATGATATCGACGAGCTTCAGCAAGATTACCACAATTTTACTCCGCATATACAGCCTGACGCTGAGCTCCTGCGAGAAGCGCAGAAACATTCAAGCCGAGAGCCGTCAAGTGCAACATTGCAAAGCCATGACCAAGTTCAATGCTCGGCATCTTCATCTCCATTGTCCAGTATTTCGCCAGAGCCCAGTCCCTTGTTGCCGGCTAATGCAGGGCTTCCTGCATTAGACCTAGAATACAGTCAGGTCGAGGATGACTACTACGCCAGACCATCAATTCAATCATCAGGCCTGGACGTACGACATACACCTACTACGAGTTCTCCAGTCCCAGACAATCCCGCTCCGGGTATCAGGGTGCGTAGTCTACGCCATCGAAATCCAATTCAGCTACACCCCTACCAGATTGAGAGCGAGAAATATCGCCAGGTCCTGAAGGCTAGGGGTCTAAAACCTCTTCGTATCGCTCAAATGGAGGCTGAAGCTATCAAGGCGCGCGATCTGGAATCTCAGAACCAGGAGTACGATGCCGAGGACAGCCAGCTTAATGAGTGGGCAGAGGATGACTCAACCTCATCATCACCCCTTGCTACCCAAGACACTACGGGTGGTGCGCCTCAGAACCATCGTGAGACCATCTTCCTTGGAGATGATGAACTACCTGACCTGAATACACTCCTTCGCAACCCATCGATTACTTATATCAGTAATGGATACAAGCGCCGCAAGAGGATACCACCATCGTTCGAGATGCCCGAAGGCTCCATCCAGGGCCGAAGCCTTGATGATCCAGCGCTTGGGGATGAAAATCACCTGTTTGATGTACCTCTATCGCCACCGCGCTCAGGCAGCCCAACTCCATCCAAAGTAACTCGCCGTTCTAAGCCCAGATTCCGCTACCCACGCAGGCCTTCTCCACCTGCACTCCCAACACCTGTGACCTCGTCTGAGCCGAGGAGGCGGGCTCTTCTTGATCTCTCTGAAGATCATCAAGAGGGCCATGATTCGCCTCAACGCATCTCAATCGCCGGTCAAGATGAGTCTTCTGATCTAGGTGGTACATCGCCCGAGGATGAACCGTCTAGTGAGATCCAACTAGCACAGCGCAAGATCAGAGGCGTCCTTCCAGCGTCTTGGCTTAAATTGGACCTCAAATTACAGAAGACAAAGGCCAGAACCCACCAGGATCGTCACTCAACACTATCACCTGACAAAGCTGATTTGCAGCGTGGAGTGGCACACCCTGTGGCTTTTGGAGCTGGGAAGAGCCCTGCCCTGTCAAAGTTGCAACATGGGCCAATAGAGATCTCAGGTGACGAAGGATCATCGTCGGATAATGACGACCCACAAGAAGTATTTCGGGCTAAGCAGAATCATTATCTCCACAACGAAGATGTGGATATGTTCTTAACAAGCAGATGGGGTGAAGCTGCGGAGGATGATCGGATTGATGCCATGTTGCCTACATCAATGAGGGTACGGGCTCGTTACCGAAAAGAAAACGCGACGCAGAGGAAGCTGGATAGTGTTGAAGGTCAATCACGGTCTGGGAGTGGAAATCTCCCAGAAGAAGCTTGGGTTCGCCGTTCAGGCCGGCCAAGAATCACTGAAAAGTTCGTTAAAGCTGCGAAAAGGAAACCAGCTGTCCGTCCTCCTAGGCTAAGCATACTCGATGCGCATGTGACGCCGGAACGTCCACAGATGCCAGTGCCGCCATTTCCTAAGATCGCGTCTCGCACCGCCCGGGCACGGAAGGACAAGGGGAGGCATAGTCCATCTCGCAAGTACTTACAATTAGCCACCGAACAAGATGATGACGATACCAACGAGACACTAAGAGACGGGCGCGAGGGTACCATTGAGCCGACACTGAACGTCCACCTTGATCCTAGGACCCCTCGACTCGCTCTATATCCACGCTCAGCAAATAGCACATTGCCCTCAATAGCGCCAGATGGCATGAAATCACCCAAACAATCGCGACTGCCCCTGACAAACTTCTCCAGTGTGAGGACTCATAGTACAGATAGACGGCCGCGAAAAGTCCAGACTTCGTTGGAGCATTCTCTAAAGAAACAAGGCAGTCATGGGTGCGAGTCTAGTGACACGTCGGAGGACGTGAGAATTCCACGCATTGACCACAAAGCTAAGAAGAAAGGCCAGATAATATCTAATTTACAAGCTCCCTCCGATATGAGACCTGCCATGCTAGAAATTCTACGCGGACAATCTGATCAGATACATGCAAGAACGCTGTTTGAGCAGGACCTGTCTAGGATCAGTCGTTTTGATGACGGGTCTGGCTTGCCGAACGTCCTACGTATGTTTAGCAGGGACGAAAGCACATGGCCGGCTGGCCAGTCTATGCACCCAAATGACCAACGAGGAGATCCAAGCGGTTCCAATGTTCAGGCGCCTAGGAGACGATCTATAGCCCACCGGAAAAGAAAGAGGCGACCGAAGCAAAAGCAAAGTTCCACCTCCTGGTCCAACCATCCCAGTGCGACAATCCATGTAGATGACTTCTCAGATGAGCCGCCTTTTGCTTGCAAGTCTCGGATAGGAAGCCACAATGTACTGCTAGGGCTGAGGCCTTTCGGGACACCGTATAGTGATACATGCAATATTGCTCCATTGCCTACCGGCACATGCTTTCATGAATTGTCTATTCTAGGGAGTGGCATCTTTGCTAAAAGTCTTGGGCCCGCAGATCCCAATGTGCACAACAGCGCAAGAGGTTACTTAGTACGGACATACGATCAGAGGACCCTCAGATGGGGTGCCTGGAACGATACTGTGTCCTCAGAGCTGGGAGAACTCATATGCCTAATCGCTCAAGCAATCCAGGATGCGTGGGTCCATGGTGACAATGATCTTACCTCAAGACGTTCCAGGCAAGCTATCTCCATGCTGAAGGATATCATAGCATACTTCGCTGATCACGTGAGCTTCCTTGATGACATCGATAGAGTTGCATGTGTGCAGAGGTCCAAGCTCTTGATATCGACAATCTTTGACGAGGTCGTCCAACGTAGCACAGACGAAACCAAAAGTTACATTCATGGAATACCCGAATGGCACAGCCATTTCCTCCTTCAGGTCAGTACGCTCAATCTAATACTGGTGAACAGCCTCTACCAGCTTGGGAAACACGAACTTGTATCTGCCCAACCTCAACAAGATATGCAATTGGTATTGCGCAAATCCGCTCAGCTGACTCTGGAACTGGCATTGAACGGCGAGCTTAAAGCGTTTGAGGCTTGTATAACGCACCTGAAACATGCCACTACTGCAAATTATATTATCGGAGAGCAGCAACATGCGATAGAAGCTTTCGTTGTTGCACACCACGTGGTCAGCCAACATCAGGAATTGAGAGCCATGACACTAGAAATCGCGCAAAGCAAAGTTTCACCAATGTCTCCCGAGGGTCTCCTCGATATACAAATTGTGGAACAATGTTGGCAAAAGCTCTTTACGCTCCTGCCCTTTCTCGAATTCGATACCAAAGGTGTGCTGGAGACCGGTCGCCGATTCAGGATGACGTTCGAAAACTGGACGCTGGTGAAGAGATTAATAGGTCCGATATTGGAAGTTTCGTTAAAGAATCCTCGAGGCCAGGCGCCAAGCTTCAATGCATACTGTCGTGCGGTCTTCGGGCGCTGTCTGCACCTCATTAATGGCTGGGGATGGCGACGATGCGAGGCTATCATCGGCACGCTCTTCGACTTCTTTGCTCGTAACAATCTGGCACATCTGAGGAACGAGGAGAGTCATGGGTCTCCTCTCTTTCTAAGTCAACTAGACAAAGATCCGCCTTTGACGGCACAACCGGAGGATCGAGGCTTTCATATTCTGCTAAAGATCATTGGCAGCGGAATCAAGCACATGCTGCAAGTGTATCCGGAGAAAAAGGTTCGTGACATCGTTTGGCGATTGATGCCCAATCACGGCCGTTTTCACCCAAAAGAAGAATCCATCCGCCAGGAAGATCTGGACGCGCTAAGAAATCACCACGATTTACTATGTACACTATATTGGGCTTCGCCTCCCAGCTGCCGACCACGCCTGTCCGTCATCCGCAACCTCGTGAACTTGGAGACCTCGCATCGAGAGGCCTGTCATATAAACATTAGAGCTTGGTTCAATCTCGTAAAGTTCCAGCTATCGACTGATGAGCCTGTGGAAAGTCTGGGATTTTTTGCCGAGTGGCATGATGACCTGCTCTGCCAAATACTCCGCCAACACACCCTAGCTCGAACTGAAGCCGAGGATCACGTGATATCAGCACAGCATGATGGAGGTCTCACAGTGTCCAAAGAACTTCTCGAATCGACTATAGCACGGAATCAGCGGCAAGTCGAGGGTATCCTGAGTGATGCTTTGGTTTGTCTTAAACTTGCAATAGGTGCTGCCGCAAATGAAAAAGCAGCTGCCGTGCTTGTATCGACTACAGTAACCAAAGTGTTTGCATTGTTCGATGCCGGGAGGCCCCAAGTCTTCAAGGTTATCACACAGTCACTAGACGTTATGTCGTCATATGCAAGCAAGAGTCTCATCCAAGATACGGGCTCTCGAATTGCGAATGATGATAGCCAAGACTACGGGGAATGGCCAGCATTAGACGAAGAAGATGAATTAGGCGTACCCAGTAACGAATTTGAAGGACTGCCATTGATTGCATTCCAAGAACCTTTGAAGCATCTTCTCTCTAACTGCTTTGGATCCGACCTAGTTCCTGACGACGCTTTATTGCTCAAAGTCGTTGATGTCTGGGTTGCCGTCGCCCAGGTCCTCGTCCGCAAAGGGGAAAAGTCGTGGAATGATTACGTTGACCGCTTTGGTGCTGACTCTTGGACGTCTCTGAGAGACACCGAGCAGACTCGGAAATATACCGTCTATTATATGGCAAACCTAATTGAGAGGGATAGCCGCATAGTCCAGGATCATCCAACATTCTTCCTCACGGCCTGGATTGCGTCTCTGGTAGAGCGCGAATCAATGCTCAAATTTCAGCATCGGTTCACAGAAACCCTCTTGAACTCAGGGCTTGACGAACCAATCATTAGTAATTTGCCTTTCTGGGCTGATGCGAGTACCGGCCTCTTCCGTATATCTGCGTCTGTATTTTCAGAGCGCAGACTGCTAATCATCTCTACTGTGTTATCGAATATGCGCACGGCCCTGGAACATGCCGTTGTTGATCCAACCATGGATGCAACGCAGTTGCGACAGGAATACAAGGACTTGCTGAAGAATCTAATGAGCAGAATGAAGCACAATTACCAGGAGCTCGGATATGGCTCAAACGTCCGTGGAGTTTACGTTAATTTTGTTCATAGAGTGGTGGAGTTCCTGCAACAGCATACTTCAACTATCTGTCCCATCGATCGTTTCTTCACGGACAATGGCACATTCCCGCTTCCAGCCACAGATCCGACTTATGTTGTAGGCCAGCTTAAGAGTTATGCTCTTCGACTGCAAGATACAAGGACTCCTAAACAGCTTACAGTCTTCCTACAATCGGTCTCCGAGCGTGCTGCGATTGATGGTCAGCAGCCTTACCTGGTAGGCCAGCTCCATGCCGCCATGTCGAACACAAATGAAGATGGCACCGACGCAAGGCCAACACTACGCTCCTTCATCGTCAAAGCTATTGTGCCTGCGTATATCAGCATGGCCTTCACTCACGAGAGCGGTTGGATCCTCGTTCTGCCAGTTTTGAAAGCTTTGCAGAACGTCTTTAGTGAGCTCCTCCTGGATTTTGATGGTACGAATATCGACAGTATCGCTGCAGTGACTTCTCTCGCCACTGCCTTCCTTGACTCGGTTCGGCAATCAGTGGGTATGCTACTACACATTTCAAGTCCCCTCTCAGAAGCCCGAATATTGAAGACGCTGTCGGCATGTTATTCGGCAGTCACGGCGCTCCTTCCCGTGTGGGACTACTTGGTTCGCCTTCTGGGGCCAGCAGCCCGAGCAGAGAATGACATGGATATCCTCAGGTCAATGGCAGGATACATATTGGCTTTGTTGCGAGACGAAAGCGATATCTTCGCCCCAGAAATTGATCCTGCTAAACGCCTTACGGATCTAGAGATTCGGGATTTCACCACCCTTGAGCTCAAGGAGACGTTGAACAAGAACTGGACATACCATGATGGACGGCACTATGTCACCAGAGGTTCTACGCGGAGGGAAGTAGTGGTTGACATTGGATTGTACGAAGAGGAGAAGCAGGAGTTGTTCATGTCTTTAGATGATTTCTTCCGTTGTCTGAGAGCCATGCCTGCCTTAACTGACGATGACGAAAATGATAGCATGCATCAAAGGAGTACTGCGGATAGCATGGATGCTTTGATCTTTTGAGGTGCATTTTCAGGCGAATACAGTACAATATCATGTTTAACGAAGCACGGAGCATTAGCGGCATTGATGGCGCTGGCTTGAACAATTGTATTCACGAATATCATAACCTGTCTGATGTTGTCAATGCCTCAACATCTCACCCTTTCTGACCCTTGCCATGAGATTGTTGCATATATTTGCTAATTGTAGGACGTGATGGAAGCCGCCAGTTTGAACTTGGAGCGAAAAGCCATCTGGAGCAGAGTCGCCACTTCCAGTTGATGAAGTTCAATAAACGCCACGGACGACAAGGAGGTGCGGAGACTTGGTGTTCCGGAGCCAATAAATTGAAAAGCGCAGTATATTCCAGATCCATCAAAACTTACTCCATGAATCATACAACTAGAATATCGTTTTCTATATATGGTCGATTTTGGATATGGTGATAGATATATTACTATTAAAATAGACAACTTGTGTGTTTCATACAGTTTTCTAGCTAACTAACTTTCATTCGTGTTGACCATGCGTGATTTACGTCGCAGGCACAGACACGGGAAGTTCTAGGCTTCAGCTTTACTTATTCTCAAGAATGGGAATTGTAAAGTCGGTGTGTACCGCAGTACTGGGCACAGATGTAAGATCTTGTAGGATTCTTTGCCTAATGGGTGCTAGCGCAGCTTACGTGAGGTAAGCACCAAACCTGCAGTATGCCCATCACGAACGTCATTGCTGTCAAGGAAACATATGGCGGCGCTTATTGGCAGGCTACCCTCGAATCAGCGCCCTGTCTCTATGTTTGTGGCTTTGGGGTGGATCTATAGATGCAACACTGCGGCGTGACTCTGGGTGTGCGCTGTGACTCCACCTATAACGTGCCATAGGTAGGAGGCTTTGCTACTGGAAATGCGTTCTTTAACAAGATGATGTGGAAAGACGATTGTACTGAGTCTGCCGTGTGTGCCAAAGATAGGTATCCTGCGTTTATATATGCTTGGACTCCCGAGGTAACCTGTTCTCTCCCTCTACCCCTCCATCTCCAGCCTCATTTCTCCCATGAACGACTCTCAACGTCTCTTATCATCGCTTATGTGAGACGCAATTCCTGAGAAGAAGAAGATCTTCCAGAGCAAGGATCTGCTCTCAGTCCCTGATCGAAACAGAACCCATCTCACACGACACCCTGTCAATACAACATCCATCTGGCGCTATGAGTCTAGCTGATGAGCCATCTACTCCACCTCCGCTAGGAGCCTCGGTAGACTTTGATACCCTTGACACGAGAGCACCAATGGCCATTGCTGTTACTTCCAGCTTCATGGGAATTATGTTCATATTTATTACCATCCGGATTTATGTAAAGGCTAGGATTGACAAGAGAGCTACATGGGATGATTGTGAGTATGGAGAAATTCAAGTGAAATTCTTTCTCAGTGACAATATCACAGTGACGCTTGCGCTTGGTGTTGTATGTTAAGCTAAAAGAAAATCCTATGCAGCAGCTTGAGGTTATTGACGCATAGTAGTTAAACGTTATCGCTCTCTTCGTTGTCACTGTCTTGGGTAAGACTATCACACGAAGGAGAGGAATGTTAAACTGATTCAAAACCCGTCAGCACTGACCCTCAGTGAGTTTGGAAAGCACCTCTGGGATATTCCGTTGTCAGTGACGGACACTACCCAATCCTTCAAGGTACGAAAGACCCTATGTATTAATCTGATACGCGTTCACCTTATACGAATAGATTGACTGGCTTATCGATTGGTTGACCATATTGCCATATATCTTCATCAAACTCAGCTTCTTCTTATTGTACCTGCAAATCTTCCGGCCGTTCTTATGGCTTAGAATCTGTATCATCGCCGGAGCCGTCATCGTTACTGCTGTCTACCTGGCCCCCCTAATCTTCATTTTGGTCATGCAGACTCCTCGGCCCGGTCAGACATGGTTCCAACATTTTCAAATTTCGAACGCGGGTAAGCGTGGCGTCAACTTCACTTGGGCACTGGCAGCGTGGGCTCTTGCGAGCGACGTTTATATCTTAGTTCTGCCGATCGCAGGGGTCGCACGGTTGCAAGTCTCAGCTAAACGAAGGTTTGCGGTCATAATGGCTTTCATGACTGGGCTTGGGTACGACTATCGATCTGTCTTTGGTTATACGTTGTGGCTAAGTATTGACAGGGCTTGCATATGTTCCGCACTGAGCTTGTACTTTCGGCAAAAGATGGATCAGAGGGACATCACTCGTACGATCATCAATGTTCAAATTGCGATGTGAGTCCATCTTTATCTCTTGAGGTATATGCACTCACTTCGAGGGACCAGGCTGGTGGAGCTGTGCGTAGGCGTATGCATATGCTGTATGCCTGCCACCCTCCGGATGTGGAGAAAGAGCCAAGAGAAGAACAATCGTTGTGCACTCAACGCTCACAAAGAAAATAAACCATATAAAACCTCAGGAGCCCATAGTTCTGCGAACGGGCTATTCGGGCGGGCTTCTCAGCTCGATCGACTAGCCGATGTAAAGGCAGAGGTGGTTACGGGAGAGGTATATGACTTGAGCGATGACAGGATACATTTGAGATTCGACATGGAGCAAGCTTATGCTCATGAATCTCCAGAAAAGGACACGGAGTCCTTCGTTTGAGCTGAAATCAAGCACCACATTGATCAAGAGTTGCAGACATGTGCGTACATCACTGAACACCACAATCATCGTACAAAACGTTCAACCAATTTGTCTTTCTGCTGCTCTCCGGCCGAATTAGGCCAAATAGTGGCGCGGAGGTTTTATGCCTGCATTCGAGTGGAAGGAAAAGTCGTTAGAGGTGAGAACATACTGCCTTGGGAGAAGGGAGCGTGAGTAGCATCACTACGAGAAAGGGTCGTGGTATAGAAGTAGTGGCTGTATGGGTCTTGAGGGTATCAAAAGAGGAGGAGTAGCTAATTAAATGACCTCAAGGGAAGCAAAATCGGAAATATTGGGTGACGACATGTGAGTTATTTGACAGGGCTCCAAGAAGGAGAGAGGATCAATGAATCTAGACAGTTTCAAGCTCTCATACCAAGCCTACTTATCTCAGCCTCGTTTTTACATGCGAGAGCAAGGTCCAATCATAATCGGAAAGCTGAGCCTGTGCTGATGACACATACCCCCCTACCTCCCCTTTCTGCGCCTTACACAATCCCCATCCTCCATTACCACATCCCCACCTTTTCCGCAATACTCATATTCATCAACCGCAGCCGTTTCGGAAATTACACCAGGCATACTCTCTTCCATCCCATCTGCGCATGATAATGTCCCCAGAAATCCAGCAGGGCTGAGTGATGGGCTGACGTTCTTGTAAAACGGTGGCGGATCTGATCTGTGGCTGTGCATGCCATCTGCCTTACTCCTTGGATGCCTGGTGTTGAGCCCACTGAGGCTAATCTCGGAAACCCATATTCAGCAGGGGATATGAGTTCGATATCGTTTCTTACATAGGTTGGAGATAGGAAAGGCCTTGTAGGCAGTCCAGGGGGACGATGACAGGTAGTCTGGTGAGGGCCGGGACTATGCCTAGCATCGCAAGACGGGTACAGTATCTGGATGTCAAGATGAATGGGTTTACTCAGTATGGATGTTGCTTCGGGTTCGGTAATTCATCTTCAAGGGGGTTACAAGTGGGCCTGGGTTTTGGGGGATGAAAAATGGGTGTCAATGCCCTTGACATAAATTTCTGTCTACGAGAACGAACAAATATTGTAGGCGAAGTCTTTCTTTCATCAGTTGCTAAAGTCCGGCTACACGATAATGGGATTTTGTAGATCTGTACTGAGCCAAAGTATTCAAGAGCGGTTGCTCAGACTGGAGAAAAATCTTCCTGGCTCAGAGATTATAAGTTAATAATCGGAAGCTCCGGCTATTTATACTCCGCTATTACGAATTTACTCACTTGGGCATTATTGCATCGGCTCCCATTCCCTACATCATCTTCT
The DNA here is from genome assembly GCA_000444155.1 of Cladonia macilenta KoLRI003786. Classification (NCBI taxonomy): domain Eukaryota; kingdom Fungi; phylum Ascomycota; class Lecanoromycetes; order Lecanorales; family Cladoniaceae; genus Cladonia; species Cladonia macilenta. The sequence goes on from KE598560.1 coordinate 1,283,996, forward strand.
CGCTCCAATTTGTTGTTCAACAAGGTTCTCTCGTCTGATGCAGTTGGCTGCTCTGGCATTTCGGCCTGCGCGTTCGGTGTATATGTGTATATATATAGGTAGAATCTAGAATTACCAGAGAAGAAGTTTTGGGGTGTAAATTCGGAGTCTATTTTTGAAGTAGACCTTTTCGCGAGTATTAACACTTCTACTCGATGGCCACGCACTTTCGTCTCGTCCCGGGTCCGATATTGTGTAACAGGGAGCTGCCTTTCGTAAAAGGCTATGGAAGATCTCTTAAGGTTGCTATATTCCATAAATCTGCTGGCACATCAGGGAACGTTCGAAAGCATTGCCTTAATGTTCTGAATACATGGATCAGTAATGGTATGCTGATCGACCTTTTGCGTTCCCTTACCTCAAGCCATTTGTCATGGCCGCGCGATAGCGCAAAGGCTTGCTCTGCTAGATTTCTCTTTTTTAGTTGTTGGTGACGGATGCCCTGGAAGATGTGAGATTCGTGATGTCAATGAGGGCTTTATAAGATACCAGCATACCTCTTCTAAGGTGTTGGCAACAACGTAGCGAGTCGTAGTTACCTCTTTTGTCTGGCCAATCCTGTAAACGCGGTCGAGGGCTTGGTCTTCAAGCATGGGGTTCCACTGGGGTTCCATGAGAAAGACATGGTTTGCTACAGTCAAGTTGAGTCTAGTTGAGCAGAGTCAGCAGAACAATCGGGTCATAGTAACAGAGTCTGACAGTAGCTTACCCGTTCGCGCCGCAGCCGATAGAGATGAGTATTGACCGGATTCGAGAATCTCCCATGAACGAGTCAAGAGATTGTTGTCGCTTTTTCGAAGACATTGTACCATCAACGCGAGCGTAAGTAAGTTGAAGCTCGTCCAACGCTGTGCCAACGACGTCCAAAGTACTAGTCCAGAATGAGAATATTATGCTAAGACCCATGTTAGATTTAGCTCTCATTGTTTGCAAGACTGCTTTACCTTTTGTCTGTTTCTGGTATCTCTCGAAGGTCTTTTTGCAACGCCCTCATTTTGACTGGCAGCGAAGAACTTGGTGCGGTCGTGAGAGTCGTCGAGGGATTCGATAGATTTACAGATATGCATACACACGGTGGCTGATGTTGACATGCGCCAGGATTCGAAGATATCGACGTCCTCGAAAGAGTGAAGCAGGTGGCACATATCAATTTACCGCACATGAATAAGCGTGGCTGTGATGACCCAAGTTCTTCGGTAGCACCGCTTGGGAGCTCATTGCTGTCGTCTGCTATTGAAAGATCTTTTTCGCAGACGGCACAGATTGCCATCCCTGCAGATAACATATTGTCGAAAACTTCTTGTAAGTGAAATGCATCAGGCTCTACCTCAGAGGATTGCTGTCGATAGCAGGTGCCAAGGTTACAGGTTTGACGGAGCCAATTGATTCTCGCTAATACGTTCGAGTACATACCTGGACTATTAGAGGCACTCCCTTGCACCACGAATCCTATGACGCACTCGTTGATGGCTTTGTAATGCTCGGATTCTTTCGCATCAAATTCGACTTTGTGGATTCTGTCCCTTCTGGGAGGCAAATCCAGAGCTTTTTTGGAGCGTCGAAGGCATATTGAGGCAAGGAGGCTTCTCGTGAGCGAGTTGGGTACATCGGATTTCAACATCGCACCAATTGATTTCATATCCTCGTCCGGTAAAGCTTTGAGAAAATGGAGCAAGCTTGCAAGATCTTTCCACTGGTTGTTTATTGGTGTTCCACTTAAAGCCCATCGCAAATGGCTTCGAAGGGCGCAGACGGCTTTGGCTCTCAAAGTCGTGCCGACGCGGATCTCATGAGCTATTTGAACATTGTGAATATGAACTCCTGTTCCCGAATGCCATCTGGGTCTCACCTTCGTCCAAGACGACAMGGCGCCAGGTGGTAGAGAAGAGTGGGCTTCTACTATCTGCCAGCCTACGCCAGTCTGCTGAAACAACATCGTATGTTGTAATCACAATGTCGTATGAAAACATTATGCTTGTGTCGTGAAATCGTTTTGGCCCATGGTACCTACACCAGCGAAGAGTATCTGGGTGCAGGTGCGTTTCAAGCTCCCGCTCCCATGTCTTGAGCAGCGAAGATTGCACAACAAGGAGTGTTGGACTTCGCCTCGGTGATCTTCTCGCACAGTATAGCCAGTCCATGGCTAGAAAAGCAATCATGCTCAGCGTTTTACCTAGACCTAGTATCGTTAGTAACTATGAGTCGCAATGAAATTGAGGCGATTCCTACCCATAGAGTCTGCCAAAATGCCAATTCCGGCGGGTACATCGGCTTGGTGATCTATAGCGCTTTCACTAATGCAGCTCCACTGACTAGTAGCAGTCAGTTACGATCTTACATTTCCGGCTTTCTATGACGCTTCTGCGACATACTCAGCAATTGTTGGAAGGTCCTTACTCATGGCTTTCCTAAGCTCAGTGTGGTTGCCAAGTTTCCCCCAGGCCAGCTCTCTCATTAACATGAACGATAAAGCTCGTTTCTGATGACTACTTAACATGAGCATTCAAAACTTATCAGGTTTCAATCGCCGTGGTATATGTGCTTACGAATACAATTTGGTTCTGATAGGGGCGGGGGCTTCTGTTTCTGGCAAAGAGTCTTGCGATTCTAAGCCAGCTGATGGGTCAGCGGAAAGCCCTAACTCCTCGATATGAGATGAAAGTCGAAGGGACTCTAGTTGAAAGGTGCTTGGTGGGTTATCGTCTCTTCCTGAAAGACTTTGCGGATTGCGGTAAGGGACGTCCCAATTGCAGTTAAGAGGTGGCTGAAGAAAAACAGAGCACTCGGACAGAAATTGTCCTAGAGCCTCTAAGAGAACTATAGGCCCGTACATGATCACCGACAAGGTGGCAGAACAATCCTTTGGTTGCATTGTGTCTGCGTCTTCCATTCGAGCTCGCCTGCGCCTGCACCTTCGAGCTTGGGAAAGAGCTGTAACCAGGTATAGCTGCAATACGAGGTCTTGTTCATCTTTCAGGACTCCGAGGATCTTAGAATAGCGAGCATCAAGTCTTCCGACCACAGAACCTGTGGTCAACTCAAGTTGCAAAAATTCTTGGCTAGTCCTGAGAGAGACCGGCAGATATTTGACATCTACATTCAAACACTTGGACTGCAGTTGACAGACGGCGATGTTCTCAAGCTATTGCCATCTAGGATTAAAGTGTGCGATACTGGTGGAGTACAGGAGGGGAACCTACGGCACCAAAACAAACTTCTACTCCAGGGTGAACCTCGGAGGATGCAAGGTCGCAGCCTGACGTTGCAGAAGCGCCAAATCCAGATACGTCAGGAGCGAGCGTAGGTCCAACGTATTTGGCTACGGTGGACTGCACTGTCATCGTTGAATGTGTGATGTAGGTTTCGCTCGCCACCGTGTGGGTGGTGTTATAGGACCAAGTTTGCGAATAGACATTTTCGGTGCAAGCAGTGGGATTATTAGATAACGCCGCAGGAGTAAATTGGGAGAAGCCTTGACCAGGAGCTGCATCGCTATAGATCCCTCCAGTCAAGTTGTTTTCAGCAGAGTTGTTGAACGTTGTATGATAAGTTTGATTCTCAAGGATATGGTCCAGACGGAGTCTTTTCCGCGGTCTGCAATCATGGTCGACCATTTTAGCTGAAAACCTTTTCTAGTATCACCCCAACTGCTCTCCAGCGTGAAGAACTTGTACGAAATGTTCAATCGAGCGTTTCCGCCGAGTGTCCCGGGAAGAGTGATGTTGTGAGGTGCTATGGTGAAGCCTGAAGTGGCTCGGACTCTAAGCCGCAAAATGTGCGGCTGAAAAAGCTAGGGGCGCCTGCACACAGCCCCCTCAATACAGCACCAAGCCAATCGCAACCTTGTGACTTTTTGCAAGGCAGACTCACGTAATTGAAAATTTCTAGCCTCTTTAATATTGCTGCTTGATGTTGAAGGTCTTCAATGGTCAAGCAAGCCAACGTTCCAGTTATGATGGCCTGGAACGTCCGAAATTCTTTGCTTACATTGGTCTGACGTCTCCTCTTGCAGGCAAGCCGTGAAGACAGAGTAGGATCTCATCGCACTGCTGACCTTGAGATGTTCATAGCACCTCTCCGAACTACAATCCGTTGCAGTCCAGCTCAGCAGTCCCGTGGTCTTCGCGAGATTCCCTGTTTTGACTGCTTCATTGCAGCCACCCCCTTTGCCGTCAACATTCGAACCGACACTCCCATATCTAAATCTTTGTTGGCTTGAAGGAAACGACGCCTGACCGTGGCAGAATGCAAAGCATCAAGAATCCAAAGCAAGATCCTGCACTCATCGCTTTGCATACCGCAAGAGCTGGCTACATTCGCAGGCTATACCCCCAGCGCTGTTCGTTGCTTCCTTCGCGACGAGTCTTAAGAAGATCTGGTCTTCCCGAAGTTAAAGTGTGCTGCACATTCTATATGCGTTGGTGAGGCGGTAGATAAGCGATTCAACTGGCAGAACTAGGACCACATACGAGACTAGAGCGTGTAACCGATTGATAAGCAGTCACCTCTAGAAGACACAGCACAGTGGATTCTGAGAGGCGGCTTAAGCCGTTGGTGGAGCGCCTAGACTGCCAACATACTTTGATGCACTGGACTTCATGCTGAAGTCCACATTTTGGTGGTAGCGTTAGTCCGATTCGGTAGTTGAGCGACCATTATGGCATCAGTATCAAGTGATGCGCTGCCAGAGTCATTCAGCAAGGCATTCGAGCGTCTCAGAGCCACGGTAAACACAGAAGACGCGCGAACCTTTGCTTCAACAACCATGGAAGACGTTTGGAACACTGCAAGGCGMATTGAGCGTCAGCTGGAGGCTAAGAGATCCCTTCGTAACTTTAACCGAATACAGAAGTTTTTAGCCGGTATCGAGCAGTACTCGAAAACTGTCGAAGTATTATGTAACCAGACTCCTTACCTACCATTTGTTTGGGTACAGTTCATAGCCACGATATATAATTTACAGCTGACTTGTAATATAGGCGCCCATCAAGCTCTTCTTAGATGTCAGTGAATCCGCCTGGCGCGATCTTACCATTCTACGAAACATCACATCAACATACTCTCTTTCGGTAAGGTCTCGCTAATTCTTTGGTTGTGCAGATAGCCCAGGCCAACCTGTTTGCCCTGGATAAGCTCATCGATGCCTACGCCATGATTGGGGAGGCTATGCCACGCTTTGACAGACTTTCTGCAGCTTTTAAAGATGATCAAGACTTTCAGCAGGTGTTGGGACAATTTTATGAAGACATCCTAGAATTTCATCGAAGGGCTTACAAGTTTTTCCGGAGGCGTGGTAAGATCTAACGTGATTCAAGGATCTCCAATCTGACTGACTATATTACCCAGCATGGAAAATCGCCTTCAAATCACTGTGGAAGACCTTCAACTGGCGATTCGAGTTTATCCTGGAGAGTCTTAGGAAGCATCGAGACCTTATCGACCAAGAAGCCAACGCAATAGACATTGTTGAGGCGAAAGCTTGGAGGAGCAAGCAGCTTGAAGAGGTTCAGCGGCGACGCATGGAACGTGCCGAAGATCTGGATAGATTGGAGGGGGAGAGACTCTCACGCCAAATCAGAGAGGCCGTAGCATGGCTTGCTGCAAACGAGGAGCAGGAAGACACTCTGGCAAAACTTCTGAGAGTACACGACAGCAAAGATAGCCACTGGTCTTTGACGACACCCACAGTCCTGTCTTGGATTGAGCAAGGTCGCGAGAATCCGTATATCTGGCTTAATGGGAAACCGGGAGCTGGTGAGTGCCAGTCAACCTCAACCATATTGATGTTGGATTGTTGCAATGTAGCACTGAATCCATTTCTGGCGCGCCCGGTTACTGCACCTCTTTTCTTATGCTAATTCTGGCTTAGGAAAGAGTGTAATATGTTCGAAGATCATCGAGCACATTCAAGAAAAGACAGAAATGGTGATCCTATTCTATTTCTGTCACCACTTCCAAACGTCCAAGGAACCAATCAGTGAAGTCTTAAAATGCTTTGCTACTCAATTGCTAGTCGCGAATCCTGGACTTGCGCCATATATTTTGGACACTTTCGCAAATGCTGGTCGGAAGCCTACGAAGAAGTATCTCGCGGAGATACTGGAGAAGCTAATCGCATCCTCGAGACCGATTAGGCTCGTGGTTGACGGTCTGGACGAGTGGTCTCAAGTTGATCAGGAGGATTTGGTGAAGGATTTAGTTCGGATTAGAGGGCCTTCCCCAGGAGCCTGCAAGATCTTATTCTCTAGCAGGAAAACTGCTCACCTAACCAAGCTACTACAATCACAGCCAAATTTCCGGCTAGATGACTACGGAGAGAACATCACTTCTAACATTGCGTCTTTCGTTCAGGAACGGCTCACACGTCTTCGGCAGACATTTGCGTCTGAACTCATCGATGAGCTGGAAGGCGAAATCTTGAGAAGGGCTGATGGTATGTCAGTCTCTTTTTGTTGCGCTGTTTGCTGATTGAATCAGGTATGTTCTTATGGGTCAGGTTGGTTTTGCATACACTAGAGGGTCTTTATTATGAGTCCGACGTACGAGAAACAATAAAGACACTGCCAAATGATTTGGACGCCCTGTATGCCAACCTTCCTCGAATATGGTCGGTGAGCTGATTTCTACTCAGTTACGAGCGGATACTATCACGGATATGCGGTCATGGACGTGATCCAAATGCACGCAGGACTGTCCGAATCCTTCAATGGATGCTCGTAGCTCAACGTCCTTTGAGGCAGGCAGAGTTGGAAAGTGGCATTATACTTGACGATCAAGTCCCGCAGTTGACACCAGCAACTAGAGCTCGAGGCAATGTACTTAGTCTGTGTTTCCCTCTCATCGAGATTGATGACGAGTCTGATGGCTACGTCCACTTTTGCCACTTTACAGCTCTAGAGTTAGTGATTACATACCCAGATCTTGACTCGGCTCGGGTTCCTTGCTGACACATCTATTGCAGGTTTCTTCAAAAAAGCAATACTTATGCGGTATTGCAGCCTCCGCAAGCACATGTTACTGTGTCGCTATCCTGCGTTTTATACCTAGTGTCCAGTCTCCAATTCGTGGATCCGAGTGTTGCTGAGCGTGATGTTCGGGATCAAGTAATTCAAGGCTTCCACGAACTTCTTTTGTACGCCTGCGATCACTGGCTTGATCACCTCCAAGCATTGGCAGATAGACCAACACGCTTGTTAGCTGAACAAGACACACTGTCAAGCCTACAGCAAGGTCTTGAGAAGCTTTCTCACTCACATACCGAACTAGTATTATCAAAAGGCTGGACTTGTGGGCAACAGGTGGATGCCTTTCCTTCCCCACGAGATGACCGTTGGGGCTCTTTGGGAGTGTCGCCCTCTGTCTGCAAACTTCTCAACCAAGGTTTGATGTCTAAGGATCAGGTTTCTGCCATGGCGAGTGCACGTCCGGGTCAACACAGTACGTTTGTGTTCCAAATGATCAATAGCTTCGCCATCGGTACTGACCTCATACGCAGTCCAATCAGATGGATACCGGGATCTTACCTTGTTTACAAGCATTCGAGCCCGCTACAAGACCATTACTGAGGAGATCCTGAATCCTCAAAATCCTGCTGATGCGTTAATGCGTGAATTCAGGGTGAGCCACAGCTCAGGATATTACCTTTGCTCCTACCAAGATTGCCCTCGTGCTTCGCAGGGATTCAGCTCAACAGAGCTTCGCCAGCAGCATGAAGAAAGCCATGCACCGCGGTTCCAGTGTCCGAACCCAGCATGTGGCTTCTGGAAGTGCAGTAGTGAGGCCGCTCTGAGAAAACACACCACTAAATTTCATGATGCTCAAGACGTATCTGATGTACCCAGTTCCATACATGGATCTGTGAGAGAAGTACCACATGAGCGATCTCTCTTCCGGCTATCTACACCAAGAATAAGCACCCCAAAGGAGGATTACCCGACATATAATTCTCTTCCAGGCACAGGATCTTCAAAGGTGATCAAGCCCAGTAAACCTCTTCCGGAAGTGGCTCTACAAACGTCAGGCAGCGTTCGAGAGTTCATATCCCAGCTCTTACAAAGTCAACAGCACCAATTCCCGATGATAGGATGGCAGGCCACAATCGCTCCGCAAGCCCGCCTAGCCTACGTACACCAGATGTACGTTACATGAGCTCAAATGTAAATGCCGAGATATAGAGTACTAATACTTAGATCAAAGGGTATCAGCTATACTTCTTGTCAAACCTGATATGGGCTATCAACATGCTGCCTACCTAGCAGTACAGTATGAGGCAGGAGAGTTACAGAAAGCCACAGATCGCGTAAGTTCGTTCACGCGATAGATTTTCAGTAGAACTAAAATTCATGGAAGGAAACCTTCTATAATGCGATTAGACAGAAACTTGACGACATCCAACGAAGTCGGCAGCAACAGGCAACTATGACGGAGCAGCAGTTCCAAAGTTACCAAGCGGCTCAATTGATGCCCAATCAGCAACAGCAGGATCCTCAGATAGGGTCGACGCTCGAAGAGCAACGAAATAAGCGTCCAACGCAAGCCCACTCCCCAAAGGAGGATTACCCGACATACGAATCTCTTGCAAAGAAAGGTTCTTCTAAGGGAACCACACCACAGGATCTACCCCATATCGTCAACGGGGTGCCTGCGGAAGCACCGTCCTTCCAGTATCGACGCAATAGCTCGGGGCACCTAGTGCAAGTTCCTACCACAGCGTTTCATCCACCGCAGAACTTAGTCGTACAAGATTATGCGTCTCAGCTTTTCTTGCTAAATGAACAGAATGACCGAAGGCTTGGAAGGCCCCAAGTCCTAACGGGATGGCAGGCAACTACCAGCAAGCAAGAACGTTTAGCAAATGTACGGCAGATGTACGTAATACGAGCTCTGATATTGATAGCGAGGTTGAGAATACTAACACCTTGGTGGAAGAGTCTCACATGGTGTTGATCCCATGCAAGCGGTAGAGTACGAAAGGACAGAGTTTCAAAAAGCGCTGGACCGCGTAAGTTCAATCACGCAATAACTATTTAGCAGAACTAAAATTCATGGAAGGAAACCTACAACGCTGCGATTACTGCAAGGTCATCCGCTTTGCAGCGCATTGGTTCCGGGCCATTCAATAATGCTTCCAGTCAATTCACTCCGAGTCAGTCACCTGCAAGCGCCAGTCTGCCCCCAATGTCTCCCCAAGGCGAAATACTGCGGCCAAGTTCGGTATCTATCAATTCATCCACTCAACAACCTCCGTCACCACCTCCCCCACCAAATAAATCGAGTCTTATGGATATCTTGAATAATGATCCCCTAGAGCCGCTGCCAAGGAAGAATTTGCAACAGCAACAGCAAGCGATAGCGCGGCAGCGACAGCAGGAGCAGCAGCTGGAGGAGCTGGTGGAGCTGGAGCTGCTGAAGCAACAACAGCAGCATCCTCTGCAACAAGTCCAGAATATGGACGGACAAAGAAATCAATTCCCAGGACTACCGAAGCCTACTGTACAGGAGGTTCGGGAGATTAGGAGGACCCTTCCACCGCACTTGAAAGGGCTTACTTACGATAAGCTTGCTGCAATATTAAGGAAGGTGAAGTACAAAATTCAAGCTCAACAGGCTATCAAGGAGAAGCAACAGCTGGAGCAACAGCAACAGTTGCCACAACAAATAGAGCAGCAACAGCGGAATGCTCTGCAGCAAGACAAGCCTCCAACGCAAGCCCATCAGCGACTGAGTGACGTTGCAGACCTAAATCCAGGCATGCAACTGGATAATGCTGTTGGGTCCTTTCGAGGTATGTCATGGCACAATTGAACCACGCTTATCCACTATACCTATTACAAGCATGAAGCTGACATGCCAATACCAGATTCGCCACCGTTAGACTATGAAGCAGCCCGTGAGAGAATCTCCCGAGAGCATTCGGAAAACCTTCTAGGATCGAGAAATTTTAATTTCGCTCCCACAACCTCCCTGCCTGGTGTTCCGGATATGTTAACAGGTGCAGCTCCTACTTCAGATGCAGTGAGAACCGGGGAAGTGTCTGGCGGAGTTTCTAATAGTAACCCTGATCATTCGTCTAATCGTCGGCCAGTCACCAATACCTTCGAAAATGGAATGGATTTGCCTGAATTACCTCGCCCTTTTGACTTGGGGTCAAAAGAAAATCCAGAGATTCCGTGGATTGATAGCCTTATGCAAGTGAATTATAGTTCCCAACTTACTGATGCGGAGCAACAGGAAATTGACGAATTTGCAAATCGGATGGTTCAGTCTATGAGTACTGTGGTGAAGATTAACATACTAAAATCTATACCGCGGCAGAAATACGAGGATATGGTAGCACATGGAATGGACCCAATACACACCTGGTGGCGCACCCAAACAGCAAGAAATTTTCTTAACTTGAAAGAGGAAAGTCAGCGAAATGCCCAGAGACCCACATTAGCAGAGTCGCCGCGGCCGAACTATCAGGAAGCCCTTACGTGGATTCCCTGGGAGCGGCAAGACTTATCTCATATTCCTTTTGGTTCCACTCCCGGAACCTCTCCTAGGCCCGATGCCCTGAGTGCATTGACAAGTACAAGTCCTACTTCGGATCCAGTGGAAACCGCGGAAGTGTCTGGCGAATTTTCTAACAGCAACCTCAATCCTCGGCCTGATCCTTGGCCAGCGACCAACGGCTTCGGAAATGGAATAAGACCTTGGACTCTGACTTTACACATTCGCGATCTTCTCTCGGGGACAAAAGAACATGGAGAGGTTGGGTTGGGGGAAGGCCGCCACATGGGCTTGCCAGATGGAGACAACCCCGACATCGATCTTAATCATTGGTTGGATTCAGATGAAGACCCGAATGTTCATAGGACTTCTAAATTCGTTCTCTAGTAACAGCTTTCTTATTCTATGTACTACTAACACCTTGAATTCTGGCATCGTTGGTACTATACGGATAGCAGATGCTGAGAAAGGATATTGAGCGTCTTGTTTTTTGATGCATCATATATAGATGGTGGATTTCGCGCTATATGATTAGAATTCTGCTGCAGTGGGTTATCTGGCTGGTTAAGATAGATTATGAATTATGGAAGGACAATCGATATATGGATGGAATAGATTGAATGTATGGCACGGGAACTCTATATTTCATGTGTTTACTTCGCTCCTGGGGGTTTGACATGGAGGACGTAACATATTATGAGATGCCTGGATAACTTGCCCGTTTAGATCTAGATATAGCATTCAAGCCTCCTGGAAATGATAAATATTCTAGATATATGTATACTTTGGAGAGATCATAGGGGATAAGAGGATGATATAGAGGCGGAATAAATTAGAGACTTAGTGAATGACTTGTATATTTCATGGAATACCTTCATTCTAGAGGCTTGGAGATGTAGGGCGTGATATGATAGGATATGCTGGGATAATTTGGATGGTTGGGAGATATACCATTTATACCATATTCATCAAAACTTATCTGATATGGTGTTTATCCTCTCATCGTCCAACTTATTTCCTCATTTCCATCTCCACGCATTCATCTTTCATAGAATCATTCCTCCCCCCTCCCCGGTCCATCAATCCCCATCCCCAACCCCAACACCCTCCTCACCCTCCCCACACTCCTCCTCACAGCTTTCCTACCGCCTCCACCTGCATCTGCCCCACCATTCCCCAGCCCGTTCCCATTCCCCACCTTCTCACCCTCCCCCTTAGGAGGCCATTCCCCATCCTTCTTCCACCCCTGCACCAGCGCGCTCACTATATCACGGAGGTTTATAGGTACGGTGGGAGAGAGGCCTTGAAGTATTATTTTGGAGTAGATGGCTGGGTAGGTTTGGGGTGTTATGGAGGAGCGGATGGGGTGGGTGGGGGG